>CM049572.1:10277748-10797748 GCA_027123335.1 Amphiprion clarkii | reverse complement strand
GATTCTAAGACTGGGCTGACCGCTGCCTGGTTTTACCACAGGAAAGTTTACAACTCAGTGCCCTGCACAGGGGTGCTAGGGGTTCCAAGTTCCACGTAGTTTCAGTTCCAGTAATTAAAAAATGGACAGAACTCTAACAAGTCAAGCATCATCACGGAGGATCCTAACATTCAAGATATCAGGTTCTTTGACAATATGAGCAGTCTTGGGTGCTTCCTTCTCATACCTTTTTAGACAGCAGCTGATGAACAAAATGATGTACACAGAAGATGTAAGAAATGAAGAGTAATGGCTTATTGCAATCCATCATTCATCACGATTTCCCTATGAGAGAATACCCAGAGTTGCTGTTGGCTATAAAAGCAATCACTAAGTTGTCAGATGCCCTGATAATTACAACCAGAGTGCTTTTAAATGAGGATTTCTGGGGTTGTGAATCATCAGTTTCAAGTAGTTTACTAAAAAAAACAAACATTAAAAAAACACTTTTAACAATGTCATTATCTGAGCTCAAGCATTATTATTTACAGAGCATCATGAGGGCCCATTCACTTCATTGATATCGACCTGTTGATGCACTTGTATGCCTTTGATCATAACAATGAATGTGAACTGTGATACTGCCCTGTAAACAACAGTGTCAATGATGGTTGCCTTTTTAAAAATTTCGTTCAGTGGTTATGTGTAATGATGTAATTGTATTTTTCAGCAGATGATTCTGTGGTAATAGTGCATTCAGAAAATGGAAAAACAAATGTGCGAATTAATTATTTTCAGAATTAACATTATAGTCTATCACCATCTATCACGATCAAACAATGTGATGCAATGATAAAATAGTTAAATACACAATCACATTACAAATGAATACCTACAAACAACGCAATGGTGTTATAAAGGCAGCTATTCCACAGATATGAACAGATAAGCTCAGTTTGGTGTCTGCCTCACATGGATTATACAATATGAAACATACTATTAACTAAGCTGTTTATGTTTTGTCATCATTATATTTTCTCCATTAGTGTTATACTCTCGGATTTTTAATCATCCAAAATCATAGTGCTGGCAACGTGCTCCTGGTGTGCAAAGCCATAAGGAAGACAATTCAGGTATACATTCAGGTATACAGGAGAAGACAACAATGTCAAGCAGATATATATTACATAATTGTTGAAATAACAGTCTGTATAATTTGGTCTTCTTTTTTTAATGATAACAGAAAGAAGTATGTTTTAATTGTTTCATTCCACCAGTCATTTCTATTTCTTCCTCTGTTTTCAAGACAGAGATTAGTAGGAGAGACCACCAAGACACCTGCGACACCTTGAAGGAGTTATAAGCTTCAGGAGCTGAGGTACGAGAGATTGTTCACTAATCAAAGCTTTAAGAGACAGTGGCAAAGAAAAGGTTTCGATGAAATCTAGACTACAGTTCACCGGAAGGCATATGTGAGATGATGAAATCAACAGGAAGGTTCTTTGGTCTCATTAGACCATTTAAGTTTTTTGTCCATCAGACTAGACACTGTGTTTGACAAACACTAAACATTGCACATAATCACAAACACACCATCTCCACCATAAAGCATGGTGGTGGCAGCATTATAACGTGGGCATGCTTCTCAGCAGCAGGCCCTGGAAGACTTATAAGGGTAGAGGGTAAAATGAATGCAGCCAAGTGTAGGGAAATGTCCTGGAGGACAACTTGATGCACTCTGCAAGGAAATTCTGGTTGGGAGAAGATATATTTTTCCAGCAAGACAATGACCCAAAGCACACAGTCAAAGGCACACATAAATAGTTCAAAGACAACAGTATGAACATTCTGGAGTTGCCATGTCAGAACCCAGACCTCAATCTAAATGAGAATTTGTGACTTGGATTGAGAAGGATGATTCACTCACAACCTCCATGCAACTGGATAGAGTTTGAACAGTTTTGCAAAGAAACTGCTTGCCTACTTTAAAACTGATATATTTCTGAATTATGTGGTACACTGACAGCTTTCTTTTTATACAAAGGCGAAAACAATTCCCAATACAATGCAGTAAATTTCAACATCCCTTAACAAAAACATGCTTAAAAAATCTCACAGTTGAATACACTAAATACTTATTAAAAAGAGCTTCAAAACTGATAGCTTATAACCTTCATGAGAGAGGATTCATTAAAGAAGTGTTGAATTGGATTTCATTTGTTGCAGCTCTATCAAATAAAACAGCAACTCAGTAAATGTGATCTGTTACACATATGTGGAGATCAATCAAATTAATCAATCAATCAATCATCAACGTTTATTTGTATAGCCCTTTACAACAGCCTAAAGGGTGACCAAAGTGCTTCACAGTAAGAAACAAGAAAATAACTTAAAAATCAATACAGCAACTTAAAGCAGGACAAAGAATCACACTTGCACCCAAACCTACGGGCAAATTTAGAATAATCAATTAACCTCAGCATGTTTTTGGACTGTGGGAGGAAACCGGAGTACCCGGAGGACACCCATGCATGCACAGGGAGAACATGCAAACTCCATGAAGAAAGACCCCGGGAAGGCTGGTACGCGAACCAGGGATCTTCTAGCTGCAAGGCAAGAAGTGCTAGCCATCACGCCACTGTGCAGCCCGCAAAATTACTACAATCACAAATTTATGTTGTAGGTGTATAGTCATTGTTTTAAATCAATTTTCTGCAGATAAGTTTTTCTACTAACATGCAATATTTTTTAAGATTTCCATGGTTGAATAGGTTGAAACTATCGGATTTTGCTCCTCCTCAAAAATGTTTGGCCGTTACTTAGACCACATCTATAAACAGTAACAAAAGAAGCACTTAAGATAAGATGAAAGGGGATTAATTTAACACCAGAGCAGTTCAGAATTGTATTGATGTAAACTGTGTCATATTAAACATCTGATTGGAATCACAGGTGACCCATGCTGCACTTTCTTCATTTGAATACCTGAAGCCACATTTCAGGGCTTTGTCACTAAAGTACATGTGTCAGCATGACTTTGAGTGCACTGAGAGCCTGCTCTCCAAAGCAGATAGGAACCACTTAGTAGTTTCTAGGACCTCCTTCTTCCATAAATGCCCTGCCACTGTAGTTTGTGCTGTCCTGGTACAGGAGCCTGTTTAGGGATTCAGATACAACACACAGAGATTATAGCAAGGACTCTTATCTTCTGCTTGTCAGCAGCTGAGCGACATGAGCTGTTAACTTTCTATTTTAAGAATGTGGCTTGGATGTTCTCGTCAAAAGGAGCCCCTGAAAAACAGAAGTGATTTTGTAGGTTTCTTTGTTCTGCAGGGGTAAATCCTCTCTTTTACTGTGCATTTGTCTTTTCAAGAGGAAGGCTGAGCTCAGCTTTCACAGCAATCATTGAGAGCTCCCATTCAGCCGCTAAACAGAACTCAGACATCTATGCATGAGATGACAGCTCTCTTCTATTTGCAGATCGAGAACATTGCATTAATTGTGCCTAGTCTAGATTGCAGGCCTTTGCATACATTTTACAGGAAACAGTGAATGTTGTGATGACATCTAAAATGACACCCGCTTCTTAGTTTTCGCCTCAACATACCCACCCTTCTATGGGATGCAAATGTCACTGGACAAGAAGACACAATGGCTATGTCTTTCAACAGAGTCTGGTTATTGATAACATTTTAAGAAAGGGACTCAGAGGACTGGTGCCATCCTTAGTTTGGAAGTCGAACCAATTATCTCCATGTGAAAAGAGACGAGAACTTCTTTGTATAGAAGAGTATGGTAAGAACAGAAGAACCAGTAATTGAGACAACGGCATTCGGTGTCTGTGAGCCTGTGGAACTTGCCCCTTTTTATATCAACATTCAAAATTAGAAGTCAACCAACATTCAAAATTAGAAGTCAACCAAAACAAAAAAAAAACATGGAGAATATTTTGAAGTTTAAAAAAGTCTAAGTTTAATGAAATGAAAACAAAATAAAATGCAAATTGGATAAAGAAATCTCATTTATGTTGGGTTTTTATAAAGAAGAAAATTAAAAATGTGTGGTAAGTTTTTGTCTCCTCCTTTCATTTTATTATTCTGTTTCATAATCCTTTCACAAAAAAAACAACTAAGAATTGAGAAAGAAAACAAAAATCATCTTTAGAAGAAGTAAAAGTTTTTTCCTTTAATAGACTATCCACTACAGTATATGGAGATGCCGCTACCCAGCAGTGGTAAAAGGTGGTCCACCCTGAATATTTGCAGAGATGTCATGAATTTTCTTCCACCAGCTTATGACTTATGGATGCCAGAGCTTCTGCAATGAAACACTGAATGACGATACATTTAATTGTTTCTCATGAAATATGCCCTTTCCATACAGAATTAAAACTGAACACCCAAGAAGAAACCATGTGTGCAACACACAGGACACAATGTGGACAACAAAAGTTGATATCAGAGCATTTTGAAGCAGGAACATTGTTACTGGTAAATGTCTTTTGCAGCCTTCTTTTTCGATACAATGTGACCTGATAAATCTTGTCAGCTCACAGATTGTTTGCATGTGATCTCAGTTACTTGTCTTCTTTTGTGTTTCTGCAAGAGTAGCTGCTCAAGGTGTGTTTCCTGCCCCCAGTTGTCATTAGGACACTTCAAATTATTTTGGAAAGCTTCTTTGTCCACATTCTTGTCTGTAGTTATGTTCTTGCATTATCAGACATGGTATAAGTACTGTACTAATTCGAAGTCTGTATTTAGCTGAGAGCACTTTATGTAGCTTGGAAATGTTCTTATGTAGGTTGATAGCATGTCAATAGGTCCTCAAAACTGAATGAGAAAATCTGCTACCCTATGAAAAAAATGCATGCAGGATGTGTGATTATTTTCAAAAGGAATAAAATTTAGTTGAAATAAAATAATTCACTGAGGACACTGAACATAATCTGAGGTTTTCTAGAATTACACCATGTACATGTTTTGTTACTCTGTCACTATGTGACGATTGATGTATGATTGTCTGTGAATCGGTGAATCTGTCTGTCTGTGGGAAACATTACTCAAAAAAGGACAAATGGATTTGGATGAAATTTTCAGGGAAAGTCAGAAATGACACAAGGACCACCTCATTAAATTTTGGCAGCGATGTGGCTTATAGTCTGGATCCACGCTTTGTTAAGGATTTTCCATTGCCAGATATAGCTGCCGGCACGGCGTCGCTGTAACCAAGACGGGAACACTGTGTCAGTTACCTGCTGACGATCACATGATTGCGATTCTACTACAAAATGACTGATTATTCCGTTGGAAAACCATAGAAGGAACAATTGATTAAACTGTGGGGTGTTTCTGAGTCACATCAATTCCTGCCACCCGCTACATATTTAGGATTTAGGTCAGGCAGTGTGGCAAACCCCCACCAGACAATGGTGAAGCTCCTGATGTTTCACAAAGCCTTTATTTACATTCGGCCGTTAGCCTTATTTTGAACACATTCACCTGTCATTCACTCCTTTCTTCAGAAAACACCATAAGAGCTTGTCCCCATGCCAGCTAAGTCCTTATAAGTTTCTACACATCCATTGTTAGACAGCAACAGTGTGGAACCATTTTCTTTCATCTTCACGTGAATTTTCTGACGTTTTGGCAGTGTCCTTGTCATGTCAAGGAACTGCTTCTTAGATAAACACTTCCTATGCCACTGGAATGGATATAAAATAAAAGCCCGTACCATTAAAAATCCACATTTAAAATAAAAGCCTGGAGGGATCGGTTATTTTAACACTGGCAAAACAAAGGCTTGCCAAAATTGATGAACTGATCAGAGTTCATACAGAGTCCTTTATAAGAGTAATTTACACATGATTCGGTAGAAATACATAACGTGCACATGCATAACACATGCCTATGTTCAGCACAAGGTCATTTTTTATTAAAGATTTCATCCGTCGGAAAGGACACGTCAACTGAGCAGCCTTGGCGGAGTACTGCACTCTGAGTGCTCTTCTTTTTGTGACAATGTGGTCAGTCTGCCTGCTTCAACCATTTACTTTATTATCTGAGGTAATCAAGTACTATTACTCAGCAACTTATACTCCCAGCCAAACCATTTTAGCCAAGACATCTATGTAGGGTCTTTTAAGAAACACTTAAAATCTTACTTTTTTAAATTTTTGTTTTCAATATTTGTTATTTTACACAACCATTAATATTTGTAGAATATTATTCTGTGTGTTACTTCTAAATTGTGTTAGAACTTAGTTTATTCAGAATTATATTGCTGTCTATTATTTTTATTCATACTTTTTTAAAAAAAAATGGCATGGCAGGTACAGAGGCTCAAGCGCAGGAAATAAAAGTAGTCAAACGATTTTTAAAAGCTTTTATTTACAACAGGAAATAAGAGAAAAAAAAATATTAAAAGAACTACACAAGTAAACCTGAACTAGAACCGGCTCAACCAAGGCCACCGAAGGCGGAGCGGATAGAGATACCCTCTATTGGTTTGGCGTACTAATGACAGGATCTATGCAAAAACAGAAAGGTTAACCTACGGTTGGCAACACCAAGGCAAGAAAACAACTAAATATACAAACAACCATTCGAAACCCACAGCAATCCTATTTCTGAACTCCAACATAAGTTAACCTGAAGTTAAATTTTTAACGAGTAGAAATACAATACTTAATCAAAGGTCTGAACAGAAATGAAAACCAGAAGCTGATTAATAAAGTAAGTCTGGTAATGTCAGGGCTTGTGAACTTAACTGACTGAGATGGTGGAAAGTCCAATACTGGGTGCCCTCAGACGGGAGGAACGAATCGCTTCCCAGGTGTTCCAGTAGCCAGTGGTGGAGCGTCGGTGTCCGTGGAGGTAAGACTGGTTGCCAAGCATTGGAAGGGAAGGTGGCGTTAATGGCATCTCAGGTGGTGTGGCAGGTTTTAGACGAAGCGAGGCTGGGAGCAGGGGTTTTCCTTCCAGAATACAAAGAATTTCCAGAAGAACAACCAAGCAGGAAGCCAAACAGCAGGTAAGCAGAGAAACCAGGAGATCCAGGTGACCACAGCAGGCAGGAGTCAGTTCTAGACAAGAAAACAGGATTACTTGCAGGAACAGAAATGTGGCACAGACTGAACTATTCACAGCACTAACTGGAGTAAGCTTCATAGTCCAGCACAGGATGCAGAATGGCCTCAGGTTTTCTAGAGGATCCAGAGTAGCTGATTAGATGACTCCCACCTGCACTTGATCTGCTGATTACCGGATGAGCTGCACCTGCTGCCAAGCCTGCGCCAACGCACACCTAGGAGAGAGAGAGAACCCCAGACCTGGAGGAGAGGAACGCACTGACAAAAAATGCACTAACTTTTCTTTATTATTATGTTGGAAACACACAGGAGTCCTGTACTTTCTATGTCCAGCCACTCAACTCATTTTCTTTATCTGTGTTTATTGTTATTTATAAGAAAGCCACATTTCCTCAGCTAGAAAAGGCATTTTTATAATGTGAGCAGCAATATTAAGCACTAAAGAAATCAATAGTATGTAATTTTGTTATACAGGTAGCAAGAAGGGCATAAGATGAGAAAAACGAAAAGAAAAAAATGAAAACATTCTACAGGAATCTCCAGGTAATTTGTAGCATGTTATAAGCTCTATGCATCTCTACTGCATAACTTTGCAGCCTGCATTACACAGTAGTTAACACACTATGCTCCCCAGTTTCCTTTCTTGCTCTGCATGCAAGTCACACAATGAATCGAGGCTGTGAATACTGTTCAGAGGCTTCGATGCAACATCAGGAAACAGCCAGCCAACCTTGTGAATCTGCATGAAAGGAGAGCAATAAAAACTCTTGATATTTGATACTTTCTCCACAAAACCTTTTCTCTGCAGGAGCTCAGGTTTATTCATGTAGTGAATTGATGAACAATATATTGTTATAATACAATAGATTTGATAGATAGTGCCAGAGCCTGCTGTATTCACAGCTTGTCAGCCTTATGTCTGCACAAGGCCTTAGGACAGGAGCATGTGCTGTAAACTAGTAAGTACATTATGCTACTCCCTTTGTGGAAACTTGGCTGAAATCCTATTTCTATGTTTGAGCACTTTTCTCACTTATGTTTATTTCACTGATTTAGGCATACAGGCTTTATCCACAAAGCAAATGACCTTTGTTCTCCATGGAAATGAGTTTTATTGTCATTTGTACATGTTCACTGTTTTGTATGTTCCTATGTTCGTGACTGCTATGCCTGTTGTAGTCCATATTTAATAATGACTATTGCCAGCAATTTGACTTTTGAAATCGGAATATACATGCATTTGGTGCAACAACTACTTCAGGTTAAAAGAATGACAAGTAAATTCAGAGAAGTCACAGAAAATGGTGCATTGCATATATTTCCTACTACTTGAAATATATTAGTGGGGAATGTTCATGTAGATCTCAAGTATTTTGCACTATATGTATGTAGATAAGCTGATCCACACTATGTAACTCAATAGCTATGATTTGAATAAAGTTTGTGCGGCAATTGGCATTTCTGTATTCTCCTGACAATAAAGATTAACTTTCCAGGTCTAAAATAACAGCACACATTTGGCCTCTGAATAATTTTAACCAATACATTTCTGAAGTCAAGACTTCAGAAATAGAACATGTTTCCACTGGGAAAAATGGCAGCTCTATAATAATTTAAAAATATTTTCACTTAACACTATTCACTCTTTGCATATTTATTTTTCTGAAGCTGATGATATGATGTATATAGTATAGAGAAATGCCAACTGATGCAGGAATAAAAACTGAGAGATTGAAATACAATATGTTTGCTTATGAAACCAAGGAGAGAATAAAAAATCTTAAAAACAAATATTTAAAACCATATCACCACGTCAGTTCTTCAGTGCTGTCCTTGTTCAGGAGAAAAGGTGTTCACACGCAAAGGTCCTCAACTCTGGAACTCTTTGTGAGTATCTGAAGCTACAGAAACGGTAACATATTTTTTAAACACATCTGAAACTTACATTTTCTTTACAATTTCTATTCATTACCGTTTACACGTTGTTTTATTAGCAACATGTTTTTTTTTAGATATGCATTTTATCTTAAGTTATTATGAAATATTTCATTCAGTTTTTTTTTTTTATAAATTTGATTTCATTTGCATCACCGTAGTAAAGATTTTTTTCCTGGTTCCCTGGTTAACCATATAAAGCACAGTGTCATGTTGTTTTGGAAGGTTTTGAATAAATGTCATTTATTAATCTTATATTGGTATTATTTTACAATATTAATGTCAAATCCTAGCATGGAATTCAAAAGCTTAGCATACAGGGACCACGTTTTATATGGTCAAGTATTTGCTCTATCTCATAGCACAAAAACTAAATACAAAAGGACAATTCTTAATTTTGGAATTTACTATTTGAAACTGCTGCTGTGTCTGCAGCTGTATGAAGCAACAGCAGTGCGCACATAATAACGGTAAATCAGATAATAAAGTAATGCTCATGATGATGATAATTTTTTGACAAAGCTGATGGCACTTATGATTCTAAGGATGCTGTTGAGATGCATCAACAATACAATGTCTGTCACTGTGTTGTCCTTAACATTGACTGATGCTGGATGTTTGTTGTTTATCAAATACTCTATATGTTTGTATTTGTCTTACTTTTGGTATGTGGGGCAACTGTATGGCCATACATATATATAGTCTGACTAACTGTAATTTCCTTTTCCCAGTGAATACAATTCTCCTGCATTTGCAAACAAATTCTGCACAATGCCTTGGCAGCAAGCAATTACCTTAATTTTGACATCAGCATAAAAATGGAGAGGAGCTGGGGTTTAAGTTGTAGTTTGCATGTAACCAGTTTGAAACCCCTCTGGACATGCAGTGTCCTGTACAGGAAGTAAATGACCTGACAGTGAGCAATGTGAAATCAAGCCAGAAGATGCATGTGTCTTCACATGAATCACAAACATGCGCCTCAATTTCCACACATTCTAGGAGATCAGAGTTCCATAACGGTTTTATCTGAGAGGAAACACCGTCTGTTGGTGATTAGTGGGTTGATTCTTCTAAACTGTCTGGTGAACACTTCTTTAGTTGCAATTTATCTAAATGGAATTAGTGAAACATTTCTTGATAAAGCATATCGATACTTCTGACTCAGGTCTACTGAGCTTTGCCTTACTTATGCTGCTATACATTTAGACTGCTGGGGGACTCCCATGATACACTGCTCTCCTCTCCTCTCCTCTCCTCTCCTCTCCTCTCCTCTCCTCTCCTCTCCTCTCCTCTCCTCTCCTCTCCTCTCCTCTCCTCTCCTCTCCTCTCCTCTCCTCTCCTCTCCTCTCCTCTCCTCTCCTCTCCTCTCCTCTCCTCTCCTCTCCTCTCCTCTCCTCTCCTCTCCTCTCCTCTTTTAGGAGTGACAAGAGGAACATGTAGAGCTCAGTGTGTTACCCTAAGCTCCAAACTTCCTAATTACCAAAGCAAACACATATCCAAGAAATGCACTGGAACCAGCCTGATCCACGGAGACCAGACTCCATAATTCACAGGACCCAAAAGATCTGCTTCCAAAGTAATGGTGTTAGACACTGTAGGACACCCCCAGGGTTCCAGTGTCCATGATCCATGCTGTCAAGGCAACATAAGCTATACAGTATTAGGCAAGGGCTTTTAAAGTTGTGGCTGGTTATTGTTGGCTAAATGAAAGAAACACTACTCTGTTGTTAGAAATTATAATACATTTTCCAAGAAGGAAATTTGTACTACATTTTACATATATTTAATAGATATGCTAAAATATGAACTCATAGAAGCCAAAACATAATGATAATTATTTAGAAGAGAGACAGCTATATCATTTAGATCTTGAAAATGATGGTCAGCATGTAAAAATAAGTTTTGAAAAGGATATTCTGTGAGCCCTCTGTACGTCACTGCGCTTGGTAGGACCCATTCTGCCAATGTCAACATTTAATTCACAAGCTATACCAAAAACCAAGGTTATATGGGGTTTGAATGTAAACAAAAGCCTGCTTAGATGATGACATACAATGTGACAATTCAGCTCAAGACTGAAAGAGAGCATCAACTGATATCCAACTTTAGGGAGGCTTGTGATGCATGGCGGGCAGAGAAGCTTATTTAAGTTGGTGGTTTCTGTGACAACTTCAGCTGACTTCGAGATCCGTTCAGTTTGTTGTAGCTACACTGTGTGGTGTACAACAAATATACAAATGGACTGAAGATTACTGACTCTGTTTCATTTTTTACTTTTCTCCTCTTTTAGGATAATTTGGTGATGAATACTTCAGGAAGTGTGCTAGTTTCAACATTCACTACACTGTATAATGCCTCGTTAGTATTGAACTAAACCAATTATATCAGTTTTGGACCTGAAATGTGGTCACGGAAAATGCCAGTGAACTGTGTTCTAGGACTATGTTTTCAGCAGTTAGCAAAACTGTTTTCTTGGTTGGGAATTGAACCTCATTGATACACAGTGTATTACAAACACAAAGCCCTGTAACAGATAACTGTATTCTTGACTGCAGCACTGAGGCTTTTCAGTATTTTGTCAGATACTAAATCAGAAAAGTACAAAACAAACATATTAAACTGCTGTGATTTAGAGTTTATTAGAATTAAAAGTGGAGTGCATTGATGAAGATTGTTTTCATGTTTATAATTAACAGGTGCCAGATTTATTGTCCCTCTCACTCCCACTGCCCCGTCTCTGTTCCTCCTCCCCTGGCCTTTCTGCTAAAACATTATATTCCTATGCGACTAAATTGATTTTTCAGTTATGTTAGGGATATTTTCTCACAGTGTACCTTAATTTGTGTGGTATCTGGTAACCCGAAACCTAAAGCCTAAACCTAACCAAACAGTGAATGAATTTGAACCTTGAGTTTAACAATAAAGGTTGCACACAGCATACGTCACCCAGTGTCCTAGGTTAAAGTCCTGCAGACTTATGCCTCCATCTCTCTTTTAACCTCCTAATATGGAAAAAACTGGAAGCATTTCCTATTCCATTGTATTTTTCTCTGGAAGGTAATATATTTCTTTCAAAACATGACAGAGAATGCAGTTTAATTCAAAAGAAACATAATTTTTTTGGACAGCGTTGCCCTCTCTTTATCCCTGTCCTGTGCAGGGGCACTATGCGCACAGATCATACTGTAATAGTGTTGTGCAGATCAGTCGGAGCCACTTTGTTTCTTATTCACAAAGCCAGAGTTCTTTTTAAAACATGCATCAGATTGCTATTGTACTCAGATGAGATATTCACTGAACTTCAGAAAGATTATTAGATTTAAATTGTTTACTTTACCTATAAACTGTGTCTTTCTTTTGCAAATTACAGCAAATAATTAAGTGAAACAGGAACTGATGCCATTATTAAGACAAGTGCTCAAGCTAAAAGTCTACAATAGGGCATATGTTTCTGATTTAAGAACTAAAATGTCAATTTTTATTTATATATATATATATATATATATATATATATATATATATATATATATATATATATATATATATATATATATATATATATATATATATATAATGAATAATTGACATTTTATTTCTTAAATCAGAATATACCATTTGAGGTGTATGGCAATTATGGTTCCCTAGTTTGTATGAGCTGGTATAAATTAAAAACACCCACTTTTTTGCTCACAAACCAGAAGGTTTTTTTTAGCGTCCTTCCTGGTGCAAACCACTCAAATTCACTAGTAACAATAGACCAGGTCACCAGACCTGTAGTATTCCGCTGGACTTGAAAATGTATTCCCAACAGCTTTCTAGGCAACAAATGTTGCAGACTTTGCCTATGTGCCAAGGTATCTCATATTTTCCATGAGGTTCATGAGTATAAACCTTTAACGCTTGATTTGTAACATTTGTTTTCTTCTTTAAGACTTTTGATTATACTCTTTACTTCAAAAAAAAATATTCAATGTAGATTGGTTTATGAGAAAATTTCCGCAGGCATTTCTGGCTTCGAGTCCTGTGTGTGTTTCTATGGGTGTAATGAGCAGGTGTTTGTCAGAGATGCTGGCTCCTGGGCAACGTGACACATACACTCTTTTCATGGTCAGGTGGCTCCACTGGAAACAGGATCTCAGCCACATAAACCACAAGAGGTTTGAATTGGGACAAGATAGTTGCAAGGGAACAGAAATCAGACAGTGCATCCTGTATTCTGATACACTGCAAAAAGAGAATGTGTCTCATGCAAGAATAAAAATGGACCCCTCCCCTTCACTCCAAAGCCTCCTCTTCCTTTTTAAAACTAGTGAAGCGTTGTTATTTTCCATGTGCTGACGCCCTGACTGCTGAGTCTGGGTAATGTCTGCTGTGCAGCTGATCGTCTGTCACTCACTGGTACTATCAGTCTGATAGTGTTCTTGACTGTACGTGGAGACTGGACAACTGGTCAAGGAGAGATTATTGACAGGTGACAGCTGCATGTTGTATTTTGACATAGAACATGCAGACTTTTCCACAGTCCAAAAATCTATGATCATATCTGAACTGAAGCAAAAGATACACTGTCATGTTACCTCTCCTTATTTGCTTTCTCTTTTTTTGCTTGGACTCGCTATTTCAGTTCGAGTTTCTGAGCTCATGGTAAGACATTTTTCCACTGCAGTGCCTCAGAAATTCCCTAAATAAGAAAAGCATTTCCTGGAACATCTACACTGCTATTCACTAATACCCATTATTTATGACTAAAAATGTGAATGTACAAAAAATGACAGGGGGGATATCTGAGGATGAGGATGAATAATTTTATTTTAGCTTAAAACTTGATAGTGTTTATTGTGTTATGTTAGATGAGAAAAAATATTTAATTATTTATTTAAGTATTTTTTAGTTACTGTCATTGAAATAATTTTGTTAATATCACGATATTTGAAAAAAATTATTTCAGTTCATCTTTGTTAATCACAAATATGATCCCATGGCTAATCTGATCTCTTTTGTAGTCACAGTTAACGTTTGACTTTTTAGCTATTTGCCGATAATTTTTTGTATTGAGTTTACTATCAAAACCTTTGCCATCACTCATCCCCAGCTGTTTTATAAGAAAATAATTTAACTTCCAAATCTTCCAGCAACTAAAGTAAAAGACGGATCATTTTACTTGCAAAAACACTGTCAGCGTGTATTCAACAAATTGTTGGTTTGCATAGTTACACAAAATAATGCCCAGAGAGAAAAATGTTTAACAATTGGTTTACTTTTTCTTTGTGATTTTACATATTGCCTTTAATTATGCAGCAAAATGGTTCATTTGTTTTGTTGACCCGGAAGTTCTTTTTGACTGATTTGTATGATAATAACTATTGTGAATAAAACACTTGACAATCATCATGTAGTATAAATAGTAAAGATTTTCATTTGTTTTTTGAATATCAGCACGTTTTCTGTACTTGTCTTGGATAAGCAAAGTATACACCACGGTATTGGTGTTATAAATGTATGCCCGTTTCCATTAGCAATAAGAAGCTCCAAAACAGTCATTGGCATTTTGCATGAGCATGTAGTTTTGTACATTATACCTTGTCAAGAATTATTTTATGATTAAATAAATTAATTGAAAATAGTTTGTACTATGTGGATATAGTTTGCCATGGTATGGTACAAGCGCAATCCTGACTTTAAATTACTTTCAAATCCAAACAAACATATTGTATGAAGATATTAAGATGTTAAGGAACAATAAAATAATATGAACATATTGTGAATAACCAAAATATTGATTTGACTATTTCACCAATTCTTTTTGATTTGTGATTTAACAAGGCAATAGTACTAACTGGAATAACATTGACATTAACAACATGTTCCCATAACCATTAACTTTTTCTTGAAATTAATAAATAAACCCGAATTGTAACGTACATTTATGAAAAAATATATATGTATCAGAAGACAACTGTTTAGAGGCTAGAACATCCGTAAGTTAAATATATGATCAACAAAAACATTAAATGATTGCTTCACTTTCAACAAGAGTACCCAACAGCTGAAAGTGACTGATCTGCAAAATGACACGAAGACTCAATGAATGAACGTTTGCATCACAAAAAGCAAAATATATTGAAAACAGATGCAGAGTTGTATTTAATCATCATATTCAACAGACAGTGCTAGACTGAATTGCACTTAGGAAGTATAAACTGGCACAGTTCTTTGTCCTTTACATTCCACAGTTCCACAGGTGACAACCATATAAAGGAAACTCTCACAATGAACCATATATCTGAAGCATAACTGTAACAAACAACCTAAATATTCTCTTGTAATGTATAGGACACAAAAGCTGAAGGAGAAAAAGCGCACATAAGTCTATAATCATCTCGAATGTTCTCACAGAAAGGTGAATCCAGACCCTCAGCCAAAAAGGTAAATCAGCTTGGCTTACCTTCAACAACAAACACATGTACGAATTGTTAGTGGAGTGGTTGGAGACACACAAGGCGCTTGCCTGTAAGGTGCTAAATTGGAAACTTTGGGAGAAAAGCAACAAAACCTCACTGGGAGTCAGCAGCCATTCTTCACCCCCCCACCCCCGCCCCCCAACCCCCCCTTATCAAAGAATCTTTCATAAACACATTTAGGACGAATCGCCCACCTGCATGATGTTTTCTCCTCCTACTTTGCCTTCCATTTTTCCAGCCAACTGCCCAGGACAAAGCAAAAGGTGCACCTCCAAGGTGTACTCTCAGTGGAGAGGTTTTTCCTTCTTTATTTCAAACAGGCGAGCCCTTCTCTCCCCTCACACCAAATGCAATGCAGTTGGGCCCAGCTTTATTTCCCTCCGTAGGGAAAAACCTGAGCAGGGGACAACAGAAAGTGGCTTTAGAATACAGGTCTGAAAGAGGGCAGCTGTAGTCTGAATGAGACTCTATGTGCTTTTGTGTTTTAAATGAGCATTGTCTGTCACTCAGTCCAGGGCATAGATTCTGTGGCAGTCATGGTGAGGACATCTTAAAACAAGTGTTAAACTAAGAGGTGAAGGAATATAGCTGCTTAATGCGACAAAATACAACAGATTAGGAGAATGTGTGCGATTGTTCTTTCATATAGACATCGAAATAATGTTCCTAATCTAGAAAAGAAAAATGTGGATAAACTTTCATTTTGTCAAAAAAGGTTTTGATATGTTCTGTGAATCCATAAATTTCTTGTCATTCATGATGCCCTCTCTAGGTGAAGGGAAGTGTGGATGGTGCTTTTCTTTGTCACTATGTCTTCACCACCTTGTCCTATATTGTGTCGCTGAAAACATAATGAGATTTTCAAGTGTACTACCACCTGGTATATCCACTTTCTTTTTTGCACTCTATTCGTTTTCCACACTGGCTTTGGTTGCTAAAATATCAGTGAAAGGAGGGGTTTGTCTGTCCCCAGTTAAAGATGCACTTGGCAAGCTCTTTGGCAGATATTTAACCTGACTCATAAGATGGAACAAGGAAACAAAGGCAAATGATGCCTCTGCTACTAACTAAGATTCTACAATGCAGGAAAAATGTCCTCTGCATTGCTTTTGCTTTTAATTTGTCATTTTAAATAATTACATAATGTTTACCTCGTTGTTTTCTGGTTAAACTGGAAACTCCTGAATTTTTCATAAATGCATGGTCTCTTGTAGTTGCCATTTGTCATGTTGAGCAACCAACCAACCACCCATTAACCAACAGCAACAAGTCACACTAGGTCTGGCAAACTGTGAGATTTATTCAGAATAAAATATAACTACATATTTATAAATAGCTACAAGCTGTAAACATGTGCAACAAATCAAGAGTTAGATGTTTTTTTTTTAAGTATTTTTTTTTTATCTGTAGCCACTTTTGAAGTTTGAATGTTAACAAGCTACATTTTCAGCTATTATTACAATTACTACAGTTTCCTGCATTAGCTCAGCACAGCTGATTCTCCACCTTGCCGTGTGCATGCTGACTGCTTAGCTAAATTGCTTCTTCCATGACTGCCAGGCCTCAGGACTAAAGAGTAAACTTTTTGATTATTGGGCAACCCAACGTAAAACCTAAACCACAGCTACCAAGGGCAGCTCATCGGTGCTGCTATTTTATAGTTATTAATACGTGTACGTAACGTTAACACGGAGATGAGGCAACATGTGACATTGACCCAGTTTCCTCGACAGGACTGGTGGGTCTACTATTCACTTTGATGTGATATGGAATTACTACTTCTGCACGGTCCTGCATATACTTTCTATAAGCTTTCAGGAATAACGCCATGAGAATTTTAAAATTCAACTGACTTCACACAAAGTGCAGAGACAAAAGGTTAAATTAATAAATATTTGTAAAGCTTTGCCTATAAGCAGCGTGACTTCTCCCTAGCACACTGTCGAACTATTTGGTAGGTTAGTTGTTCCGAGTATCTCGGAAAACTATCACCATTTCTTCTGTGCATTTGGGCTGTCTCACTGTCCTCATATATCTCTGATCATCATTCCATGGTCACAGAAAGCATTAGATTGAACACAGAAAGCATTATTATTTACAGAACCTCAACCATCTTTCTCAAGAAGTGGCATAGCTGGAACTGGACCACAGATTTTCCTACCCGCAGGAGTAAAAATACTGTTTTTCCTTAGAGATGTCTCTGAAAACGGATCTCTTACTTGACAGTACAGTGACATGTTTTTTTCACTCACACTTGCCATTTTTCTGCCAGTCCTTGTTGCTAGCTGTAAGGTATTAAATAAAACTTTTTGTCTGTTCATAAAGACATGCAAGTTTCATTTTGTGTTTTTGTCTAGAAAAACAAGAAAGCACTGAAGAAAGTACACCAATAATAGCTTTTGTATTCACGGCTTTTGGGGAATTATGAGCGGACCCCCGCAGTCAATCCCTGTGCTCCTCTCAGTCGTCACCTCTGCTGACCTCTGCTGAGAGATGCCTCAGACCATTCACCAGCAGGTTATTGTATTTCTAATTAAGCCAGGTTAATCTCTCCAGCTTTGTGCCATTTGCAAAGTGATATGGGTGCATCACCATGGCAAAAAGAACAGTTACACGACTCTCCTGTACAAGCATTGTACAATGGAACAGATTATTTGTTTTTTTTTTAATGCAGGAGTCATGAAACACTAAGACACACATCTCCTAAGAAGACCTAAATAATTGTAAAGGATTAAAGCATTTTGTATCTTAATCATCAAGTGGATGCATAAATATCATAATAGATCTTAGAGAGATGGCAGGAATGTTCCCTGACAGGGATGCAAATGTTTAATTTTGTGTGTGTGTGCGTGTGCGTGTGCGTGTGTGTGTGTGTGTGTGTGTGTGTTGCTATGAAAGTTTTATATACTCCTTTGAAAGCCTACTTGGTTATTGGATAAATACATATGAGCATATTATTTAACACCTCCTTATCAGTATTTTAACACTTATTTTATCTCCCTGGGTACCTGGTCAGGACTGTGCTACTTCTGAGTTGCTAATTACTGTAGCAGTGCTCATGTTTTGTTCTGCTTGTGGGTGTGTCATGTAGCCTAACTTTGTCTGAAGCCCTCCTCCTCATTCTGTGAAGCTGAGACACTTTTACAGAGGTGCCCAATGTTTGGGGACTTCTCTCTTCCGTCTGATCAGATTTCAGGCCAAAATAAAGAGCCTCAACACTTTTGTCAGTGGAGTGAAAGACTCATCTCTCTGTGGGTCTGTGTGGGCAGAGGCCAGCAATACTGTATAGTCAACCTATTTACCTGACTCAGCAACAGATTTCCACAGTTCAAGCAACACAAAGAAGCTATCTGTAAAACAAATATGGCAGCAGGGTGGCGCTACACAGTTTTTCTGCTCATGATGTGACGTTTGATACCACATTGCCTATTACTGAGAACTTCAACTACTTTTGAAGTTCATTTTGTTTGGGATTTGAAATAAACATTGTCATTACATTATAATAAATTAGAATTTGACATGCTCAACCTACAGTGCATTACATTACAAAATATTTTTTTAAAATAGCATTTGCTGAGGACAAAATCAAATGTTAATTCCAGTTTATCACAGCTATTATCACCCAAACAGTCTGTTGCTTTTGCTTTAACTTTGACCTGCTACATTTAATAATGAGAGTACTGTTTTATGGCCTCACTGTAAGTTAGAGCTGCAGATAGTGGTTTAAATATTCAATCTTCCAGCCATTTGGCTCATGTTACTTGAGGAGAGAGTCACTTTTTTCCCACATCTAAGCTCTTACTTCCTTTAAGACGTGATTTTGATGAAACAATATTATTCAAAGGCCACTTATAAAGTTTTTCAGAGGTTTCAGTCTTACCTCAGGGAGATCGTTGCTTTTACCCCTATCTCTTGAAAAGGGCAATGACACAAGATGATTATTTAGATTCCTATTCCTTAAAGTCAAGAATGGCCATTGACCTTCAAGACCAAAGTTGAGACAATATGGTATTTTGCTTCAATGCACCGCAAAAAATAATCTGATTTATACTATGTGGACACACAAATCTTTTCTTTAACCCACCATCCTCATTTTTATCAGTCTTTTCTGTCTTGAGTTGGGAGGCATGGATCTGTTGTCATTCAGGAGACATTGCCCACCATCAATAAGATGCACATGATAGTTTATTAAATTAGGATATAGATGTGATGTCAGTGCCTGTGGTGTAGTGTACATTTCTCTGGAGATCATTGGCAGCACCCAGACTGAGAGACCAGTACCAATAAGAAAAAGGAGAGAGAGGCAGAAAAAGAAGGAGCTTTCCTCCTGTGTGTGCGACACATGAACAGAGGTACAGCGCAGGAAGGCATTTAAAGACTTAGGCCATTTCTCAGTACCAAGTACACAAAGTATTGACTTGTCTAATTGGTAGTACATACTGGGTAGTACGGACTCGGAAGTACACACTCCTGAGAACAGAAAATGCATCACTGTTAATCTGCAATTGGTACCACAGTGTACTTGATGACGTCACCACCTCAGCTCATCCACACCACTTAACTTTACCATGAAAAACAATGAATTGGATTAAAATATAATAACACCACAGTGCCTCTTTATGTTTTAATATAAAAACACCTAAAATATAGATATTTTGAATTTTCTAAGATCGCTATACAATCTTTATTTAATGTTTTAGAGGCATTGTTTTATTGACAGCTGTAATTTATGATGCAGTTGAACAGTAACATCTCATTCTCAGTTTTATCAATGGATCGGCAAAAACTTAGTAGAAACTGATCACTGAATTATTACTAAGCCCTTGCTGAGGACGCCATGTAGTGCAGGTCTGTTTTATAGCACCACATATGTATTATCTAAATACGCCTTCTAAACAGGGGTGGGTGGGGTTTACACTAAAATTAACATTACTAAAAATAGACTGCCCTACATTCTACATAAATACCTGTAATTTGTCCTCCAATATCCAGAGGTTTAAAGTCTGACGGGTGCCCAAACATCACTATCCATTAATGAAATTACCTGGACCTCACCTGTGCCATGTCCTGTGCATCATCACGAACCATTGATTTTATATATATATATATATATATATATATATATATATATATATATATATATATATATATATGTCTGTCTCTCTGACAAAATATTGCTTGAATGTTATTTTTAATGCACAGTTGCAGTCATACGAATAGAACTGTTACGATTGGTCAAAAGGCTCAAGTGCAGGAAATGAACAGACAGAAATCAGATGTGTTGAAACGATGTTTAATTCTACCAAAAACTCAAATGTGGACTACAACTCCCAAGGTGGAGAACTACAACAGGAAATACTCAAAGACAGGAAATGGGCACTAACACTCTCAGAAAATATCTTAGTGATTACTAGAGGCGGGGAGGACAAAGGGCACTAACTCACGTAGGGTAACACCCAGGCAAGAAGGTTAACAACATATACTGTGAACGAGAGCGACAATATCTAAGAATCTCTAGTGACGAACTCAATATAACTAGAAGTACGAAAACACTAGGAGCTGTTTATGGAACTCTAGACTACTGGATACAGGTACGGAACCAGATGCTCGGACTGGGCTCATAGCTGGTAGACGGCTGATGGTTCTTGGCCGTGGCTTGGAGTCCAGAACAAAGTTGAGGGGTTGCAGCAGCAGGTGAGTTTGGATGGACGCTTAGGATGGATGGAACGGCACAGGTGAGTATTCTCCAGAACACTGATGAATAGGGAACTGGAGATGGCGGTGGGGCCAGACGGAACGGAACAGGAGTAGGTGAACCAGAACTAGAACAAAAGAAGACAACCAGAATTACTAGAAGAACGAAGGTACGGAACTGTGGCTGGAGTAGCAAACTGTAAGCGTTTTACAGGCTTGTGTCACGATCCGGCACAGAGAGGTGAGCGGCGTCTGGTTATTGTGGTGAAGATGCATCTTGATTAGAGAAGCTCCACCTGCTCCTTCTTAGGCTGATGGTGATTGTAAACGATGGACACCTGCCGCTGCTGCTGCTCTGCTGAGTGAACCTAAAAAAGGAGAAAAGGGCGGAGAAAGAGGGAGGGGGCACTACCTCAGCCTGGCAGCAGCCGGCCTGACAAGAACAAAGTCATATGACAGGAAATGAAGACAAGACAATGTTCAGAAATACACAGTCAGCAATCGAGTACAACATTAAATAACAATGTAGCATCATGAAACTTAACGTTGACCTCATTCAAACCGATTTTCTTGAGAAAAATAAAAAATGCACACATAAACACCACAGTGTGACCGTTAAATGCGTATAAAACATTTCCCCGTTTAACCACTCATCTGGATAGCTTACAGTGTGTACTGACTGACTAACCTTGACACACATACTTGAAATAATTGGAGTACATTTTTAAGCTAGCTTTATCTTAATAAATTGATCACAGGTTTGACATTTATATAATTACTTTTTCTTCGTGTTACAATAACAGTAGTATTTCCAAAAAACTTGTACTATTTATTCAGGGTTTCTCCTCTGCCACTAGTTGGCATGAAATGCATTATGGGATACTTGGCTACCCCAAATCCACACAGGTCCATTCCTGATGCATCCTTGATACGTTTCACAACTCTGTAACAGACAACTATATTGAGAAATGGCCATAGAACAAGAAAAGGAGGTGGAAGGAGATGTGGTCCTTGTCTTGGTCCTGAACTGCAGGGAAAAATTTATCTCCATTTCAAAAAGAAGCATCACACTATCAGGGTCAGATGTGCATGAGTTTCTTTAAATGAGAATACAAGTGGTGTATCCATTTGAAATAAGGTCAGGAGCTGAGAAGTTTTTGAAGACCAATGACCCACAGCTTTAATCAGGTCTTCTGGAACCCCTTGAGTGGAGGTCATCAATGCTGCTTCAATATGGAATAAGTGGCCAGAAAATAAGATGGGGGAAATCCTGTATAAGACAAAAACCTGTCCAAAGTGGGTGAGGTTCAGGAACTGGGTAGCACCTTGACCCAACTCTGTGATGCTGTTTGAAATGAGAAACATTTTGACATTTGTATGCAATATGCTAAGGGATGGTAAAGGCTTTGGTGTGTGTTTAATTTGAAGTATGTCACAGTGATTAAACTGGCACCTTGCTTGGTTTAACTTCATTTTAGTGAGTAAACCAGACTGCCATCTGATGTACAGTGAAGGTCAAACACAAAAAAGAAGAACATCAATACACTTGAGTTTCTCAATGAAAAAGAAGCCTGAAAACAGATGGTGCCAATTGTTGTGTTGAAAAACAGTTTTTGTTTAGTTTTTTCAGGGGTGCACTTAGCCTTTAGAAGACAGATGTTTCTGAGTGGGTAAAACATGTTGTGGAACTGATCAAGACACAGATACAGACTGAAAGTCATCAAGAAGATGGACTTGAGATGGAATTTTGTGATTATTGATTAAAATGCAATGCAAGCCTTCTGATAAGAAATTGAACAATTTGGGATTACTCTTGCAATTGAATATTAGCCTTATTGTATCATCCTTGACTGAAGAAGTGGCTTTCTGAATTGGAGAGCAGGTACAGGTGCAGTTACACTTCCAGTAACTAGTGGTTTTGGCAACCCAGAGCTGGAAGCAACAACGTTGAAAAGAGGTGGAAAAAGTGGTATGAGCAACTGGCAATCTAGAGCCTTTGACAGAAATAGGGAGAAAATAATGCAAACTTAACATGTTCTGCAGGTGATAAACCAGCACCAACTGAAGGTGGTTCCTAAAAAAGTCCAAAGTGAAACACTAAGAGATAAAATGGTGCAGAACTGGCAACACAGTGCCATTTGAGCTTGTAAGATAACGACATTATGGTCAGCGGTGCTGCTGAGACCACTACCAAGGATGGATGGTTTATTGTGACACACTGTGTACGTGGGAGCCTACAGGGAGTTGCAAAAATGTACCTTCTCACCCTTGCTGTGATAACTAATCCCTCTTTACTTCAAGACAAAACAACATGGTGTGACTTTGGTCAATTCAAATATTTTGGACTGGAAAATCAGATAGTCCAGATGATCTGTGTCAAATTTAGGGTGAAATGTTTACTCTTTCATATAACCATGAAACTTGGTACACTTGCACAGTTAGGGGTCAAGATTTTCAGAAATGGAGCCATCGCAAACATGCCTTTTAGTGGCCATAGTTTTGCGCATATCTTTGGAGTCAAATGTTATTATGCAGAAAAGGTGATGTTTGGTCATATGTTTTAATGAAAGATTACATTGTAAATATATGTACATTTACAGCATTATCCACTGTTAAGTTGAATAGTTAACAGTGAATTGAGACTTTGTTGAGAAAGAATTCAAAGTTTCTTAGAACCTAAGCTAGACTGCATAGTATCATGTTTGTTGCTTGCATATTGTGTACCGTTCCAGAAATGAAATGCTCACGTTCATGAACCCTGACATTACAGTGTCCGTCTATAAAGGGTAGAACAATATTCAATATCACATTCATGTCAGTTGCTCGACCTGTTATATTGCTGTTTGTAGCTTCCCCGATATTAATGACCAAGTGCTCAATCAAATAACTTCACACTCGACACTGGCTGCAGTGGGTAATCAAAATATTAATATTAAAACTCAAGGTACTTAACACCTCATCAAGAACAAACAACACAGCTACAAGAGAGGGTTAACTCTGATCATGGCTCTACATGACTCAGAGTATGATGCTGACTAGATTTGAAATTAAGGGTTATGTTGTTGTTTTTTTGATTAGTTGATTATTGTGATGATTCATTTGTCAAGTATTCTGAGTGTTGTTAGTCAATTAATACAAAAATATTTCATTAACAATGCAACATGTTATCATACACATCTATTTTCTATGTAACTGCTGTGCTATGATGTTAATAATAGTAATAGATAATTCATTGTTGTCAGATGCCATATTGGAAAAATAGAATAGAATAGAATTCCTTTATTGTCATTGTACCAGTACAACGAAATTAAAAAGTGCAATCCTTAAGGTGCACAGGTACCAAGCATTGTAATAAATAAGTGAAAACATTTTTAAAAAAACCTAACATGAGAAACATACCACACATTAAAAATACTTACCAACTCAAAGTGATTAGAGTGATTTATAAATGAACGTAATCACTGTATATCATAGCAACCTTATCACTGAACTGCAAAATCAGAAAATTTACTGATGTTCTTGCTTGACTGTAGGCAAGTCAACAGTGACTCTGGTATGGTCTTCAATGATGGCAATTTGTGTGTTTTTGTGGACAGTCTGGACATGCTTTGTGTGAGTCGGGCTGAAGAGGTCCACGTCAAGTGGATTGAGGAACAAGGAGTCCGTGGTGAAAATGAATGAAGGGAGTTAAGTAGAATTTTTGTAATGCTAAACTTAACAATAAGGACATCCTAAGGGTCCACGACGACATGGTGTTCTGTGAAATGAGGTCAGTTAGAGCAAGTACACAGGGCAGACTGGCATTTATAGACATATGACAGGAATAGGAGTGTTCGGGGTATGGTCCTGGTCTAGCTATTTGTGTAAAAACATTCTTAAACTGTCACAGTGAAAATAGAGGAAAGACAGACATTACTTTAAGTTTAATATATAGGAACATTATTGGATAGAGCAAATAAAAATTAAAATACAACCAATTAAAAATATAATACAAACATTCCATTTTAAATATTCTTAAAAAACAAGGGATGGTAACCTCCTGATTCCTGAATCCACCTCTAATCTGTTCCTTCTCAGAACAGTCAGAACAAGGGCCATATTCTCCCTTAACTGACGCTGTCTCTTCTATGTCACATTTGTACTTGGGCTATGTACTTAACTAAAGCTAAACTGCAAACTGGTTAATCTGCGTGAAACAGTCAAACTATGATGTTGCAATTTTGCGACTACACCATTCAAATTGAAATACTGCCATTTCTTCTAAAAATGTTGATGAATTTATCTCAAATGCGGCCTGACAAATATAACATCATTAGTTCTTTAATAGATTTTGACAGAACTTGAGAAAACAACTTGAGTTTGTAGAGAAGGAATATCAAGTGAGTCAAACAGGATTAAAGATATTAAACAAAAATATAGAAATTAATATGTGCATTATCTTAATTAACATGACATCTGGCACAATGCAAGCAAATACAAAGTTATATTTGAAGATTTGATTTAGAACTGTGTGCCACTGTGTTGAGTTTCTTTGTGTACTTCCAACAATGATGACCAAAACAGAGCAGATTAAATTGGTGTTGAAGAAAATAATGTTGGACAACAGTTGTTTTTTCACACAATTACTGTAATGCAGAAAAGAAAGAAGACACTGAATGCAACTGACTCTGTGCACAGACATGGAGAGCTGTGAAATGAAAAAATACATAAGGCTACATGAGCAGAATACAAGATGCATTTACATTATGAGCAATACAGCAGATACAGCATTATAGAACCTGTGTCATATTAGATTCTTTTTCCATTTCAAATCACCATCACTACTGAGTTGACAAATCATAGGTGTTGCAGTCTGTATTGCTGAAATTTGACTTAATAAAATTAAAAATGAAATCATTAGTTAAATCACATCAAACATCTTAAAAAATTAGATTTAGCACATCTTCTTTATAGTGTGACTGACCCTAACTGTTCTTAGAGTTACAGTTAAGATACACTAGTAGAGCTATGGTCAATTAACTAAGTATTGTTACAGGTGAAAGGTTTCACATACCTGTGTAGCAGCTGCAGACAGTGGGTGACAGGACAATGGTAAAGCCTGGGCCTTTCTTCTTCATTAAAATCAAATGCAACAGTCCTGGGAGCTGCAACCTGTCTACTTCTTACTGTGTATGAGTGATTTGCCACAATTAGAGCCAGCAAGCACTTTGCCAAGTATGATCCACATTACCTGCCAGCAACACCACTTCACCTTCAGGCCTCTATGCAATTTCATTTTTATGTGAAATTCACGGTACTGTTTGTTTGTGGGATGTAATGTCAGCCATATGGTGGCGATAATGCAGACATGACTGTCATTTCTAAACCAGATTACTCAACAATCCTGTGTCAAACAGAAAAAATCATAATTGAACAGATAACAGTTCTGCTGTTTATTTTGATATGCAGCACATTATGAGATGAATGAGATTTTGGGACTTAACTGAGAAGCAGGAGTGTGAAAACAAATGTGAATATTTGCAAAAATTTCATCTGTCTTCAAGACATGGTTACTTCAATATGTACAAAAATGTGACAAACTTTATTTGCTCTGGTTCCACTTTTTCTTGTAATATGTGTTCCATATTAATGCAATAATGAGTGATTCAAACAGGTGTAAGGGGTGTGGAGATGGATGCGGAGGTGTATAAACATTATAGCTTTGATTAAAATTAAATGACAATTTGTGACTGGCCCAGGGTCCGCCAGCAGAGGAACGTCCGGTTCTTTACATGAGCCGAAAGCTGCTGCCCCGTGAGACCCGGTACTCTACTGTCGAGAAGGAGGGCCTCGCAATCAAGTGGGCTCTGGAGAGCTTGCGGTACTATCTGTTGGGGAGGGAGTTCGACCTGGAGACCGACCACCGGGCTCTGACATGGATGCACTCTATGAAAGACCACAACAGTCGTCTCACCCGGTGGTACCTCGCCCTTCAGCCGTTCCAGTTCCAGATCCGTCACCGAGCCGGCAGGACCAACGTTGTGGCGGACTATCTCTCCAGGTTGCCGCACATCGCCAACCTCGGGGAAGAGGGGGATAATGTGACGGAGCGCCTCTAAATCCCCCGTCACTCTTAAGCCCTGTGCGCCTTTTCTCCTCTCGGTGGCTCCGGAGGGGGCGGGGTGCAAGAGCGCACCACGCGCTCCATTGTTCTCACAGCGCGCGCTGAGAAACTGTTTGCCGGGATCGCCCACACGTTCCCCGGCCCTGGACTCATAAACTGCCCTTCATAATCCTCCCCATATCTGGACTCACCTCTTCCCTGCTGTAACGCGTCGAGGGTGCACACTCGGCGCCTACACGTCTCCCCGCACCAAGCACACCCGGACAGTAACACTCACCTCTCAATGACTGTGCAGCCTCTGTATCGTGGGCCAAACAGAGGCACTTCCGGGCCGTGGGATAAATGGGGCAAGTGGCGCGCAATGAGGCCACCATGTGACCGGGACTTTCCCATTTTCCGGTTCTGTAGTTATTTTGTGGTTTATTATGTTTTCAGAGTTGTTTCAGTTACCATAAGTTGGGTAATTTGTTTTGTGTAATTTTGGTTTAATTGTATGATGGATTTTGTTCTTCCTTATGGTTATTTTGGCATTTTCTTATTTACCCCCTACAATTAACTCTTGGTTTGCCCGGGGGAGGGGCTAGGGGGGTATATATGGGCCCTGAGTTAAACAGCCAGAGAGTTGGTGCTGGAGGTGCTCTAGGTGATGTGGCTGCCTGCTGAAAGGTTTCAAGCTCTCTGTAAATACTTCTGTTTTTTTTTTTCTTCTGCTGTGTCCACCAGTTTTTTTGCACTGTAAATATTTATATACACTTTTAAAAATTTTGGTGCAAATAAAAGAATTCACTGTTTTTGGAACTCTTCGGCCTTGCCATCATTTTTATAACTTTTTTAAACGAACCCGTGACTCAATTCTAAATATTTTTTCTTGCCTATACTTTTTCACATGCAATTCACAAGCAACTAGCAATTTTGGAGAAGTCATGTCATGCAGTGTTATTTGATATGTGCTTCACTCACAGTGAATGCTCTATGAGTAATTCAATGGATGTGAATTTGGATGCAAACTGTGTCTGGTTGTAATGGTTACTGTAGCTGCATATGAACTGTTTGTACACTCTTAGAGAAAGTTGCCTTGCAGCTATATATTGAGCCAAACATGGTCAGCATGTGCAGGACTACTTTCCTCTCTGTGTTGATTTATTTATTTTTCTTTCTTGTCTGTCCTGCTCTCGTCAGTCCCTCGCCTCTCAACTGTTTTCTGAACGCAGAGCTTTGATGCTTAGCATCTGCAATGCAGAGACTTCAGTAGCATCAGGAGGGATGGCTGAACTCGTACATAATCGGTCTGTGTGTTCCTGAGCTGATAATCAATGCCGTAAACACTGAAAAAGCTGAGCTGGTAAAACAGAAGTGACTCGTCAAATTTAAAATCCCGTTACAATTTACAGATTACGGTCCGTATAAAACAGCGTCGCAATCCAGATACAGACTGTGGTCCATCAGTTAGTGACCCCTGACCTAGACAATCATATGGATTTACCTATCTGTGAAAGATTCCAACAAAAACTCATATGAGAGATTCTATAAAGAACTCTTCTATTATATAATGGTTCCACTCATAAGCCTCTCCAGTTGTTATATCCAGAATCTTTCCACCTTCTCTGGATGCAAACAAGAACCTATCTATAGTCCATCCATCCATCCATCCATTAATCCATCCATTAATCCATCCATCCATCCATCCATCCATCCATCCATCCATCCATCCATCCATCCATCGTCTTCTGCTTATCCGGGGCCGGGTCGCGGAGGCAGCAGGCGAAGCAGGTCATTCCAGATGTCCCTCTGCCCAGCGACGCTTTTCAGCTCTTCCCGGGGATACCGAGGCGTTCCCAGGCCAGACGAGATATATAATCTCTCCAGTGTGTTCTGGGTCTGCCCCGGGGTCTCCTCCCAGGCGGATGTGTTTGGAAAACCTCCAGAGGAAGTCTCCCTGGAGGCATTCCATTTGAGTCAGATGGCCAAACCACCTCAAATGGCTCCTTTTGATGCGAAGGAGCAGCGGCTCTACTCCGAACTCCCTCCGGATGTCTGAGCTTCTCACCTTAACTCTAAGGCTGAGCCCAGCCACCCTACAGAGGAAGCTCATTTCAGCCGCTTGCATCCACAATCTTGTTCTTTTGGTCACTACCCAGAGCTCATGACCATAGGTGAGGGTTGGGACGTAGATGGACTGGTAAACTGAGAGCTTTGCCTTACGACTCTGCTCCCTCTTCACCACGACAGTTCGATACAACACCCACATTACTGCTGACGCTGCACCAATCCGCCTGTCCATCTCACACTCCATTTTCCCATCACTCATGAACAAGATTCTGAGATACTTGAACTCCTTCGCTTGGGGAAGCAACTCCCCCCAACCCAGAGGGAGCAATCCACCAGTTTCCGGCAGAGAACCATGGCCTCGGACTTGGAGGTGCTGATCCGCATCCCCGCCGCTTCACACTCAGCTGCAAACTGCTCCAGTGAGTGTTGAAGGGTATGATGTGAGGAAGCCAACAGAACCACATCATCTGCAAAAAGCAGAGATGCAATCCTGAGGTCCCCAAACCAGACACCCTCCTCACCCTGGCTGCACCTTGAGATCCCATCCATGAACACCACAAGCAGGATCGGAGACAAGGGACAGCCCTGGCAGAGTCCAACACCCACCGGAAACGAGTTTGACTTTGTGCTGAGTATGCGGACACAGCTCTGACTTTGGTTGTACAGTGACCGCATGGCTTGTATCAGCGAGCCCAGTGCCCCATACTCCTGCAGTGCCTCCCACAGAGCCCCTCGGGGGACACAGTCATAGGCCTTCTCCAGATCCACAAAACACATGTAGACTGGCAGGTCGAATTGCCATGACCCCCTCAGCAGCTCCGCAAGAGTAAAGAGCAGGTCCACTGTTCCACGACCAGGATGGAATCCACATTGCTCCTCCTGAATCTGAGGTTCGACAATCGGTCGGAGCCTCCCTTCCAGCACCCTACAGTAAACTTTCCCGGGGAGGCTGAGAAGTGTGATACCCCAGTAGTTGGAGCACACTCTCCAGTCCCCCTTTTTGAAAATGGGGACCACCACCCCGGTCTGCCACTCCACAGATACCGTACCCGATTCCCACGTGAGACATGTCAGCCAAGACAGTCCAACAAAGTCCAGAGCCTTCAGCATCTCAGGGTGGATCTTGTCCACACCTGGCGCTTTGCCACCAAGGAGCTTCTTAACTACCTCGGCAACCTCTGCCACGGATATGGACGAAGATTCCCCCGAGTCTTCAGGCTCTGCCTCCCCCACAGAGGACGTGTTTACCGGGTTCAGGAGTTCCTCAAAGTGCTCTTTCCACCACCCGACAATATCCTCAGTACGGGTCAACAGTTCTCCACCCCGATTGTACACAGCCTGAGCAAAACCCTGCCTCCCCTTCCTGAGGCATTGGACGGTTTGCTAGAACCTCCTTGAGGCCAACCGAAAGTCCTTCTCCATAGCCTCCCCGAACTCCTCCCACACCCGAGTTTTTGCTTCTGTGACTCCCGCAGCTGCCGCCCTTTTGGCCAACCGATACCCGTCGGCTGCTTCAGGAGACCCCCAGGCAAGCCAAGCCCCAAAAGCCTCCTTCTTCAGCCTGACGGCTTCCCTCACCACCGGTGTCCACCAGCAGGTTCTTGGGTTGCCGCCGTGACAGGCACCAGTGACCTTCAGTCCACAGCTCATAACAGCCGCTTCTGCAATGGAGGCTTTGAACATGGACCCATCAGACTCCATGTCCCCAACCTCCCCTGGGATTCAGGAGAAACTCTACCAGAGGTGGGAGTTAAAACCCCCACGGGCAGGGTCCTCTGCCAGACGTTCCCAGTTCACCCTCACTACATGTTTGAGTTTGCCAGGTCTGTCCAGCAGCCTTCCATGCCACCGGATCCAACTCACCACCAGGTGGTGATCAGTTGACAGCTCTGCTCCTCTCTTCACCCGAGTGTCCAAGACATATGGCCACAGGTCTGATGATATGACTATGAAGTCAATCATTGATCTCTGACCTAAGGTGCTCTGGTGCCTGGTACACTTATGAGCAACCTTATGCTCGAACATAGTGTTTGTTATGGCCAATCCATGACTAGCACAGAAGTCCAATAACAAAATACCGCTTGGGTTCAGATCGGGCAGGCCGTTCCTCCCAATCCCCCCCCAGGTTTCTCCGTCATTGCCCACGTGAGTGTTGAAGTCCCCCAGGAGAACTATGGAGTCCCAAGCAGTACCCCTTTCATGACACCACCCAGAGACTCCAAGAAGGCCGAGTACTCCGAACTGCTGTTCAATGTTAAGCACAAACAACAGTCAGAGATTTCCTCTCCGCAACACGAAATCGCAGAGAGGCGACCCTCTTGTTCTCTGGGGAGAACTCCAACAAAGCGGTGCTCAGCCAGGGGCTCGTGAGTATCCCCACACCTGCCCGGCGCCTCTCACCCTGGGCAACTCCAGAAAAGGAGAGAGTCCAACCTCTCTCTGGGATTCTGGTTCCGGAACCCTCGCTGAGCATGGAGGTGAGCCCAACTATATCTAGCCGGTATCGCTCCACCTCCCGCACCAGCTCGGCTTCCTTCCCTGCCACTGAGAGATGTTCCATGTCCCTAAAGCTAGTCTACGTCACCAGGGGGCGGTGCGCCTAGACGCCCGCTCCTGCCTACTGCCTGGTTGGCATAGCACCCGACCCCGATTTCCTGCCTGGTGGGTGGGGGGCCTCTACCGTGATAAGGTGGTGATTCATCGGGGGGTATCTATATTCCAACACTTTCATTTAGGACCCAGCCAAGGTGTTTTTTGAGTAAAGAAATGTATTGCATACTATCGATAAGGCAAAAAAAGTTATATATTTTGAAATTCTCAAGATAAATCGAGATTGGCTTGTTGTCCAACTCCTGTACTAAAAGCCTTCACTGACACACAATCAAATGAAATAAGGGAAATCCACAATGTAATAAACAATGCTAAATCTAAACTGGCTATGGACCATAAAAGTCCATAGCCAGACCCATGTTTGATAAAAAAAAAAATAAGATATTATTGATTAGATTGATTCTCCAAAGCTTCTGGCCTTCTGTGACTTCTGTTTAGCTTCTGTTATCAATTCAAACATACACCGATCAGTCACAACATTATGACCACTGACAGGTAAAGTGAATAACATCGATCATCTTGTTATAATGCAACGTTCTGCTGTGAAACCTTGAGTCCTGACATTAGTGTGGGATAGTCAAGTGTGCGAGGGCATCCTCTGGGTTATCAAGTGGGCGCCCTCCTTCCTCGGTGTTAGGAAGGAGGGCACCTCCAGAAGGTTCAGCAGTGAATCCCAGTGTCTCAGGTTCACCCCCTGAATGCCATCTACTCACTTGAAGGCCCAGGTGGAGTCCTTGCTCTTCATCCGCTGCCATTGACTTCCCTTTTCAGCAGCTCTGGAGAGGTCCTTGCCGATGGGCCTTCCTGCATAGTCCCATCTCCGGAAGAAGCCTGGATGTCGAAATGCTTACGAAGCCTCTGCAGCCTACTTCGACTGGTCAGACCTTCACCTTCCAGCCTCGCTGCTTTGCATTAGCGGCAAGCTCCATAGGCCTCAGTTTTTTGTGCTCATAGGCCTCATCTACTGAGCTCTCCCAGGGCACTGTGAGCTCAATGATGTAAATGTGCCTAAGCCAAGCTGACCATAGCACCAGATCTGGTCGCAGGTTGGTGGATACCATCTTCAAGTGGGAAGCAGAGCTTTTGGTCCAAGTCTACCAGCATTCTCCAATTGCAAGCCCCTCTCAACTGCCCAGGATCTGGTCTTGAGGTGGTGAGACAGGCTCAAATGTTGTTTCTTGTCATCGGGTTGACTTGGGTGGAAGGGCATTAACACTCATCCACTGCGTTTCCAGCACTACTGCCAGGCACTTTAGCCCCTGGGTGTGCCTCCAGGTGTAATGGCCTTGAGCAAAGCTGGCCTTGCAGCCCACTAAACTGTGTTTGAGTGTAGCTGGAGTTGAGCAAAGTGAGCATGTAGGATCTTCACCATACCACTGGCGAGATTTTTGGGCGATGGTAGGGCATCATAGGCAGCCTTGATGGTAAAGCTTGCTCTACCACTTTGTTTTTTTAAAATTTTGAACTTTTTGTCGGTTTTATTGTCTGATGTTCTGTTTGTTTTTGTTCTTGTCTTTGTTGATGCTGATCTTTATGCCCTTTTTAATTGCCCCTTGGGGATAAATCAAGTGTTTGAATTGAATTAAACCATATCCATACCATATCGTGGTAAGCCTAACCATATCCCACAGCTCTTGCCAAGAGAGCTTCCTCGTTTCCACTCTTTTCCATGTCTCCTTTCCATACTGCCCTTGCCTCACCTGTGCAATGGCTTTTGCGCACCTGTCTGCTTCCTCTTGCTGTCATACTTCCTACATCACCAGCTTGCGTCTTTGGGATGGAGTGGCCTTGTTCCAGGCAGGAGTGCTGATGTCAAAGCCAAGACAATCTTTTCCCTGCTGTACTTGGCCCACAACGTCCCTATGTCTGAGTGCTACCTTTGCCTGCTCTGTTGTCACTAATAGGATCCACTTCCCTCTAGCTTGAGCTATGATTGGCTCACTTGAGTCCTGTAACATCATCTCCATTCTTACTTTGTTGAATTTGCACTCCTCAGATAAGCTGGAGATAGGCAGATCTAGAATTACTTTGCCATAGAGCCCAATACTGCTGAGGCACCTGGGAAGGTCAAGCCATTTCCTTGCGTAGAAGCTAATCAGTCTCCAGGTTTTCCATCTTAGACACTGGCTCTTCATGCAGGGTTAGTGAACACATGAGGTGTGGAAGTAGCCCAAACTGCATGCACCAGAGCTTCAGCCAGTCAGGAAGCTGGGTTCTATCAATGTTCACTAGGCCGCTGGTTACCTCCTTCCTTAGCTGGTCTACTTGCTCTTTGTCTTTGAGGGAGGCATCAAACCATCGACTTAGGCTTTCCACAGGCTTCTCTGCGGCAGTTCGAATAGTCTCATCACCAATGTGAAAGTGACAGTCTGATAGTTTCCCCTTGATGATGGAAATGCTTCTAGACTTGCTTGGCTTGAGCCTCATGTGAGCCAGCTCAATTTTTTGTTGCAGCTTACTCAGCAGTCGAACAGTGCAGGTCTTGGTTGTGGTGAGTGTTGTGAGGTCATCCATGTAGGCCCTGACTGGCGACAGCCTCAGTCCAGGTCTTTTTCGCTGTCCTCCGACCACCCAATGAGATGCCCGAATGATCACCTCCATGGCCATGGTGAAAGCAAGCTGGTATATGGTGCAGCCAGCCATGATTTCCCTCTCCAGGTGTTGCCATGCTGTGGTGTACTGTGCTGTTGTAAAGCAGAGCTGAACGTCCTGGAAGTAGGCCCTGATGAGGGTTGTGAGAGCTGCTGGGACCGTGAAAAAGTCAAAAGCTGACCACAAGAGGTTGTGAGGGACTGAACCAAAGGCATTCACGAGATCCAGGAAGACCACATGAAGGTCTGATCCCTCCTTCTTGGCAACCTTGGTCTGGTACCAGGTGACGTTGGTGTGTTCCACACAACCTGAGAAGCTTAAGATGCCCACTTTCTGGATCAATGTGCCAGTCAGCTCATTTCTTTGCAGAAAAAAAGAATTTGAAGGCTATCCACAAGAGGTTGTGAGAGACTGAACCAAACAACACAATATTAGGCAGGTGGCCATAATGTTGAGCCTGATAAGTGTAGATAGACAGGTGATCACACAGTGTGTCAGTGAAGTAAAGGTGTGAAAAGATTGCTAATTAGGTTTAGGAACTCAAAAGTTAGAGACACTTAAGTAGTCAGCATGGATATGTCCCAGAAATTTTGTAGCGGAGAATGTGCAATGACCTGAATGCCACTCTTAGGAACACTCTCTGTGATAGTGGCTGATTACTGTGGTTAATAAAACATATGTCTAAGTGTAAAAACTGGCTAGCCGCATCAAAGCAGGTAGCAAAGTTGTTGAAGGCAGGGGATGAATCTGAAACACAGAGGGAGTGAAGTTATTTTGGAGTCTAAGTAATAGAAATAAAAGAAACTCAACTAGACCGGTTCCCGCTCTGTCCTAGTTGTGTGCTGTTGTGTCCTTGGGCAAGACACTTTACCCACCTTGCCTCCAGTGCGGCTACTCACACTGCTATATGAATGCGTATGAATGTTGGTGGTGGTCGGAGGGGCCGTAGACACAGATTGGCAGCCACGCTTCCGTCGGTCTGCCCCAGGGCTGTGGCTACAAATGTAGTTTACCACCATCAGAGTGAGAATGTGTGAGTGAATGAGATGTCAGCAACCCTCTGACACAAAGAATCTGCCAGGAAGTAGGACTGGTTGATGGGGCCTCAGTGGCACTTGACTGCAGAGCCTCCATGGCAGTGGGACGGCAAGATCAGGGCACTGGGGAGCGGTGAGATCATTCTACGGTGAGAACCATGCTTCCTTATGGAAGAGCCCCCCGGAGGGAGTGTCTTGAGAGAATCGTGATGGGCAGGGTTTGGAAAGAAAATGGCTGATTTAATGTAGATCTGCTGGAACACATCTTGGAACTCTGCAATTTTGAGACTTGCTGACTGTGGAGCTGGCTGAGGATTATAATGTTGGATGTTATTTAGTTTTAGTGTCCCTTGTCTACCAATCATAATTACCATGGCCAGCAGCTTGAGCAAAATATCAGTATAGGAGTTAAAAATGTTAACCCATTTCCCAAAAGGCTGCCTGGTAAAGGTTTGGTGTCAGTTGTGAAATCTTCCCTGGTATCTGTTCTAGTCCAAAAACAACTCCTAGTACCAATTTCTATAGATACAACACATGGCATCAAAAAGTCATTGTTGACATGGGAGCTCGTTAAATTCTCCCTCACAAGAATCACTGGGAGGGGTTAAAAGGCACAAAGGCTGTCCTCTGGCCATTGTGAGAAGTTTGTGAATGATCTCTGACTTTTGTTCAATACACTATAAGGGGCTTCCAGTACTGTAAGGGGATTGGCAATCCCAGCATAGTCCTCAGTGAACTGTCTGGAACACTTCCAGACGCCTAGGAATCTTCTGATACTAGCCTGGTATACTGATGCTTTGAATCAAATAAATTTTGGTATCCAGTGGCATTCTACATATACAACGATAGTGCAGGACCAGAGGTCCTTGAAGGGGAACAGCTTGGCTCCTGCACTGGAAAGCTGATTAGGCAATATGGTGGATTTCAGTCAAATGTGCCGGTCATCCACAAAAAATGTAATTTCCACTGGCGGCAGCATGACTGAAGCCTTTGTGCAAAAAATATTAAACTAGGCTAACGAGAGAAAACAAAGTGCGATCCAGGCAGTTTCATTCCGATTTGTCATTCCTCTTCAGGAAGTTTGACACACGTCCACACTAGGCTGTGAGCCATGTGATTTTGTGGTAAGAATAAATACCTGAGACTCCCTACCAGTGAATTAGAATGAAATAACGTCTTGGATAAGAACTGAAAAATCTTCTACTGAAGCATTTATAGAACTCCTAGATTTTATTAACCAACTGTGAATAGGACCCTGTTAGTCTCATGCCTTATCATTAATTTGTGTGTAGTAGCTAAGCTGTAGACTATTGAATAGCTCCGGCTATTGAATTCTATTGTCTTTAATAAGTTTTAATTTTTTTCTTTGTTTTGGTTGATTTGTAAGAACCAGAAAGGCACACCCGCAATGGACTGCACATGTACAGTAAATTGATCAACTGTCTTGTTAATTTTTTACATCTAATGCATGTAGATATGTAATAGATTTAAATGCTGTGATATTAACTGTGTGGCCAGCCAGTAATTTTTCAGTAGCATAGCAACAATATTTAAAAATCCCACATGTAGCATGGGTAAGCGTTTTAATATTTGAGGGTAAGGATGCTAAAATTCATTTTTTGAACAGTCTTTGAAGAACTGCTTTAGAATTCTTTAGATGAGAGTTTTAATGAAACCTTTAGTTTTAAAAAGAACCCTTGGTGAATCCTTGGAGGGTGGTTTGGAAGAATACCTCACCCCTTAATGAAGAGGTCTTTTTTTTTTCCTAAAACTGTAGCTGTATCTGTGAGGATACAGTCATAATCATTGATTGCAATAACTTGTCCAAAAATCTGCATGGGGAAATCACAAAAACAAAAACGATTCTCAGTTTGACTAGAATCCTGCATCATTGTTATGCATTTACAATATATATGGGTGCAATATTTGGAAGCCCACATATTCTTTTTATCTCTGTATAATTCATGGAATAAAGTTGTTTAGCTCGCAATCTTCATCCTTCCACCTTTTTAATTAGGCTAATGGAAGCGACATATATTGCCTTGATCCCTCTCACTGTGGTTTTCACAACAAACTGACAACCAGTCTAAGTAAAAAAGCCATCCCACGTTTCTTTTTTCTCCTTTCTTTCCCCTCCATCTGTCTTTCCATTTTGTGATGTTTGAATAAGCACAAAGATAGAAAAAGCAAACATCTATCACACTGGCAGTTTTGCTGCTCAACTTCACAAATCTCACACCCTGCTTGACTGATGTGTAACCTCTGAGTGGCTGAGCTCTTGACCTGTGAGGAGAAGGCTTATATCTTCCTACTACTAATCTGGTGAGTCGGCTTCTAGCCAGAACAAGGGCAGCAGGCCAATTCAAAACTCCTGTAACAAATCAGATGGCACCCAGCCAAGTGTCATAAGAAATAGACAGGTAATAACAATTCACTTACCCCCTATGTAAGAATCACTTCTCCCACAATGCACCTGTCACAAATCCCTCGCTAAGCTGAAGCCATTTCTTCCTACTGTCTGACAGAGTAATTGCATGTTAAATTTTTTTTGCACACTGCTTTTGGGGAGATTGTGTTGAATAATGCTGGCAAACTTTACCCCACCCCCCATGAAATCAGATCAAGGTAAAAAAAAAAAAAAAAAAAAATGAACTCATCCACATTTAAAGGACACCATGAAAGTGGAAGGCTGTGCATTGCATTCAATTAAATATATTAAAATCAAAGAAATCCAACCTATTTGGCCTGTACTTTATTGCTGGATGAACAGTCAGGCAGAATCCTCTCAAGCTGGCACTAGACATGTCTTTTTTTTTTTTTTTTACTACATAATTCTTGAGACTGTTCTGGCTGCCTTCCTTTGAAGAGGGTAAACTAAATGTAATTCTACATCTGGCATTCCTGCTTTATGTTTTGAAACAAAAAATTGGATTGTACTATTTTAATGATGTGAAAGCAATGTTTGTGATGCATTAATATACAAATGACTCTTAATCAAAATGATATTAATGTCTCAATTAGAGTATATGCACTGTTTAGAGCCGTCATTCATGGAATCTAATTCATTATTTTGAATTCTAAACATTGGCTTGTTTGAAGAAAATGCTTTTTGAGAGCATAAATTATGTTACTATTACATTATGTATTTTCATATTTATATATATTAGGATTTTTTATGGTTTGTTCATAAAAACAATTTTTAAAAAGCTGTTTAGCTGTTTGCCATAGCTATGATTATTTGTACAAGATAACACATCATTCCAACTAATTTTCAAAGAAATTAGCCTAAATCAATTAAAATACAGCAAGAGTGAAGCTTTTAGGGTCAATGCACTTATAACAGTTGCCCTCTTTTTCCCACTAGGCACCTTAGTCTTGGCCACACTGTTGTTTATTTTGACCCAGTCCCACATAGGCTACAACATACTGCTGTAGTTTGTGTAAATATTCACTGTGCAAAGAATGTGAATTCATCCACTGCCTCATACAGCCACCATTTTTTATTCTTTTATTTTTTTATTTTTTTATTTGTTTTTTTTGAAAATTACTGAACCTTTTATAAATATTAAATAGGAACATGAAGACAACTAACATATTTTTTTCTGGATCTTTTCATGAGATTTTTTTTTTAATCAGAAGCAAAATATACAACACCAACAGCTTCATCCTTTACATCAGTTACAAAAATACCATATTGTACCATGTTATAGTGTTTTCAAATCTATAAATCAAGACATCCCAGCTGTGACAGACTTCAGTAAGCCACAACTTATACAGAGCATGTTGGACAAGATGCTTCATTTTTATCATTACTTTAATGTACAAGCGTGCTTGCAATTTCAAGACAAAATCCAGAGGTCATTATTCTAATGTGTCAAATGCTGTCAGAGGTATTTCTCTCCAATCACTTCACCAGCTATGTCCATTTTGCTCTGCAGGCATACTGCAGCATTCTCTCTTGAACTTGGTTATGTTAGACATGATACATCTCAGTCACTCCCACTTAGTTACTCGCCTTAAAGACTAATAACGATTCTTGGCCTCTATTATCATTTAAGAGAGATCAAAGAGCAAAATTAGTCCCATTTTTCCCCTTACAGTGAGACATGTGTTGACCTGGGAGAATCCCCACCAGGCCTGCCAGAAATCATCAGGGAGGTAATGTTCAATTATGCACACCGTTTGTTGTATTCCACTGGGCCAAATTAGAGTGGAAGGTTAAGGCAAGACTGAGGGTATCCTTATCACTTTGGTATCACTGTCCTAAAAGGCATTGACCTCTCACTCAGATTATTACAAAGAAACATATTCAGCATCATAACTCATTTCAGCATGACATCTTTCTCTCTATATTAGCCTTTTCAGCTTCTAATAGCCACTTCCAAAGATGGCCACCTTACCATTATATGAATACACATATTTCTGGAACTAAAGCAAAAGCCTTTCTGAATTAACATTATTGACTGAGGTGCAATTACGTACTTGTGTAATTGTTAATGGAAGGTTAATGTGAAAGTCTTAAGATAAGGTGTGGTGCTTAAAACACATTTATTGATTTTTCAGCTTACTGGTTAATTTTAGAGATGGTTAGATATATGCTTCTCTTCACATTTTCATCAGTATACACCTTGTTGGCCACTAATGGCAAATTGTGTGCATTTTCCAGAGGTATGTGCTTTCACATCAGTCTTAGTAGTTGGTATGATCATTTAGAAAAAACTATCAATGAATGCTTTTAATGATTTAAAACATTTTTTTTAAATGCTAGGGAAAGCAATAAAAATAAAATTTTGATTTCTGACATACTAAAGGCAAATAATTCCTCTCCCAAAATGAAAGATTCTTTACAAAAACTTCCAACAAAGATATGTGATTACTAATGTGTACACACACACACACACACACACGAATATATATATATATATATATATATGTGTGTGTGTGTGTGTGTGTGTGTGTATGTCTACTATCCCAAAACAGTGTGGCATATTTTATTATTATATATATTAGCCAACACATGCTTGCACTGTGTGTGGTCTGTGGGGAGTTTCCTTCTGGTTTATTTTCAGAAGCACTACACTCCAAGATATCAGAGAATCCTGTCAAGTAGACCACTTCAATTCCCTCTGACTTGAACTTTTTTTTTTTTTTTTTAAATAAATTTTGTTACCACATAAATAGATTTAGCTCTTGTTTCGTACTGGACAGCACAGTTTGATATGGTATTATTCCCATTTGGTATCATTCATTTGGCATCTATCCCAAATTTTTGTTGTGTATCATCGTATCAGCCATGGTGCTGGATTATCAATTTTTATCTGGTTAATTTTAGATTGGGCTTGTCTGAATGGCATATGCACAATGCCACTGTTGTGTAGTTTTGCTACACAACATCTGAATTATTCCTATAGTCATGTAATTTGAGTTTTAATATCATATCTCATGTTATATGTTCTCTTAATTCATCCACATGCCTTCACGTCTGCTCGTCTAGGAGACTCAGGGCTCTTACAACACTTAGGGAAATAATTCCTCTCCCAAAATGAATGATTCTTATAATTAACTGCTTCATCCTCTATTTGCATCTCTTGTCATTTTTCCTGCCCTCTATTTAAAATCAGGGCATCACCATCTGAGCAAACCAATACAATTTAAGACTCATAATGTCAAGTTCAGTATAAATGAACCTTAAAATCAGATGGACACTAGTGTCAAAGACAACCCCACACCACGCTCTGTTTTTATACTAAGTGGCAAAGTGCACTCAGATATAAAATAAGAAATAGGCTATACAGGTCTCATCTTGATGAGATGCGGTATGAGAAACAATAAATAGCACATGGTAGGCAGAGTTGTCATGAATGAGGTAAATTGGCTGCAGGATACTAAGCAAAAAGAAAAAAAAAGAACCGAGACAGAGTCCTTCAAGCACTGAGTCACTTTCAAAGGCACTTTGGTGAAGCTTCTCCTTTGAAAATCTCTTTCTTTCGTTTCACATCTGAGAGAATTGTTGTTGGTGTTACAGATGGCAAAAGGGTGAAAAAGGCATTGGAAAACCTTTCAGAATTACCTTGGCTGTCCAGGAGAGTTTCACCTTTTATTTTTGAGAAATGAAGTAAATCTCTGAGGCTCAAAAATTGATTTAGAGTGAGAGCATCATAGTGAGTTGAAATCTAATAGGTTTCTGAATGCTGCTTTGGGGTGAGAATTGATTGAGAGAGAATGAGATAACATTTTTCCAATTCAGGCAACTCTTATTGGAGAAAGAAATCCTTCAAGAAATCTTACATGATTATTGTGGTACAAGGAATACAAACCTTAATGTTACACATCTTGTAGGTTGTACATTTGTACTTTGAAAACTGTGTGTGTAAGATTCATTGATAATATCAAAAGAGCACCCACTATTGAGAGCATCTATTCTGAACCTAGAGCTAAGGTGGACAAAAAGCAGTGGCATCAATTCAGCAAGATTAAAAGAAAACCTACTGTACTATTGAGTGCATCAATTCTAGAGTACAAAAGAGGTAGGTAAGTGTCGAGATGAGGAGAGGGCTGGCTCTAGTCTCTACATAACCTCTAGCCCCCACACAAAGCAGTGGTTTGAACCTCTCAGAGCAGTCACATTCATACAGATAGGCTTGTCTGCATGCTAATTCCAGGGAGATACCATTTGAAGCACTAAAACCCTCAATGTCACATGCAAATCACGTCTCTATTTAATTCCACAGACACAAACTGTCAAATACTGCAGTGATCAGCTAGTAGGAAGAGTGACACCAGTTCTGATTAAAAAGAGTGTGGAGGAAAAGACATGGTGAGAAAAAAAACTGTCACAATCCCAGCACAAATCCCTTTTCTGCTCTTTTAAAATGATGCATTTGATTAAAAAAGATTGCTCCTCATGTCTGATTTAGGTGTAGCAGACACACTTAAGTGATGGTCTTTGGCTCCTGCATCCATTCAACCACAATTTTACATTCTGGTGTCTTTCCTTGCTCTAAACAACATTTTTTAAAATATAATCCTCACTTGCAAGTGTTGGGAAGAGATACAATGTGGTCAAAATTGTGAGTCACATTTTACTGGTGTGTTTTCCCAACAACTTTATTAACAAAAATTTTTCCCATAAGTTTGGGAAAATGGGAAAGGTAGGGCTGTTAAGAAATGTTCATTCGACAGTGTCTCAAGTGTACAAATTTCTTTCTTGCCAGTAAAATGGATTGAAAAATCTTCATTCTCCATGTAAATCTTCCGATATAGCCTGGACTATGCATACAAAGTTTTGGGTACATTATTGGATACGTTTTGCTTTTCTTTCTGTCAAAATACATCAGAACATGTATTTTATAGTGAGGAAAAGAAACACCATATTTGTATTTTGTGAAAATACTAGGTGTTTATAGGCAGAGTAATATGATGCTGTTACTGAGCTGAGGTAAGGGAAAGTTTGAGGTGAATGATTGTTCATACTACGTGTTTAACTTTCAAACTATTGTAGACTCTTTACGTTCAATCTCTCTCCTAATAAGTTAGCCTGATAACCAGACTAAACTGGTTTCACACCATATTTTCAGCATACTTGCAAGTTCCTTTAACTGCATTATTGTTTCCCTTACTTTTGTCCTTCCATTGTAACTTCGTCATATATAATCAAAATTTTTTATTTTTTTTTAAACTATTGCTCAGCACAAATAATTTACGAGAATTGGAAATTATGTGGATACAATTGAATTAAACTAATTTCTAAATGACAGATTTTCCTCCTAAAGTTTGACTGAATAGAAATGATGATGACAATGGATATGTGTTTCCTGCTAAAAGATACAATCTCCTCTTCTCCCTGCCGAGTACAATTCATGAGAAAATATATGAAGGGGTGGGACGCTATTAAAAAATTAATCTAATTAATTACCTTCTTCGTAATTAATCATTTTTCATCACATTCTTGTCAAATAGCAATATTTGACACAATAAATAATTTTTTTTCAATTCAAATAAATTTTGGTTGACAGTTGAATCAATGAATAGACATATACTTGTTTATAATTTAAAATTTATAAAATTAATAGAATTTTAAAATGAGAGAGAAAAAAGTGATTTTGATTATTTAAAGCCTGGATTTAGTTAGGTTTTTCCACTGTATGGCACATAACCTAAGCATTAGTAATTCAAAGACCTTCAAAAAGTTGAAATCCATAGATTCATTCTGTTTTCATCGTTTCTGGGTCTGATGAATAAATGTTTATTCCATTTGTATTTATCGGCATTTTCCAACTATCTACTACATTGACAGATTACTGCAAACTCAAAATGCAATTACAGCGATTATATTCAACATTTTAAGACTTTGTAAATTCAAGCACTTTCAATGTCTTGAAAAGTGGTATATTATGGGATGACTACACCGTTAGCCGGTAACAGGACTGTCGTAGCTAACGTTAGCTCTGGTGCTAGAAGCAACACATTTTGCATTGAAGTGATATCGTCGGCTTGAAGTGCTGCTGTGATCAGAAAACTCTTTGTTGCACACTTTGCGCGCAACCATGCTTTTATCCAAGCTTCTATCGGGAAGATTTTTAAAAGAAAACTTTCTGCCTAATAAGCTCAATACGGTCTCATCTTCCTTCACTGTTCACCAAACTTCCTTGTGTGCTGACCTCTCTCCTGTGCATCTTCTTCACGGCTGGTAAACAGACTGTATGTTCATTATCGCCACCTGGAGTGCGCTGGAGTGTGCATCAGTGTTACTGGTGTGCCAGAAATTAGGGAACTGAGAAAGGTACGATTAAATGCATTATTTTTTTAACGCGTTATTTTTTCTGTAATTAATTAATTGAAATTAACGCATTAAAGTCCCAGCCCTAATGTGAATATTACAATGAATAAATTCCTGAAATACAGTGGTGGAAAAAAGTTTTCAGACACGCTTAAAATTTTACACAATCTCAAACATTATCATGAAATAATTGTGGAAAAATCTTTCTTGTGTTTCAAAAAGTGTGGCTGCATTAGACAGATACAAACAAATACAAATTATATTTTTTGGTTTATTGTTTACAAGAAAAACTAACAAAGCTAAATTCTTGGCAGTTTCAACATGTCAGTTCTCAACATTGTCAGTATCAGTCAACAAATAACAGCGCAACAAAACTGGCCAAAAAAATAAATAAACCATGACATCATCAAATTAATATTTAGTAGTCCTGCCATTAGCACACAGTAGAGCTCTAATCCTGGCTGGCATGTTTCCCAGAAGCCTTTCACACTGTTGGGGGGTAATCTTGTCCCATTCTTCATCAATTACTGCTTTTAATTCTTCTAAATTCTTTGGTTTATGCTTTGAAGTAGACCTTTTGATAATCCATCACAGATTTTCAACGGGGCTCGTGTCCAGGCATTGAGCTGGGCAGTCTGAGGCTGTGCAGCTGCAGCCAAGTTCTACTGGCCCTGGATGTGTGGCAAGGGGCATTATCTTGCTGAAACATCCAGTTTTGACCTCGATGGAACAGTGCACGTGCAGAAAGAAGCATGTCGGTTTCCAGAATGGCATAATAGTTCAATGTGTCATCACAGACAATGAGATGACCAACACTAGCAGCACAAATCATGATACTGCCTCCAGCATGCTTGGCAATAGACTGTACATGCTGGAGATAATGCTTCGCCTGGCCTTCTGCATATCCTCACATTAGCAGGAAGAAGATAAAGCTGGAAACTGGACTCATCTGATCACAGAATCTTCTTCCAATTCCTGGCTGTCCACTTCTTGTGTGTGCTTGGGCCCAATGACGCCGGGCTAACCTCTATCTCTCATCAATCAGGGGCTCTTGACAGCCTTGTAGGACCTTAAGCCATGACCTAAAAGTCAGCCACGTTCAGCTCAGGTGGAACACTGGACACCAGTTTGGTTTGACCACTGCTGCTGAAGCTCCTGCGATGCCATTCGGCAGTTTTCCCTGCAAAGGCCGATCATGTCTTGCTGAAGAAACCCTCTGATGCCCCGATCTTGTTTTGTCTTCCAAGCTGTTGGTTCATTTGTATTTCTGTATCCAACTGCTGAAGGACTGCATCTGCACCTCCTGGCTATCTGGTGTCAGCTGTACCCTTCCTGGCTGAGAATTTGAATCTTCAGGTGTGTTCCTGTGTTAGGTTCCTTGTTTTAGCCACTTTGGTCTCTGAAGAACTTTCAAATGTGCTGGCTTTATATGGACATGAAGAACAGCAACAAAACGTGTCTTTTAATAAAAAGCAGGACCTTCATTAGTGTGATCACTGGTACCAAAATGACCCAATACTCAAAATGTCTCATCTGTTTTATGGAACTAATCAAGTTTAAGTTTTAAATGGCTTTTTTAGGATTTGCTTAGTATTTTGGCTGTGACTGTACTAAAAGAAATTACACTTGAAGACCTAAGAATGACTCTTAATGCAATATTTCACAAATGCATGGTGTGCCTAAAAACTTTTTTCCACCACTGTATATGAGTAAAATGTGATTATGGTTCTTCTGTTAATCAGACCTTCAAATTATACCTGACCTGTTACCATCTTCAAAGCAGTTTACAAAAGTACTTGCAACTAACGACAGCCTGCACAACTGTATCTATCTCATCGCACGTCTCCATTTTACTGTCACCATTCATTTTAGATGTAGCTTGGCAAACTACACCAGTGGACACCAGATCTGTTGGAATCACTGAAAAAATTGGAACAAAAACAGTTAATACACACATCTTTTCCATTTGTAGTTTGCCAATACTGAGTCCACAATGGAATGCACAACCTCTAGGAAACAGCTCCATGCTTGCACTCTGAATTCAGACAAAAGCCTTTATCCTCTCAGCTGGACAGTGAAACCAGAGATGTGTAGCTCCAGATCCAGAGACACCTGCAGAGAAAACAAAACATAAACTACAGGAGAGAGAAATAACAAAGTCAGTGACATGTAATGATGGTATATGGAAGAGAGAAAGAGGAGAGTTGGGGAGAGGAGCTCAGTGCATAATGAGAATCCCCCAGCAGTCTAAAACCAATGCAGCATAACTAAGGGCTGGTTCATGTGAACCTTAGACAAATTCCAAAACTTCGTCTCTATTGTCATAAAATGTGTTTACCATATATCATCATGGAAGAAAAAACAATAATTTTGGTAACTGCTTAACAAGATCTTAATATTTGCAAAAGATAGCTCATGCCATACATGACTAAAATGAGACATCTAGAATGTTAAATCAGCATCTCTGACAAATTATAGTCAGATTTTTGGTTCACTGAAATATAGTATAACTTTAATATACTAACCATATTGGAAACTATTTGGAAATACAAATTGTGCAGCATAACAGTTGTTTAACAGGGCAAGTGAGAAATAACTATTATTTTTGCCTTAATGATGCTATAAAACCAAACTTTAAAAAAATAAAATAGCAATGAAAAATGACAAGTAACACAAAGAAGAGCATTTTCAGGTAGGGAGTGGGGAAAGAATAACAGTGAGACAAAGAGAGGGGTAAAAAAAACTTTAGAGGTGAAAACATAAAGAAAATCCACTTATTTCCTGGGAACAAGAAAAGGATCCTAAAGTCACTACAATCATAGCAAGTTCTCTGCAAACGACAAATCACAAGCACTCATTCATCCATTGCTTTGGTTACTGTCCTCTGGACAATATGGTCAATCCTTCTCTGTTATGTGCTGTCCCATGAATTTAGCACCATTGTGGGAAGAGAAGCAGAACCAATCAAACCCCAGCAACCAGCAATCAGCCTGGGACCCTTCAGCCAGGGCATCCTATGTACCTCTATACCCCACCTCCCAACACCACCCCATCCCCACCACCCTACCACCTATCCTCCCCCACCTCAACCCACGCACACACACACACACACACACACACACACACACACACACACACACACACACACACACACACACGCACAAAAAAACAAGGGCACATGCCCGGTTAAATCAGCATTTGAAGACACTCAATAGCAGCCCCCACCCTTTTCAGTTGGACTATACAGGATGACAAAATGGTAGTGGGATGCAGCCATCACGGATCACGGACACCTTCCAGCGGATGCATTTAATTTTGGTTACTTGCTCTTCAATGCACAATCAATTCCACCCTTTCTTAATGCCGACACCTTGGTGCCATGAAATGCTCTCTTTCTCTCTCTCGCTCTCTGTCTTGCCCTCTATCTATCTCGCCCTCTATCTATCTATCTATCTATCTATCTATCTATCTATCTATCTATCTATCTATCTATCTATCTATCTATCTATCTATCTATCTATCTATCTATCTATCTATCTATCTATCTATCAGTCCTTCCAGGATTTCGCGGGCATTTTTCGAGATTGTTGCGGCCAAAAATGCCTGAATTCGCGCCAGCTTTTTTAAAAAAAAGTTGCGATGTTTTAAGCTTATTTGTTGCAATGAAATTGCGGGAGACAGTGATAATTGCTAAAAAGTTCCTTTTTTTCAGCATTTAGAACATGTTTCAACATTGTAGTTTACAATATTCATTCCGAAATTAATTCTTTAACGCTCCAACCCATTTACACAAAAGTTGGTATACCACGGTGGGAAATTAGCACCAGCCAGATACTGGTTTAACGTGGAGTAGTTGGTAGATTTAAGGCACAAAATGAAAATTTACTATTGAATGAATGACATTTGGACATATCTGTCAGTGGTTTAAAAAGTTAATTTCACTTCCTGGCCCACACGTACTCACTCACACGCGCTCACGGCTTGTCACGTCACTTAACAAGAAAAGCACTCAGAGAGCACAGTACTGCAACAAGACTGTTCATTACCTGATCTTGCGCTGAGCACAGGTGTGTGTTATGCATGTGTACGTACCAAATCACGTGACATAAATATGTAGCGGGCGGCAGGAATTGATTGGACTCAGAAACACCCCCACAATTTAATCAGTTGTTCCTTGTATAATTTCCAATACGGTCACAGTGGTGGATTTATAGTAGGGTCGCAGTGATGTGATCGTCAGCAGGGCGCTGAGGTAGCGTTCACTTGTTGCCAAGTTTACCGTGCCGCTATCAGATGCCGTGCCGCTACCTCAATGGGAAATCCTTAACAAATCCGTGGATCCGGACTTTATGCCGCATCACTGCCAAAATTGTACCACTTGGCCCTTGTGTCATTTCTGACCTTCCCTGAAAATTTCATCCAAACCCCTTAGTTCGTTTTTGAATAATGTTGCTAAGATGAATGATACACATATGACGATCGTCACATAACTCGCTGTGTTCCGTTGTGGAGAAATTAATCTAACTTCCCTTCATTCTTTCAGTGTTCCAACAGGTCTGGATGCAACAGTTTCCATCACTGTGATTTGTCTGATCTGTGGCCCGCTTGTTTCAGCCGTTCTCCTGATGTGTTTTGTGGTAGAAAAGTGTTTATCAATCGATGATTTTTTTTTGTATTCCACTACAATATTGCATGGGTGTAAACAGTTTACTTCTGCTTTGGTGAAGAACATCAGAGAATTAATTGTTTTGTACAGTCTTCAGCAGTAATTTTCGTTGGTAAATGAGAGACATTAGAATGGGACATGTCTGCATCTTCAAACCAAAAACAAGGAAGGGATTTCGTTGATGTACGTGCAATACATTTGCGTTGGGGACTGCAATGATTGGTGGAACTCATGGGAGGCTAGCCAAAATTACAGAAAAGTTGCGGAGACTGGTTGAATTTGCATGAATTCAAGCGATCGCAACATCGCAAATTCCTGGAGGGACTGATATATATATATATATATATATATATATATATATATATATATATATATATATATATATATATATATATATATATATATATATATATATATATATATATATATATATATATATGGGGCTGTACAGTGGCGTAGTGGTTAGCGCTTTCGCCTTGCAGCGAGAAGGTCCCTGGTTCACGTCCCAGCTCGGACCTGGGATCTTTCTGCATGGAGTTTGCATGTTCTCCCTGTGCATGCGTGGGTTTTCTCCGGGTACTCCAGCTTCCTCCCACAGTCCAAAAACATGCTAAGGTTAATTGATTATTCTAAATTGCCCGTAGGTGTGAGTGTGTGAGTGCTTGTGTGTCATATATGTAGCCCTGCGACAGACTGGCGACCTGTCTAGGGTGTCCCCTGCCTTCGCCCGAGTCAGCTGGGATAGGCTCCAGCCCCCCCCGCGACCCTAGTGAGGATTAAGCGGTGTATAGATAATGGATGGATATATATATATATATATATATATATATATATATATACTCTCAGAAACTTGTCTTTTGATTCTTTTGTAGCTGTGGATCTTCCAGACCTCTTCCTGTTAGAGTTTACCCCAGTTTCTGAGTGCTTTTTGATGGTGAAGAAAATTCTACTCACTGGCACCTTGACCTTCTTCATAATTTCTCTGTAGGAAAGAATTACATTTTTAATTGATATCATGGTCTGTCTCTCTTCTACTGTTAATTGCTTTCCCCTCACCATTTTTATAGCAACACACTACTTTCTGCAGTACAATATTTTCAAATAATGCTCTTGAGGGCATGGTGCCACGGTGTGCTCCAGCACTACTTACATGTAGACAGAGGGGGTGGTAAATAATCAAGAACAGTTGGGACACCTGTAGGATTTGGTAGCACCAACATTCAAATCTTGATCAACCTCCATTGCTGCAGAACAACTTTAAGTTATTGACTCAATTCTTGTTGTCTGAAAAATTCCTTTTTGTATAAATCTGAAATGTACATTATTTTTCAGTTTTGGGTAACCTTACCCTTTTTTTAACCTTCTGCAGTTCACCATTTCGAGCTCTTCATTGGACTTGAACTACTTGATTCAATAAAAAACTGTAAAAATTGGTCTGTTCGAAAATTTTTGATGGGTAGCGTATATACACCGATCAGCCACAACATTATGACCACTGGCAGGGGAAGTGAAAAGCTTTGTTAATATTGGTACTTGGTGTTGATGAGACTTAGACACTCAAATAAACATTGTCCCAGAACAAGCACACTCCCTCATGCAAATGGCAATCCCAAAAGTCAGTAGCCTACCCCTGCAGGAACATGCACCCCACCATATCGCAAAAACATCAAGCAATCAAGAACATCTTGAGGAACATGAAAATTGCCCAAGACATTGATTTGACCTCCAAATTTCCTAGACCCCATTCTGATGAAGCATCAACAGTATGCAGTGGAACAACTTTGATTCACAGAGGCCCTACTGCACAATCCAGAGTATCCAAAGGATCCACTGTCAATGTCCTGGTGCCAGAGCCCATAGGACAGTCTGAGAGGTCCTCTTGTCCATGCCCAATTGTTCAGAGCATTGTTGACGATATAAGGAGGACCAACACAATATTATGCCTGATTGGGGTGTATATATATATATATATATATATATATATATATATATATATATATATATATATATATATATGTGTGTGTGTGTGTGTGTACATATATATGCTAGTGGTGGGACGTGATTAAAAAACTTTATCTAATTAATTACAGGCTTTGTAATTAATTAATCACAGTTAATCGCATTGTCAAACAGCAATATTTGACACAATAAGTAATTATTTTCAATTCAAATAAATTTTGGTTGACAGTTGAATCAATGAATAGACATATATGTGTTTATAATTTGAAATTTATAAAATTAATACAATTTTAAAATGGGACATGATTTTTTTCACACTGTATGGCTATAACAAAAGCATAAGTAGTTCAAGGACCTTTAAAAAGTAGCAAATCCACAGATTCATTCTGCTAACAGCAACATGTTTAGCATTGAAGTGATGCCATCGGCTTGAAGTGATGCAGTGATCAGAAAACACTTTGTTGTACAATTTGCAAACAACCACGCTTTTATCCAAGCTGCCGTCGGGAAGATTTTTAAAAGAAAACTTTCCTCCCAACAAGCACAATGTGTTCTCATCTTCTTTCACTGTTTACCAAACCTCCTTGTGCGCTTATGTCACTCCTGTGTATCTTCTTCACTGCAGACCATAGACCTTATGCTGTAGACAGACTTTAGGTTCATTACCGCCACCTATTGGGCTGGAGTGTTCATCAGTGTTACCGGTGTGCCAGAAATTAGAGAACTGAGAAAGGTGCGATTAAATGCATTAATTTATTTAACGCATTATTTCTTCTGTAATTGATTAATCGAAATTAACGCGTTAAAGTCCCAGGTCAATATATATATATATATATATATATATTATATAATATATATATATATAATATATATATATATATATATATAATATATATAATATATATACATATAATATATATAGTATATACATGGAAATAGCTTATTGATTTTGTGTCATGGATTGTGGGCTCGATGAGAGCTCCTTTTCATTGACTCATTTAATTTGAAACCAATTACCAAAATAGACATTTAAAAGAAGTCAAGAAGAGTGGGGCACTCACAGAACTTATGATCAGTTTAACCATGGGTCGCTGAAATTAACTGCATCTAATAAATGGCTGTGATTTGCCCACTATCAAGTCTTGATCACTGCTATTTCAATGCTGCAATACTGCTGATCAAACCTTTATTTCTTTCTAATGCAGAGAAAACCTTTTTTTGTTGTTGATTTTGTCTTGTTTTGTTGGTTGTGTTTGTTGTTGCTGTTGTTGTTGTTGCTGTTTGATTTTTTTTTTTCAACTATTAGCTATGTTTCCTTCTAACTAAACCCTGGGAGAATTTTCAACATACACACGTGGACAAAATTGTTGGTACCCTTCGGTTAATGAAAGAAAAACCCACAATGGTCACAGAAATAATTTGAATCTGTCGTCGATCATCAGATCACACTCATGTTAACATGAAATATAAGCATCAAAAAGTTTTGTAAGTTTTCTGGTTTTCACATTCTCATCATTAATGACCATTGGATGTGCAGTGATATACGCAGAGGCTGCAGTTGTCACTGTAGAGTTATCTGTGATTCGCTCATTTTATTCTTACTAAGCTTGGAGAATGATTCGCCTGTGTAGCCTAGAAGCAGCTGGTCTATATCAATGGGAATGTAAATATAACACAATTATATTTGTGGACTGTCAGATTATGAAAATGTTTTACAACTCTTAAACAATTATCTGCACATTGCTGCTAGCTTTTCAAAAATACATACAAGCTAACTTGACTTAACAAGCACTACGTTCGACAGTATGTTATTGCTGCTGCAGTGGGATGACAGGCAACAACTGACTTTAAGGTGAACTATGCAAAACTGCATCTGATGATCAACCTGTATAACATGTAAAGATTACATACCTTGCCTGTTGTAGTTTTTGTATTTATAACTCTGCAAATAACATCTTAATTATGCATGCCATGTAAATAGTTGTTCAAGTCTATACACCTGAACTGTGTGCAAATTAGCAGAAAATGTATTGTATTTGAGTTTGTAGCTTATGAGGCTGAATGTGGTTGTGTTGCTTGGAGTACATATGCTATGCAAATATAAAACTTGCCATCAGTACGCCTATTAAATCAGCCCTTCACTACTGATGGCAGTCCATTGTGGACACCTCACACTTGTAAAGTAAATAATCAATGAAACTGCATGATATAATTGTATTTCTGATTTCTACTTCATTGATATCAACTAACTAAATTTAATTACACTGTATTGATGCTATATTTATGTTCAACTTTGTTCAACTTTTAGTACATCTACCCAAAAATTCACCCTACTGAGGGAGGATAATCCTGTGACCAGGATGTAATTGCAGGTAAACTGTGGGGATTTTTTGAATAACTTAAATATTATATTGTTTTTACATTTGCAAATGTGAATGCAGAGTGTGTGGAATAGGGCTAAAGTTAGGGTCAGTTGGATGAATTATAAAATTATCCAAGAGATTAAACCAATATGCATAACTCTAGAGAAGCAACATACAAACAATCTGTTAAATAGAGATATTCTGTGGAAATTATCACTATGGTTCATGTGTCATATTCACTATTAAGTTAAATAGCGATCCTGTCCCAGGATGGATGAGCTGTGTGACTTCTTAAGGTCACGAAATGTGTCTGAGGAGACCATACAGCAGCTGGAAAAGGATAAGGTAGTTAGCTTGTTAAAGGAACAATTAAAATGAATATATGTGGAAAAGAGTGATATGACTTCTACATCTGTGCTTTTTTTTTTTATCCAGCAGTACCTAATAAAATGATCAATACTTTTATATAGTAAGTATTAATGTTTGTAGCATATATATATATAATAGTAGTTTTGCATAGTATTGATGAAGTTCCTCTCTTTTTTTTTTTTTTTTTAGATTGATTCCAGTGTCATACTGCTGATGACAAATGAACAGCTGACAAAGTATCTGCCATCCTATAGTGACCGGCTGGCTGTTCTTGGATTTTGTAGGCAGAAGGGCAATAATTCTGTTTCCCATAAATCAAAACTTCTTGAGCGACTGAGGGCCAAGATATCAAGAAACAGAAGTGATGGTCATGAGCGTCAGTCTGAGCAAGAGCCACCTAGGAATGCTCAAAAGAATGTGCGAAGACTTGAGATAGGATGGATGCATTTTCGTGAAGGAAATTTTTTGCAAGTAAGGACCAAAAAAGGTGGGGGTACAAGAAAAATCAGTGTATCAAAGAACTGTTTAAAAAAAAAAAAAAAAAAAAAGAGTTGATTGAAAAGGCAGTGGACCTGTTTTTTTCTGGTCAAAAAACCCACACAGGGCAGCATCACAGATTTTGTAGTTGATGTAACTGATTTTCAGGAGCACTCATTAGATGAGAAGATTACAGTTGGACAACTGTAAGAACAAACAAAACTCTTGTGTTTTTACTTAACAACCAGAAAGAAGGACAGTAGCATTGACACACAGCCAGACAACAGCAGTGGAACAACTGCACAAGATTTTGAAAACATGGAACAGACATCTGGCTCTACTCACCGCAATCCCAGCACAACTCTGGGAGAGGCTGAGGTACCAAATACTGTTGATGTCATGTATGTAGAAAGCAGCAATGCTCTTTCAGACATAAGCAGTGATGATGTTTCCTTTCTGTACCCCACTGCTGACATGAATGATTTGTCCAGTGTGCAAGAGTTTGATGGAGCAGTTAGTGTGGATGTGTTAGAGGAAAGTGGCACTGTCACATTCTCCACAGGTCATGTCTCTGTAATGGACAGTGTCAGTCTTGATGCCACTTTCTCCGCCGTTATACAGGTCTGTGCATTCTCTTCCACTCCTTGATATGTTACAGGAGCCCTTTGCTCAGAGGCAGAGAACAAAGAAAACTCTTGTTCTTCATCATGGACAGATCCTTGAAGAACTTATTTCACATTTTTGTGATGAAAATGTCATGCTAAAGGACATTTCTATCCAAGTGGTACCTCCTGATGGAAGGCTGGAAAAGGCTGTTGATGCAGGCAGAGTCCTGAGAGATGTGCTTTCTGAATTTTGGCAGGATTTTTATGAGCAGTGCACGCTGGGGAAATGATTTTAAGGTGCCTTATCTTTGCCACGATTTTGGTCAACAACAATGGGAAAGCATTGGTCGAATCATTGTATTTGATTGGCAACAAGAGAAATACCTGCCTATAAAATTTGCCCCTGTAATATTGGAACAAGCAGCCTTGGGATGTATTAAACGTAGTCTTGTTGACAGCTTCCTCAGGTTTGTTACAGAGTCGGATCGAATGGTCTTTGAAACCTGCCGATCAAATTTTGAAGGTGTGGACCAGGAAGAGATGCTTGAAGCAATGGATCTTTATAGCTGCCGAAGAGTGCCACCAGGTGATTGAGGTAATTTCAAACAACTGTTGGAGAAGCTAGCCCACCAAAAGCTGATCCAAGAACCTGCCTTTGTCATTGAGCAGTGGAGCAATGTGCTTGCACCCTTAAGGTCAGAAGAGCTAGAAGGCATTACAGCTGCATATGAAAATCTGCAGCCAACATTGAGAAAGGTTATGAGATCAGTTACTTACCCATCTACCATGAATGACCAGCAGAAACAAACTGAAAAGTATTGAAGCTCATACCTTAGAGAATCAGACACACAGCACCTCTCCTTTTTCCTCCAGTTTTGCACTGGATCTGATTTGTTTCTTGGTAAGAGAGTCACTGTCAGCTTCACACAAATGTAAGACATTCAGAGACTGCATGTTGCCCACACATGTGGATGCTACTTGGAGTTGCCAGTTAATTATGACAACTCCCCAGACTTTCAACATGAAATGAACAAAGTGTTGGAGAGTGTGTGGATAATGGACATAGTGTAGCAGATTTGATTTGATTTCCAGCAAGATTTAAATGTCTTAGATGAGGAAAAAAAATCCTCAAAAATATGTATTTTTTGTTTGTGTTTATATTTTCTAAGGAGGTTGTTCCCTTTGTAAAACTGGTTTTGCAGATGATTGTACTTGGCAATGTTTGAAAAGAACTCCCATATTGTTGCAATATACTTTATTTTTGCACTTCATGTCACATAAGAACATATGCATTGAAGCTTTTGTGTTGTTGTTTTGAACAGATAAAAATACAACAGTTGCATTGTTCTGTCAGTTCTTTCCATTTTGTACAAACCTGAAAAAAACATCACAATGCATATATGATGAAGTATTTCTATTTTCTACTGCAAAAATGTCAACTTTATGTTCTAAATTACACACAGACTGTATAAAAGGATGGGACATAGTTTACAGGCTTGAAAAATGTGACTCCTGTTCAAATAATCCATAATAATTCACAAAATCTCATGCATCATGTACAAAATTGTCCACAAGTTATTAGGATGTCATAAGCTAAAATCACTCCTTATCAGTGTAGTTCTGGTCCATTGAAAAATACTCCTTCAATAAGTAGATATTAGGCCTCAAACAGACATAACCTTTTAACCAAATATAGTCACTTATGTCTCTAACAAATTACAAACTCTAGATTTCTAAACGGGAGTCCACAAACCAATGGGTGACATCACAGTGACTACATCCAGGCCTTTCATACAGTCTTTGATTTTACAACAGTATTACAGAAATATGACAAAGGAATATATATTTACGTTTGCATTAAATCCAGATTCTTTTCTTTTTTTTGTTTAGTTTTTTTTTCATATTCATTAGTCACAAAAGCACTGACACTTATCTACCTTGTGTTACAGACAAATGTATTTACTTTGGAGCAATGCTACTCTTTGGGTGAAAGAATAATATTATAGTAAATAGTAATTCTTAATTTATTCTTAGCGCTCGATCATGATCATCTGACGAAGATGTAGATAAAGGTCAGTAATTTCATACAAATCATCAGACATTACCAGGTTGTACTCCGACATAAGTTCCACACACAAGTGGAACACATCCTCATCACAAGGATAGTCCTTAAAACAACAGTCCTCTCGACATATTTCTAACTTCATTTGATCATCTGACTGCAAGAAGTTCTGTGCCCCATAAAGGTTTGGAAGCGCATACATTATGGAAGGACGACCATTAGGAGCCCGAGGATTGTTGGTTGCTCTTATGCGATGATCATTCCAGGCAGTTACAACTTTGTCAAGTTCCTCCTGAATAATGGACATAGAACGAGTGAAAAGGATTGTTAGAAATAGCAGTGTTTATGCCATTAATTTAGGCATCAGTCATTATCAATTATCACTCAGTTATATCTGTATTGATAAGCAATGTTTATTTTTTTAAGGATAGTATAGTATAGGGAACCTGTACTGTATTTTGAAAGCAAAACTGGATCAGTGCTTTGTCAATGAAGCTGTCAACAAAATATCCATCTGCTCTCAGCTAGTCAAAATGATCCATCCAAAAACTGGGTACATTAGCTTCGCAAGGTGCACCACCATCGTTCAATCCTTTGATTCCCAGTACTTGGACCTAGACTGACACACTCGCATGATTGTCATCATCACTGCTGTGCAGAAACTTTTGCATTCCTGCAATGTAGGTATTCTCAGTACTGTGGTCTAACCGGACTTTTTGTGGACATCCATTGTTTTCCATCAGAGCATCTATGAAATATCCTGCGATTATATACGAGGATCACTGTTGGTTTTGTAAGCTTCTAGTCATATAATTTTTCTTGAGAAGCCATCTATGCAACCATTAATACATATGCCGTAAGGCTTTAATTTGTCATACCCATCTATGTGCTACACATAGTTTGGCCCCCGACTGACATACATACGCCGTCTTAAATGGTTGCAGGCACACAGATCCACGCCGTTTTTATCCATAAGTCGCATCAAGTGACGTACAGTTTCTCTGTCGGTAATTAAACCAGCCATCCAACATTTCTGGTGCGTCCATCTGTAACTGTGCTGTTTGCCAGATGTTTGTAGCTGTTGGTGAATAAAGGATGCCACTTCAGCTTCATCTGTCTTATTACGTCTCCTCCAAAGCTGGTTGTTTTGTAACTTTCTCTCCAGGGTCCGGAGGATAAGTTTGACGTTATATAATTCATCCAAAACCTCTAAAATTTCCCGATTTGTAAATCCACGTCTGATATTGATTTTCTTCATCGTTTACCTAACCTGATGGTGTTGCAGGACTTGGGTGGGCAACTGGTTGGTTGGTGCTATGGGCAAGGCTGGTACACCGATGGAGGGAGTGTCGAAGCATGCGAAAAATGCATTCAGGGCATCTGGAAGTGTGGCGTCGCTGCTGGTTGGCGGGGCGCTGCCTTTGTAGTCAGTTATGGCCTTGATGCCTCTCCACATGCTGCGTGAGTCGCTGGTCTTAAAGTGGTCCTCAATGCGCTGCTGGTATTTGCGCTTGGCCTCTCTGATGCCCCTCTTCAGCTTTCAGTGGGAATGGCTGTAGACCAACCTATCACCTGATTTAAAGGCAGCGTCCCGTGCCCTTAGCAGAGATCGCACACCACTGTCCAGCCATGGCTTCTGGTTGGGGAATACTCTAATGGTCTTGGTGGTTAACACATTTTCAGTGCAAAAGGCTATGTAGGCTAGAACAGAGGTGGTGTATTCCTCCAAGTCTGTGTCCTGAGTAAATAACTCCCAGTCTGTACTTTCAAAACAGTCCTGTAGCTTTGAAGTTGATTCATCATTCCAGACTTGGATAGTTTTAACAGCTGGTTTCATTCTACAGATCAGGGGTCTGTAAGATGGAATCATATACAGAGAGATATGATCAGACAGTCCCAGGTGTGGAGATGGAGCAGCCCTGTATGCTCCAGGGATGTTGGTATAAACCTGATCAAGAATGTTGTCCTCTCTGGTTGGGAAATGCACATTAGCATGTAACTTAGGCAGCACAGTCTTCAGTTCAACCTGATTAAAGCCTCCTGCCACGATCACAGCTCCCTCTGGATGTGCATTCAGCTGGCTACTGATGGCATCATGTAGCTGCTCCAGTGCTAGCCTACCATTAGCCCGTGGCGGGATGTAAACAGCCGTGATTAAAATGGCAGTAAGCTCTCTCGGGAGATAAAAAGGTCTGCATTTCAAAGCCAGATACTCAATATCAGGACAGCAGTGCGTCTTAATATTGTCCGCGGATGTGCACCAGGCGTTATTAATATAGATACACACTCCCCCACCTCTGAGTTTGCCAGGGTCAGCGGTCCTGTCGGCTCGATAAACGGAGCGGCCTGCTAGCTCAATGGCTGCGTCGGGAACAGCGTTGTCCAGCCAGGTCTCTGTAATTACCGTCACACAGCTTTCCATGCCACGGGAGGTTATCCTCAGTCGTATCTCGTCCAGTTTGTTGACAAGAGACTGGGCGTTGGAAAGGAAGAGGCTCAGTAAGGCTGGTCTGACGGGGTTAGCACGTAGCCTAACTTGTACGCCGGCTCTTTTGCCCCGCTTTTGTTTTCTTTCCCTGCGCCGTCTCCACCATCTCAGGTGAGGAAAGATGGCTATTCCGCTGGGTCTGGGACGCTGTAGCTCCGGTGGAATGGAGTTGAGGTCCTCTGGAGTGAAGCTCTGGCATATGTTTCTAATTTCGAGTAACTCGGCCCGTCCATAATATAAACGCAATATGTTTTTATCTTACTTGTGCGGGCTTGCGCAAGTAAGATAAAAACATATAAAAAAAACAAAAAAGCTGCTAAGTAGTCAGGAGCTCCGAGCCGCTGCATCTGTGTGCGCCGCCATGTATCACTACATGGTCTTTAGACTTTAATGGTCAGTTGTGACAGTACAGTAGCACAGTTTCAAAGTTCAAACTGATTGAATTCAATTCAATTTGCACCTCATATAAAGATGTTTCTTGTTCCATTTAACATATAAATGAACGGTAATCTGCAGTCTGACTGCTCCGTTAGGCCACCCTTCAAATTCAATTTCTGTTAAAAGTCACTTCCATGTTAGCCATAAGTCTGTTCCTGGTAGCTACTGCCAGGAACCAGTACCAGAAACAGTACTAGGAACCCCTAGCCTGGTACTGGCAACTGGAAAGCATGCCAGGCCCCGCCTGTCAGTTTCAAGGGTTAGGCTATGAGCACGTCTTACAAAGGCAAATGCTCTCTTTTTCCTGGTGATCACCTACTAAGAATAGCCCAAAAAAGCAAAAGTATTTTCCCCCTTACAGAATCTTCTCTTTTTGCACATTTCTCACTGTTAAATGTTCCAGATCATCAAACAAATATTTACATGTATTTAATATTAGACAGAGAAAGCCCAGACAACACAAAGATTTTATACAACGATTTATTAAAGATTGAAAAATCTATATCTATATATATGTCTGTGAAAAAGTAATTGCCCCCCAGAACCTAATAACTGGTTGAACCACCGCTGGGCAGCAACAACTGCAGTTCAGTGTTTGCTACTCCACCAAGGAACGCAGTGGAGGTTAAGTGACGATCACTGTTGGTTTGTCTGTCTGTCTCTCTGTTAGCAACATTACTCAGAAACAGAGTAACGGATTTGAATGAAATTTTCAGGGAAGGTCAGAAATGTCACAAGGACCTATTGATTACATTTTGGCAGTGATGTGGATTATAATCTGGATCCACGGATTTGTTCAAGATTTTTGTATCATTGCAAGATAGCAGCACAGTAACTGTAACTATGACTACAAGTGAACACTACATCAGCGGCCTGCTGACGGTCACATGATTGTGATCCTCCTACAAATCGACCGCTGTGGACTTATTGGGATTTATCCATCGGAAATTATACAAGGAACAGTTGATTAAATTGTAGGGGTGTTTCCTAGTCCCATCATCTTCCACCACTACATATTTAAGTCACACGATTCGGTATCCGTACATAACATACACATGCATGACACATGCCTGCATTCAGCACAAGGTAATTTTGTTTGTGGCCACATCTATATTAAATGGCAGCATTCTATGCTGTGATTTCTGATATTCAATAACTAATAAATAAATGCTGATTTTCCAAAACAAAATGCTATATTTCTGACAATGCCATATAGGGAATGAACAGCCTTGGCAGACTGCTGTGCTTTTCTAGTTACACCTTGTAATCAGTCTTTTACATTGACAGGTAGGAATTTTGTCTGACTCTTCTCTGCAGAATAATTTTAATTTGCCCACATTAAATGGCTTATGGGCATGCACTGTCCTTTTACGGTCTTCCCACAACATCTCAACTGGATTAAAGTCCGGACTTTGACTCGGCCACTTCAAAACAGCATTCAGAGGTGGACTTGTTAGTGTGCTTCGGGTGATTGTCATGCTGCAAAAACTGCTAATGCTTGAGGTTTAGGTCATGAACTGATGGTGGATATTCTCCAGGAGGATTTTCTGATAGAAAGCAGAATTCATGGCTCCATCAGTGATGTCCTCCAGGTCCTGTTGAAGCAAAGCAGCCCCAAACCATCATATAGCCACCACCATGTTTCCCTATTGGTATGATGCTCTTCTTGTGGAATGCAGTATTAGCTTTACACCAGATGTAATGGACCCATGCCTTCCAAAAGTTCCTCCTTTTACTCATCAGTCTACAAGATGTTATATCAAAAGTCTTGGGGCTCATCTAGATATTTTTTTGCAAATACCAGACAAACCTTTATGTTCTTTTTAGTCAATAGTGGTTTGGCTTTGCAACTCTTCCATGGATGTCATTTTCACCCAGTGTGCCTTCCTTATTGAGGAATCATGTAGACGGACCATAACTGAGGCCAGTGAGGTCTTCAGTTCTTTTGATGTTCGTCTGGGTTCTTTTGTGACCTCCTGGATGAGATGTTGACACGCTCTTGGAGAAATGTTGACAGGCACACCTGGGGAGGTTCACCACTGTTCCTTGTTTCCTCCATTTGTGGATAATGTCTCTCACTGTGGTTCTCTGGAGTCCCAGATCCTTAGCAATGGCTTTGTAACCTTTTCTAGACTGATAAATTTCAATGACTTTGTTTCACATCTGTTCATAAATCTCTTTAGATCATGACATCATGTATTACTTTTTGAGACTCTTTAACTACTTCACAATGCCAGACAGGTTCTACTTAATCATGTTTAGATTCAATAAACTTGGCAGTAATCATATGTGAGTGTAGCTGGTGAAATTGAACCCAATTGCCAAATTAATTTGGGCATTTGGTAGATTGATAGCTAAGAGGACAATTACTTTTTCACTTAGGGCAAGATGGGCTGGACAGCATTTTTCTTTCAAAAAATAAAATCATCACTAAAAAAAATATGTTACAACCCGGTTGTCTAGGGTAATCGAGGAGTAACAAAAACACACAGCAAATGCTTATATCCAGAGTGATATGCAGGGATTTATTTGAAAGGCCAAGCTTACGGTAATACAAAATGTGAGGAGGTCAAAGGCAAACAGGTGCTATTGAAACTAGAAAAGCACTCAGAGAGTGCAGTACTCCGCCAAGGCTGCTCAGTTGATGTATCATTTCCAATCTTTAATAAAAAATTACCTTGAGCTGAGCACAGGCATGTGCTGTGCATGTACACATTATGTATGGATACTGAATTGCATGTAAATTACCCTTAAAGGTCTGTTGATCAGTTTATCACTTTTGGCAAGCCTTTGTTTTGTTAGTGTTAAAATAACCGTTCCCTCCATGCTTTTATTTTGAAGGCGTATTTTAATGCTATGGGCTTTTATTTTGTCACCATTCCAACGGCACCGGAAATGTTTATCTAAGAAGTGGTTTCTTGACATGACGAAGATGCTGTAGAAAAGTCCGAAAATTCAGGTGAAGTTGAAAAAAAAACGGCTACACGCTGTTGCTGTCTAGCAAAGGATGTGTAGGAACTTATAAGCACCTAGCTGGAATGGGGACAAGCTCTTATGGTGTTTCTTGAAGGAAGGAGTGAAGGACAGAAAGGTGAATTTGTGTTCAAAATAAGGCTGATGGCTGAACATAAATAAAGGCTTTATGAAACATCAGGAGCTTCATCATTGTCTGGCTGGGGTTTGCTACATTGCGTGACCTAAATATGTAGCGGGCTGCAGGAATTGGTGGGACTCAGAAACACCATACAGTTTAATCATTTGTTCCTTGTATGATTTCCAACTGACAAATCATGGTCATTTTGTAGTAGGATCGCAATCATGTGATTGTCAGCAGGTAACTGACACAGTGTTCATGTCATGGTTACAGCGACGCCATGCCGGCAGCTATATCTGGCAATGGGAAATCCTTAACAAAGCCGTGGATCCAGACTATAACCTGCATCACTGCCAAAATTTAATCAGTTGGTCCTTGTATCATTTCTGACCTTACCTGAAAATTTCATCCAAATCTGTTGGTCTGTTTTTGAGTAATGTTGCACATGAACAGATAGATTCACAGATTAACAGATTCACAGACAAACATACGCCGATCATCACATAACTCCGCCGTTCCTTGGCAGAGTAATAAAAGAAATGAGCTTTACTCTGAAGCTGATGTGCATTTTTACCAAACAGGAACGAAAGTAAAAGATAATCAATACCAAAAAAACCCATTACTGCTCATCTCCAAAATCAAAGTACACCTGCAGTAGCACCCCTATACTAAAATGAACAGCGAGTTCTCAATTTTTTGTCAATCTTCAACAATTCCAAAGTCCCTCACTTGTCATTTTCTCTCACAAACCAACCACAGACATAGGTTTCACAATATTCACGGAGCAAGCTCATCTTCTCCCAAGAAGAAGGCTAACTTGCAACGTGATTGGAGGCTGTAGTTTGGTCTGCTCCAATCCTGTCTCAGCTCCAGAACAGGTAGGGAGGACCAGGCAATGGAGGCCAGGCAGATGAAGATGCTGAACAAGGCCCGCGGCTAGATACAATGTAGATGATTCCAACATAAGGAAGAGGGGCAGTGACCTAGGGCCATAACAAATGCATTTTCCATATTCTTGGTTTAGCTTTGTTTTACATTAAAACAAATTCTTGATGATCTCAAATATTCAACTATGACAAATATGCAAAAATAGACAATTTCTGTGGGGGTCAAATACTTGCTCTACACTGTACATGTAAAATTATTACAGCACTGTGTTGCTGGTAGCTTTTTCTCATTGATGACAAAATGCTTGCTATTTTTCAACTAAAATATGCATGGTAGTACATTTTTCCTGTGTGCTTCAGTGATTACAAGCCTACCTTTAAGACTGGACTGAGAAATAAGCGAAAATTAGTCAAAGTGCTTTTAATTTTGCAATTACCATACACCCGTATGAATGAGATGACATAATTGCAGTCTCCTCATGACATTCATCACTTAGTGGAGAGATTGAAGATGTCATGTTTGTCCCATAATTATCTATTCCAGCATTAGTGTCTGGCATAATTAATAATTACCCTTCATGTCTTACTGTATACACTGGAATCTGTTGGGGAGGTGTAAAGCACTGCACAGGTTCCCTCTTATGCTGTCCTTTTTTTGAGGGGAATTACTTTGTCTTGCACTTCTCTGCTTTTCACCAGCCTGTCTCTGTGTTGCTGTCACTTTTCTCCAAATTGCAGTAATGGCTGATGAGATTTGATCACATTGTGCACACACAGTCTCTTGGCTCCAAGTGACATGGGGCAAATAGTGCACATCCACAGCATGTTACCTCACCTGGTGGTTTATTGCTTTAGTTTCATCTTAAGAGGAAGCTGCTTCAATTTTTGTCACAGTGAGAAAGTATTTAGCAGTAAGAGACACTTCACATATTTCAGATTCATCCCATTTTGAGTCAAATTTAATGTGTAAAAATGCTATTAAAACAGAATGCAGTTCACAACACTCCATTTTTATTTGCTATTCTGGTCACAACATTGTTACAAATCATGATCTTACAGCAGTGGGGTATTTGCCGAAGCCTCTTCATCCCATTCAGTAAGAAAAAACAAGGCAGATCTAACCTTTGATAAAATGATGGAGAGCAGAGTGATAGAGGGAAGGGAATTACAAGCAAATTGAAAAGCAGTTCAAGTAGAAAAAAATGTTTCATACATGAAACATTCAATTGGAAGAAAGACAGCAGCCATTAAAGATTACAGATTATCTGTAAATACTGCCAGCAGTCTATCCAGGATCTAATGGAGTTTGGACATAATTATTTGTTGGCACAATGATGCATATTTTTCTATGAAAAAGTTGATTTTCTTTGGTAATATTTGGGTGTGAGTTGGTAGCCTTTGTAGACTGTTAGAAAGCTGAATGCTCTCTTGAATGTTTTTGCTTTTAAATCAAGTATCACAGACAGTGTTTATTCCCACAGTGAGTCCCATCACTAACACAACCATAACACAAAACGTTGGGTCTTGTCTTCATAGGGTCTATAAACCAATTCAAGGATTTTTTTTTTCTTATACCAAATCAACTTGAAGATGTGCTTGTTGAGAGATTTGAAATTTAAAATGCCACAGACAAATAACATGATACCATTTGAGAAGTTTGGAAAAGTTTGGAATGGAATAATCTTAATCTTATGTGAGGGGTGGTGACCATAGTAAAAATGGTGAACAGTAATCTGGTGATCTAATTTGGAGGAATAGATTTAAAATAGTTTCAATGATTTCTTTAAAAGGCTGCACAGTGGCGTAGTGGTTAGCACTTTCGCCTTGCAGCGAGAAGATCCCTGGTTCATGTCCCAGCTTGGACCTGGGATCTTTCTGCATGGAGTTTGCATGTTCTCCCTGTGCATGCGTGGGTTTTCTCCGGGTACTCCGGCTTCCTCCCACAGTCCAAAAATATGCTGAGGTTAATTGATTATTCTAAATTGCCCGTAGGTGTGAATGTGAGAGTGATTGTGTGTCTTTGTGTGTAGCCCTGCGACAGACTGGCGACCTGTCTAGGGTGTCCCCTGCCTTCGCCCGAGTCAGCTGGGATAGGCTCCAGCCCCCCCGCGACCCTAGTGAGGATTAAGCGGTGTATAGATAATGGATGGATGGGATTTCTTTAAAAAATGCAACAATTTGTAACCATTATCTAGGGCAATTGTGAATCTAAATGATGAAGCAGACTAATATGGGTAAAATCTATTGATTAAAGCAGTTTTTAATTGGGACTAAATGTTAATCTGTGACAATAAAATAGTCTGAAGATCAATCCAAAATTCTTTATAAAAATTCAAAAGAAAAGCCATCTGGCCCTTTATTCATTGGCATGAAATTAATTGTAGCCTTAGCCTCTGTTTTTGCAAATGGGGAATTAAAGTACTATAGATCTACTTTGGTTTAGTTGCTTCATTTGATCTTTTAGAGGCAGTAATCCAGTTCATTGTGTGAATGTACAGTTGAATTTATTATAAAATTACTACAAAGCCTGGATGATTTCTGCTGGATGACAAGTTATGTTATTGTTTTAGTGAAACAAAGTATATACTTTGATCACCCTTTCTGCTTGCTCCTATTTTAGTTGATCGACATGTTATTTATCTGGTTTATTTTCAAAACCATAATGCTGACGGTTTCATTTTTTTGATTCCTTTGAAAATGTTTAGATTTAGTTTAGCTCTTTATGCAGTTAATTGTCTCCATGTATTCTCTGTAGACATGATCTCATGAAATGCTTTATGTCTTTCTATTTCCCTCTCAAGTTCTTGCCTGTGCATTAGTTTTTTTTATGCTATTAAATGTTACATATGAGATAAATAATACTCCTAAAGTGTTTTACTCCTGGATAGGATATATGCAAGGATTTTTTATTTCCTTTTGTACAATCTGTAATTCATTCTTGTATTCTGGAGTGGAATTCTTTATTAGGAGGAAAGGAAGTATCAATTTTCCATTAATCAGAGTTTTTTTCCTTACTCAACTGAGTAATGAAATGAATCTAATATGATCTATATGTTGATGGTAAAAAAAAAAGACACTATATTCCCTTTCCAGGATCATTGTTTTTTTGTTTATTTGTTTGTCTTTTGGAAGCAGTGAAAATATTTTGTAGAATATTGTGGTTTTCATTTAGAGTTTTTTTTACCCTGCACTTGATGTGTTAAAAAGAACATAATGGATATATAGTGGTCTAATGGTGACTGAGTCCTGGGGATTGCTTTTGTTTGTAATGCAACTATTAATTAGCATTTCCCATATTACGGCATGTTTGGAAAAGGCTCCTGCCAAACTTATTATGTTTCCAACCAGCGTTAGTATTATAATAATTCCCTGATGAGACAATATTGTAGTGTTTAATAGTCAGTGTTTACACCACATTTGTTGCCACTAGACAAAAACTAAAAACTGCTGATAATGATTGGTTCTGGCAACAGCAAATGCTTTTATGTAAATGTCTGTCCCTAAAATGTGACCTGGAAACAAAGGCAACTTAGTGGTGAGTGTGCAGCTAAATGCATTAGTGGATCAATTAAACACTAGTCTTCCTCTGCTTTGGTTGCTATAGCAACTGACCTGCAAATGCAGAGAAAATGGATGAAAATACAGAGAATGCACATAGGAACCTCTCATGTTTGATGCTTTTACTTTGTCTTCATCATGAAAACAAATATTTCTGCTTAGTTGGGATTTCTATAAATACATTCAAATCACTCATACAAATAGTATAAAGCCCCAACTTGAATATCACACAAAGCTGTACTATTATGGCATTTAAATCAGGTTTCTCCAATTATACATCACATTGTATCATATTGAGTTTTTAATTTTAGTTGTCTCAGCACAAACAGAACTACATAGTGACTTAATGTCAAGGCTGCAGAAATATTCACTAACTTACAATTATACTAGCTGCAAATACATACTTAAATCATTCATTTGACTGTGTGGCTGGCAATTTTGCAAGCTCAGTGAATTTCAGTGAATTTAGTTTAACAAACACATGCAGACAGAAACTAAACCAAAAATTTTCAGGAAAGAGGGTTACTGTTCAACGTTTATGACAAACCAAATCTCAAACTAACAAAATGCATCAAAATCTCTGTGCATGCATCTGCAGCAATGATAGACTTAGACTTTATTGTCCCCATGGGGAAATCTTTTCCACAGCACCATTCTAATTGATTTACATTAAGAGGACAGAACAAAAACAAAACAAAAACACATTCTACAAAAAAAAACAAAAAAACACTGTTCAACATGTAAGTGCAGTTTTTACTCTGGTCAGATCACCTTGGCTTTTTGTTAAGGGTTGCTATAATAGCTGGCATCAGGCTTTTGTCTAGTCGTGCTCGTCTGCATCACATCAACCAGTCGTAGAACATTACTATATGTAATGGGATACATATACAATATTGTTTGAATAAACATATTAAAATTATGTCTGTCTACAGTATTTGCTCTCTGCAACAAGATTGAAAGATATTATTTAAGATAAATGAACTAAATATATGTTTAAGATAGAGAAACAATTGTGATCACAGTTTGGAAAAGAAAACATAATTACAAATCAATAAAACACCACAGACAGTACACCAAAGCCAGATGCGCTACACATCCATCCTCTACATTCTTACGTCCCATTTGCTGCTCAAAAGAAACACAGTGCTCAGTGTCGACACTGCAGATTTGCCCAATGTAAACACTGGGAATGCTTGACAAACAAATACATACAAATTTCTTATTTACATTTATTTAGTGCATTGCTGACTATTATGATTATGGTGTTTATGATGCCATTGGATTAGATCAACAATAGGGTCTGACTTCACACCTTGTGGCAGGATTCCCACACCTAACAGCTTTCATGAAGTGGACAAAATTATATCAGCATGGATTAGAGGATGTTATATAATCAACCACAAAGTATGATAATGTTGATAGTGTTATTGTTGAGCGATTTTTACTAACTGTTTATCCAGTCCAATCCAACTTTATTTATATAGCACTTTAAACAACCACAGATTGAAGCAAAGTGCTGTACATCCAGAACAAGGCAAATAAAATCAGAAATACACAATAGAAGCACAAAAAATAAATAAAATCAAAAATACACAATAAAGGCACTAAAAACAAATAAAATCCAAAATACACAGTAAAAGCACTAAAAACTAATAAAACCACACAATAAAGGCGATAAAAACAAATAAAATCAAAATCTCATGCTGGATGGAAAGCCAGGGAATAGTTTAACTAATTTTACTTACTAAAAGGAATGCAGGAGGAAAATGATCAAATTTACACATGCTGCCCATGTGTATGTGTGTGTGTGTGTGTGTGTGTGTGTGTGTGTGTGTGTGTGTGTGTGTGTGTGTGTGTGTGTGTGTGTGTGTGTGTGTGTGTGTGTGTGTGTGTGTGTGTGTGTGTGTGTGTGTGTGTGTGTGTGTGTGTGTGTGTGTGTGTGTGTGTGTGTGTGTGTGTGTGTCTGTGCTTTTATGTGGGTGTTTTATATCAGGTGACACAAGTCCCCAAAAAACACACATGTACATGTATGTGTTGTGAGTTGTGTTTGAAGGATTGTCTAACTCCCCAGTGTGTACGTGTTTGTGTGTGTGTGTTTGTGTGTGTGTGTGTGTGTGTGTGTGTGTGTGTGTGTGTGTGTGTGTGTGTGTGTGTGTGTGTGTGTGTGTGTGTGTGTGTGTGTGTGTGTGTGTGTGTGTGTGTGTGTGTGTGTGTGTGTCTGCGTGTGTTTCCTGCTTATGGCTACGTTGCATAGTCTGACACCGCGATATAATAATGAGCAGAATGTTGAACCAATCTTCATGTCTGTGCACAGTGGCGAGACAATGGATGTCATCTGGCGGCAAAGGGAATTTGTATTGAATATGGAGCAATGTAAGGCAATTAGGTCAGGGGGAAATGCAATTAATGGTCACACGAGCTACCAATGCATATGACTTCAGCACATTTGTAACTCTTGAGCTGTGAATGAAGCATGTCAAGGTTGAATGCTGAGCGATTAATCATCATAAATTTGAGAGGAGAATGAGGGAGCCGAGACATCTCTGGGAACTGGATTTTAAAACAGAGACAAAAAAAAATGAAGCTAAAGTGTTATTCTTGCTCATCTGGCAGCTGTAGTGAACTATACTTACTACAAAATTTATTCAGACTAGAAATGTGGGAAACTGGGTTTTCTTTCTTTCTTGTATTTGTTACACAAGGAAATCAATAAATCTTTGAATTTACATTATATAAATTAAATAATAAACAGTCTGGTCACTATGAGAAATGTTTGACAGAATTTTAATCTAATAAAAAATCATTTTTTATTGTTCAATCTTTATATGACTTTTTTCCCATTTTCTCTAACTTAACTAAATACACCTGTAGTGTAGGCCTCATCAGCTGGACACCTGGATTACCAACTATTATCACACTATGACTATGCTGCGGACAAAGTAGGATAATAATTCATTTTCTGGGTAGGGGCAAACCAGAGGAATGAGTGCTTTCAGTGGATTCATGATAAATTTTTGCCTAAGAACCCAAATGGATTCAATTATCCAAAAAGATTAAGAGTGTTGCTTCTGAGGGTCAGAAGAATGCAAAAGTACAACCAACAGGAACATCAAACTTTGAGGTGGTTTCAAAAAGAAAATGTCGGGCTGTTTATTCTAAAAATAAAAATAAAAAAAATCTAATGATCTAATGACACCATCATTTTTAGTTACTTTAATAGGAACACACTTTTATTATGTGACATGTATCATTTTATGAGTAGGTGGTTCTTCGTACATATTGATCTGTGTTAAACATTCATTTTAGTTATCAGACATAGTGATTAGTGGTGGTGCTGTTAAGCAAATTCTTTTTATCCCCGCTTGACAAAAGAAGCTTAGAATCCTTATTGCTGTATTGCTTGGTGTTTCTGGTGGATACATTAAAATTTTTTCTTAGGAAAAGAGGAGGGACCTTGTAGCCACATCTAGAATGATAATATTAAATAGCATTTAATGCACTCAGTCCAGCAACAATGAAATTCCTTGTCTAAGGCAGTGCAGCACTGCTAATGAATCTTGCGTGTGTCTGTCGAATGACTGAATCTGAACAATGTTGTGGTCGGTTATTTGGTTCCCCTACTTAAAATGCGCCAAAGGACCAAAGTATGCTAATTGTAATGATAAGTTCCCTGCAATTTTGTCTCTGAGGATGAGATAATTTTCTCAAACACAGCACCCTTCAGATAATTCTGTGGATGGAGTGTCTCATCTCAGCTGAAGTACAGGGGTCATTAAGTGTTGTTGTGAGGAGCTAACTGTGGGGATGGACGCAAGCCTACCACCCCCCTCCACTCCTCCCCCCACCATTCCCCACCATCACTTCTCCACATACATTTAGTTCTTCCACTGCAGTGCCTGTGCCACGAGAGCTACTTGGGTGTAGTATTGTAGAGCAGCATGCAATTTTTTGCAATTTTCTATATTTGGATTTTAACAAGACTCAAAAAGAGTAATTCACATAGGACCTTATGTAAGACTGTGACAAAAATTGTCTTAACTTTTCCATTAGGGCAAGATTTTTCAAGATACTACCATTGCCAAACCATTTTATTGTGTTACCACTAATAAGACCCTTATAACAAAAGCAAACAACAAAGACATGTTGGTGCCATGAGTGCCATCAATTCATAAAGAGAATCTATTTTTCCTTGGGTGAGGGAGTATTTATTGCACCTCCAGCCTGGGGAGTGGAGTGCAGAGCGCTCTGCTAGAGGCCCAAATGGATTTTCAACTATGGACCCTAAACCTTTCAACCCACAACGTTGCTGAATAGCAGTTAGAGGTTGCCATGCCAACACCATCTAGAGGGACATTTCAGCTGCATGCAAGAGAGAGCTTGGCCAGATGTCTTCAACAATTTGCTCTGAAAAGATTCACCATCCGCCACGCTCATTAGAGAGCAGCAATCAGAGGAACAGGGAGATATGTGGCTTTCCTGTCTGGATGGCACATCTCTCCATCTCTCTCCCACCTTTAGAAAAAAGAGAAGATGGCCACTAAAACATGGCAATCCTCTCAGATGTGCAACCTGTTCTACTGGCCTTTCTGCTGGATATTTTCTAAAATATTTATGTCTTATTTCTGCATCTGTGACATGCACAGTTCAGTGTGCAGCTGACACACTCTGGGCAGTGCAAAGAGGCATCTGGCCAACACAGAAGTGTGCAAGCAACTTTGTGAATAATTAATGGTATAAATCAACACCTGTGGTGTGGCTGACAGTTTACAGAAGCAAGGAGGCAGCCACTGCTGTTGGCCTCTATGATCACTCCAGCCAACAGATATGCTAGCCGTCCTTGTAAGGATAGAGACAATTACGACAAGTTCTCCAGCCAGAATTCTGTATTTTACAATCACGTGCACTAATTTTCTTTTGTAATCAAGACTACCTTCAAAGTGCCTTGTGACATATGCAAAAATGTCCCTACCTTAAAGCACCTGTGATGCTCACAATTGTGTATAATTTGCAAGGACAACATCTTTAAAACTGCAGAAAGAAGAAATCTTATCAGACACGTTGGAAGATTACTATTTTTAGTTTCAGCTTCAGTTGCTGTGTCACTTTTTCACATCCTTATTTTGAGTCTTTTCATCGATATCGAAGTTGAACGTATTTATAGAAAAAGACTGCTTTTTAAATGCTCAAAATATTAATAGAGAATTTTGCTGTTTATAGTCAAGTTTTAATATTTTGAAGCGCTTACAATACATTCGTTTTTATTTCCAAACATTACTGGTATGCCAAACATTCAATACTGGTAATAACAGTGGCGCACCAAATGATTAGAAACCATGAAGGCCTCAGTCTTACCCTGCATCAGTTAATTGGAAGTAATGTGCTTCTATTATTTCAGTTGATATTCTGCTTTTTGTCATTCCAAACCATTTCTGTTCTTTTGGTCAGCGCTGTTTGCTCTTCCTTAAAAGTTTGTCTGAATAATCCACTTGCTCAGCAAAAATGATGTCATGTCAATCTGAATGCAGTTTTACTGCCACCTACTCTATCTGCACATGAAAACTAGGAAGTTATAGTTAGAGACAATTTGCGGTTGTGGTTCGTAAAAATGTGGACAGTAAACTCCAGTCTCTTGCATAAAAGTCAAGTGCTACCTTGCTAATTGACCACCCTTTCCTCACAGCCTTACTTGTGACATCCTTACATCAAAAACACAGAGCAGCACAAAACATATTATGCATAACTTCTACCTGCCTTCTTTCATTTATTAATAATGACTAGCTTCCTGGGGTAATAAATTACAGAATGACTTTACTTCTTCTCTCTTTGAGTCCTGGGTCAAGCAATAACTTCCAGCGCTGAAAAATTAAGAGAACTTAAACAGTGCCAAAAACTGTTGCTCTTTGAATGAGGCTGTCTCAGTCTTCTTGTAAAAATGACCAAATTCACAGCAGAAATTAACGTGGCACAAAAAAAAAAAAAAAAATGTTTTGGTCTCTATAGCTAATTTCCCAATGGCAACTGTACAAGTTTAAATTTTTATGTAACTCTGTCTTTTAAACTGTATTAAGGCTAAAGTTATGAATAACTATGGGTGCTTTGAGTGACGTGTGTAGTCATCGGACAACTCGTGGTCCAGATACATTTGCATTTGTTTTGACCTGTCTCAGCTCCACTCGCGCTCAACCTCTTTGCCCATTTTTGGATTAGCCAGGAATTAGGTGTAGTCAGGCACAGCCAAGATGATGACAACCGAACCCACCATGCCAAGCTTTAAAATTGCTCATCAGGCAATCTATGAGTTCATCCATCTTTATATACAGTCAGTGGTTTGGGCTCCACGGCTTACGCCTATAAACTGGGAGGGTGGGGGGGTGGGAACACTCCATTTTTAATGGGATGAGGCTCTTCATGGCCTCTAGTAGGTTGTTTTATCTGTGGAGAATGTGCCGACCAGGTCTTGCATGTTGAAATGATGTGAAGAGAAATGGACTGCTCAATAAACACACTACTGTATGCACACATACAGATAGTAGCAGTAAAACTGGCCGGAAAGCACTCCAACACTGCAGAGTAACAGCCACAGTCTCCTTGCGGTGATGTTGCAGTGTGAAGGATGGCCTTGAAACTAAACTATGACTGATTTCATTTAATCCAGTCCTCTGCTTGTTGGACTACAGGAAGTAACCACACTTCTATCATAAGTCATCAAGAACTTTTTATTCGTTTCGGCTACATCAGTTCATAATTTCAAATCCACATCAGAAAACATTGGGCGTCCCACCCCATTGGTCCATTGGCTCCAGCTCCTCCCGGAATAGCCAAGATCTGACTACCTTAGTCCTGCTCCAGCTCCAAAAGGCCTTACATCCAATACCTCCTTGACATGTCTCCTTCAGGCCTCCATCATTCTTTCTCTACACCATAAACTGTAATTCAAGCCTCAAAATCAAGTTTCCTCAGCATTTGTTACCTGCCACACAGCTTCCCGGTTCATGTCCGCTGTCTTTGCGCACCAGAGTGATGTCATGGTCAATTCAACGTGTCTCCTACAGCTCCCTCTGCCAGTGTGGCCCCTCACCTCTGTAGCCACATACTGGCAGGTACTGATATCAATCTAGTTAAATCTGTTGATTTCATCTGAATCAGACGGTGGAGGAAAAGGCTTGGTGATTGTGCTGAAATATCAGCTAAGATCATGATTTATCAGGCTGTCATAGGATATTACAATGGCTGTGTTAAAGGTAGCTGTTGAAGCTTATTGCTAAAACTAAAAGTAGTCTGGCACAGTAACGTTGATCATCGGCTTATAAGCTGTTTATGACCAAGAGGCGTAATGCACTACCAGTCCCACCCAGGGATCCAGACTAAGACTAAATGTTTTAGAGCATGTGAGTTAAGATTTCAAGTGGTCGTATTTATGTGAGTAAGTCATAAAGCTGTTTTGCTGTAGCTCTAACTTGTGTGGGGAGCTACCGTGTTAACTTCATTGGTGAAAAATAGTACTTTTGTAACTTCAGTGGCTCTGTCAGTCTTTCCCTGCCTAATATGTAAAACAAGCTGTTTAACTGCAGTGTGCTCCAAAGATAAAAGCAGCCGGTGGACAAAGACACGTTCTTGGCCATCTTGGACAATTCTGATATCAGAATGCTCTATTTCACTCTTTTCAAAGTAATTTCGTCACTCAAGTGTCTGAGTACACCACAGCCAGCAAGCAGCTGCTAGCCTTCACAGTGAAACGTTCAAGGAACATCAGCAAACTTAGTGTCTATTGATAAAGTAGATGTTCAGCAAGTGTGACATGGTGGTAGTGCTATCAGTGGAAAAAGTTAGTCTGGAGCCCTGCTCCATGCCATCTTTCTTCTATTACTATGATCATGCCTTGTGCTAAGTTTAGTAGCAGGTACTTTTGACATGGTGGTGCTAACACCGTCGTCTCAGCTCGAAGGTCCTTGGGGCTTTCTGTGTAGAGTTTAAGGTCTATCTTGTGGAGTTTGCCTGTTCTCCCTGTGCCTGTGTGAGATTTACCGAGTGCTCTGGGTCCCTCCCGCAGTCTAAAGACATGCTGAGGTAAATTGGTGATTCTAACTTTTCTGTAGGTGTGAATGGGAGTGTGCTTTGTTGCCTGTCTCCATGTTGGCTCTCTGACTGACTGGTAACATGTCCAGGTGAAACTTGCCTTCAACCAAAGTCAGCTTAGAGAGGCTCCAGCCCCCCTGTGACCCTGCAGATGAAAAAGTGGTGTATAGATAATGGATGGTACAGATGCTCAGTTAAGGAAAGTGGATTTCATAGATGCTCTTTTAAGGCTTCCGCACACTCCCAGTGGCATCCGTTTGGAGTTTGGTGGAAACATCAACCACATTTGGTTTGCAGTCAGACTGACTTTGGTTGTATAGTGCCACAAAAACAAACAACCAAACAAAAAATTGGTTGGTCTTCCCATAACCATCAATGAGTGGCTAATTATATAGCTACATTTAATGTTTTGGCTGAATATATTAATATATAAAATAATATAGCTAAGACTTGCTGATTTCAGAAATGAACCCGATTACTTTAAACATAGGGATATGACCCTATGGCATTGATGACTATGAAATATTATATTAAAATTAGATTATTTCTGTATGTAAAATAGAGCTTAATTTCCATTTTAATAATATCTTGGCATCCTGGCCATAATATTAAATAATAAAAATAATATATAAAGTAGTTTGGTTGAGTAAAGTAGTAGTCTATACTGTATGTTCAAGAGGCTTAAATCATTGCATTTTCTATGGGAAATTCCCATCATAATAACTCTATGGGGACTCAAACACAATACTGACATTTGTTAGGTAGTTCGTACTTCCAATCATATTTCTTTACTGGAGATCACGTTGGTACAGTTTTAAATACGTTGTATTATCCGCGACTTGACTTTATCTCTATATTGATTTATTCATCATCATTTCCAAGGCAGCTCTTTGTCCAGACTTCTCAAATTTTCTAAATTGTGGACAGGTTGCTCATCATCTTGTCATGAAGATTTGGAATCAGAGTCACAGTGGGTCACTGTTATACAGGCACTAAAACAGCATAACCTTCTTTTATGACACACTAGAATCATTCGTCGTCTCAAGGTTCTTAAGGCCGTCTCAAGGCTGCCTTAACAGGTTTTGGGGTCTGCTTTAATAATTAATGTTTTGCAGATGGCCAAGTGGCTTTCATCTTTGCCCACTAGCTTTCAGCCTACCACTCTATTATGATCTATTCCCCACAATCATTGTGTTTTGCAACAACAAAGCATCAGTCAACATTAGGAGAGCTCCTCAGTCATATCTGTGCTCCATTTCTCCTTGTAGCCTGTCTTGCCAAAATTTGACCAAACATAATCTGATTCAGTACTTATTCACCTCCTTCCCTTCTCGAGCCTATAAACTTAAATTCTGAAGTCCAGTTTCATTTAAGACATTTAAACCCTGCAGTTCTAGCTTTCTTAGGGAAGGATATTGTTTCCTCCTCTTCAGCGGAACAAAGAAGTTTATCCAGCAGGCAACAATAAACATCTTACTACTACAGTTTCTTGATGCAAAATCAGTTCTCACTTAAGATCTGTGTGACTAGTCTATATGTAGATACTGTCTTGGAACAGTCCTCCTTGTATCTTAGGGTGTTCCTTAGTCATGTGAAGTTAATTTCACGCACTGAGAAAATCTATATCTTGCATGACGTCACTATATCTGTCTTCTGTCAAGCATAAGCAGTTCATTGACTTTAGGCATCAAGGTTGATTAATGCTATTGTAAAGGTGCTCTGATCTTCATTGCCAGCTTTCATATGCTTTCTGTTCCTTCTCTACTATGAGCCAGTACCAGAATGGTTAACCAATGCAAGCGGAGATGAGCCTTTGTCCAACAAGGACTCTGGGGGAAGGTCCTGCCCAGGCCTTTTGCTTGCTTGCCTCCACATCCATGCCAATAAGAACATACATGAAAGAATGGGAAATGTGACATGCTTGTCGCATCACATAGCTATTTCGTTCATTTCACAGGCAGTGACTCCACTCATTTGCTCCCATCAGGAGCATGGCTTTGGGGTTCATGATCTCAGGGAGATCAAGCAGTGTCATCACCAAATGCAAATGCATGTCAGTCTGAAATAAAAATCTGGTTAAAATCTGACAGTGTCCTGTCTGAAATGCAGCTTTGTGCCAGCTCATACGGACACGAACTCAGGCCAGTCACAAAGTTCTATGCTGTCCAATCATGCTTGTATTCAGTCCACTCCTCCCTATTAGCATGCCTTATAACTGAGGCAGCGTTCATTCAGTCTGCCCGCTCTGTGCTTGCCACATTGCTGCTGCTTCAACCTTCACCGGTTATCAGCCTTCTCCTCCTCCCCAGCCTCCTCCTTGTTATAAGAAAGATCTGTGCATGTATAGATTTGCTTCCTATTCAGACTGTATTCTTTTAAAACATTGTCAATATCAGGCTCTGCGAGGGGGTTGTGATCTCTGGGACTGTCTTGGAGAATCTGACGAAGTGTCCTGTCTGAAAGATATTATTGAAAATGTGTGACTGAGAAATCACCCGTGACTTTGTACAAAAAGCCTGCAGTTTGAAATAGCCTTGGAAGACCAGTGTTTGTGTCATTTTATGCCACTATTATATTCAGACTTTACATTCACAAGCTGTTAACATTTGGTTTTCACTCGCTCTTTGATTAGGTCTACACACCACCACTAAATCAAATTAAGAATGCAGTTTAGTTCTTTAGGAACGTTGGAGGGGTAAGATAAATCTGTGGTTCCTCACATGAACCTTGTCCAGAAGGCTGCTCTGTTCTTAAGATGCTTTTAAGAAATTAGAACATCCTCCGTGATGACAGAGGGAATTATGGGTCATAGACAATGGGGGCGATGCATAGGAGAAGAAGCATAGGTTAGTATAATATAAAGCAGTTTCAGACTAGACCCCCATGAGAGAACAATGTAGAACTATTGGCACTGTGCACTGGTGAGCAGGCCAGTTTGGAACACTGAACAGCATATAAAATCTACTTTTAGAGACGTGAAAGGGAGAGCTGAAAACCCTGCATAATGAAGACAAACTGACAGCACTGATTTTACAAACCTTCCTTCTTTTTGACAAACTAACTCTCACTTACACTGACTTTTGATACTGTGTTGCTGTATGGAAATATCCAAGCAACACAAACAACATATCTGATGTTAAACTTGTGGTTCAGTTTTGTTGATGGCCTCTGAAAGATGTGACCCCTGCAGCCACCTTGTACTCACACTCTGGGCGAAGCACTTGTAGCTCATAGGCACCATGCCCACAGACAAAACCAAGGGGAATGTAAAGAGCTATGCTGAACAGATAAATGATAGAAGTATTCAGACATAGCTGGTATTCACTGATTCACTGATGTTACAGGTTAACCTTTTATCAGTGGGGAGCAAAGAATGTTAAGAAGTCTAGAGTCTCTTTACAGAACGAAGACTGAATAGCAGAGTCTGATATAATGTTCAGAGAAGGAGCAAGGCTGCCAGGAACAGAATACATTACAGTTAGTGAGTAACAAAAAGACGATAAAAGAAGTACAACACATCTTTCTGCACATCTGAGACCCTCAAAATAGGCACTGTTTCTAAAGGCTGCTAATGGACTGATGAATGCAGCTGCATCAGACTACAGTCAACACAGTTGTATTCCTTTCACAAGACTGGTGCATTATTAGTATAAAAAGATTTGTTCAGGGTCATCTGAAATGCATTAGAAGACCAAAAACTGTAAAACAAAGCTGTCTTAGTAAGTCAAAATAAACCTTGAATAAGAAACTTTTTTACTGGACTACAACCAACCACATTAATGAGTCCATACATAGATGGAGCATATTAGCCTGAAACCCTCTATTAGTAGTGATGGGAGGTAGCATGTTAAGATCAACTTCCTCCCTCCAACCCTCCCCCAAGCTGTTGACTTCCCTCTGCAGAATTGTTTTTAATTAAGCCTTTGTCTGAACTCTGAGATAAGAGTCTGAATAAATTGTTAGCTCCTGCTGTTTATCAGCACCAGTGTTTAGCACCATTTGTTTGTCAGCACATCATTAGGGGCCAGCGGATGGCTAATTAGTTATTTATACAGTAACCTGATTAGAATTTGGATTTGCATTGTGTTGGACCAGGAGATCCACGCAGAGATGCTGAATTCTCGGTCACAGCTTTCAAACTCATTTCCTACTTTTATTCTAAGAGGAAAACTGAAGAAAGTTATGAGCCAGGAACAGATGCCTGGCAAATGTAGCATTAGCTAACGGAACAGGTTTCAACAACAAGAGGCAACTATTTCATTTTACTTTATATTTTTTGGACTTTTTCTTTAAGTGCATCTTTATCACAGTTTGTGCCTTACTACGCTTATAGTAATACAGTCTCAAATATAAAAATGATTATTTTTGTACTGATGAGTAACAGAAATATTTAACTATTTACTTCAGAAAAAAAGTTGTAGTTTGTTTAAACAAGTGACCTCATTTGCAGTAAATATAAACACAACCTCAAGAATCAATCAAGAATTCTGAAGTCTTTAAGCCAATAAATAAATAAACTGTTTTGCTTCAATAAATACTTAAATAAAATCAACATTTGAAAACTACATTTTGTGTTTTCTTGAGTTATCTTTGTCTAATATTAAAGTTAGTTATATGATTTGAAACATTTAAGTGTGACAAGTATGCAAAAAATAGAAGATATCTAGAGGGGGACAAATAATTTTTCACAGCACTGTATGCTGTTTTAAATCACGTATCATATTAGAAACTAACTTTAAGTTATCTACTGGACTCCACCTGTCTGTCATTTTCTTCAATATCTAATATTAAATAAAAAGCTCCATTCAGATCATTCAGTTTGTCAATACCAAATGTTACATCACCCATACAATTCTGAAAGTACATCATAACAAGCCTTCTTGCCACCACCTCAACATCTCAGCATTTTTGATGTTGTTGCCTGGTCCATGTTCAGCTAGCAGGGCCAGCTTTTATTGATTTGTTCTTCTGCTAAGCTAATCAGGTCTGCCGTTTATGGGCTGGGGAGGCAAACAGACACTTAGAGCGCCCCAGAGACAGCAGTTTAGAGCCAAGCAGTCCACAGTGAAAGCAAGAGATAAGATTTTATTACACTTCCCAAACTTTAAATAAAACCAGAGCACCATAAAAGCTCAAATGCAGCAGCACAATTTCATTCCCTCTGTGTCATTCGAATGCTTAATCTTCTTCTAAATATGACAGACAGCCACAGGTGCACTTTACGCCTGTACCTTCCCCTATGTACAAAGAATGAGACTTAGCTGTTGTTATGGCACTGCCTAGCTGTCTCTTAATTCAAGTAAATGCAATCCAAACACAATTCTTTTGTTGCATCTTACTGTCTAAATATCCTAATTTCTGTCTAAATCAAATATATATCACAGCCAAAACAAAGTCTTAATAGGCTCTTTGATGTAATGAAACCTAGTTGGTATTTTCACGAAATGATTGAACAACTAACATATGACATATATTCTTTCCTCTCTTTGATCTTTAGATTCAAGATTTTGGCACTTTTTTCTAGAACAATGTTAAAGTAAAACTGTAACCCACTTCCACCCTCCCTCCTACCTCCCTCTGTGACTGCTACAGGAAATCAAATCCTGGTTCTCCAACTTTCTCAAATACAATAGTGACAAAACTGAGATTCTCCTCATTGGTTCTAAATCCAACAGTTTCACCATTACCAATGACAACTCCTCTTCCTCCCCCTCCCCGCTGGTAAAGACTCTGGGTGTTGTCCTTGACGGCACTCTATCATTTCAAACCCACATCAATAACATCACTCGGTCTGCATACTTCCATCTCTGTAACATCAGCCACCTCCGTCCCTTCCTTACCCCTGTCAGCACCGCCGTCCTGGTCCACTCTCTGGTGACCTCCCGCCTGGACTATTGCAACTCCCTTCTCTCTGGTCTTCCCCTCAAGTCCCTCCGTAAACTCCAACTAGTCCAGAATGCAGCAGCCTGGATCACCACCAGGACTCCTCTTCACCACATCACCCCTGTACTCCAACAACTTCACTGGCTCCCAATCACACACCACATCATCTACAAAACCATGCGCCTAACCTTCAAGCCCTCCATAACCTCGCCCCTCTGTATCTCACTTGAGGAACTCTATAATTAACTTTAGTTTGCTTAGAAGAGTCATTGTTGACATGAACAATCTGGACCCTGTCTAAGTATGATTTAAACCAGTCCAGTGTTGTCCCTTTAATGCCAATAGAATGTTCTAGTCTTTCACCAGAGCTGTTGCTGTGCTATGATGCACACTGAGGTCTGACTGAATCTCTTCAAACAAGCTATTCCTTTGTAAATTTGCACATAATTGATTTGCAACAGTTCTCTCAAGAATTTTTGAGAGAAATAGGAGATTGGATATAGGTCTATAGCTAGCTAAAACATATGGATCAAGAGTAGGCTTTTAAAGTAAAGGTTAATTACAGCAACCTTAAAAGCCTATGGTACATAGCCTGTTACTAGAGAGAGATTGATCAAATCTAGCATAGAAGAATTAATTAATGGTAAAACCTGCTTGAACAGTCCGGTTGGGATAGGGTCTAAAAGACACGTTAAGGGTTTAGATGAAGTAACCGTTGAAGTTAGCTGAGAGAGATGTGTAGGAGTGAAGAAGTCTAAATATCCGTCAGGTCTTACAGCCAATTCTAAAGCAACTGTATTCTGATACATCTGTGACAGTTATCGGAAGGGCGAGATTAACCCTCTGATGCCTGAATTTATTTACAATTATATAACAAAAATTAATTATTTGTGTTTTTGCTTTACAGCTGAGGCTAAATTTAGCGGAGATTGTTCATTTGTCTATTACACATAGAACAGATATATAATAAAAATAACAGATATATAATAATTGAAGTCACATTCTGACCGGTCCTACAAGAAACTGGAGCTTGCAAAAGGTTCCAAATGCAGATACAGGGATTGGGGGAATGCATACGCTATCTCTGCTGCAGTCTGAATGGAAGTGGTATGATGCAAATTTGCGACGATTGGCCTCAAGGGGTTAATTTTTTCTCTGTAACAATTTTATTTGTAAAGAAGCTCATAAAGTCATTACTGCTCAGCGCTAAAGGAATATAAAGCTCAACAGAGCTCTGACTCTTTGTTAGCTTGGCTACAGTACTAAAGAGAAACTTGGGGTTCTTCTTGTTCTCCTCCATGATGAATGATGAATAATATGCTGTCCTGCACTGGACTGTTTTTCCAAGCTACGTAAACTTCCTCTAAACTATTTTTTTTTTTTTTTTTTAACTAGGAATTGTACCAAGGAGCAGGTCCTCTCTGAGACATAGCTGTCTTTTTCAAAGGTGCAACATTATCCAGTATCGTATGCAGTGAGGCTGCAGCATTATCAAGCTAGCTTGAAGCTAGCTTTTTGGTCATTTTACTCCAGTTATCTATGTCTGCATTTTGGGTCCTTCTCTCTTTTTCAATGATGGATGCTTGTCAAAAAAAGCTATTTAATAGAATTTTTTTTGATCGTTTTACTGTTGACTATTTAAAATTTTCCTTTCAAGATTTTTTGCAAAATACTGAAAAGCAACAGTACTCACAAATGTACATTCTACTGACAGGTGCTAATAGTCAAATTCAATTGTAAGCCTTGGTAAAAATGACTGAAGAAACATGTAAGTTATTACACCCAGTCTAATGTTATGTATCATTTTATGTTTAGCTGGTTTGTTTTTACATAAAGAATGATCATGTTTGCTTGTGAAAAAATTGTAAAATATCCAAAGAAAACTTAAGTGTAATTACCACTTCTGCAGACTATTTAGATTTTTTTTTTTTTTTTTTTTTTAAATGTTTCCAGTAGGCTGTACAGTGGCGTAGTGGTTAGCACTTTCGCCTTGCAGCGAGAAGGTCCCTGGTTCGCGTCCCGGCTTTCCCGGGATCTTTCTGCATGGAGTTTGCATGTTCTCCCTGTGCATGCGTGGGTTTTCTCTGGGTACTCCGGCTTCCTCCCACAGTCCAAAAACATGCTGAGGTTAATTGATTACTCTAAATTGCCCGTAGGTGTGAATGTGAGAGTGATTGTTTGTCTGTATATGTAGCCCTGCGACAGACTGGCGACCTGTCTAGGGTGTCCCCTGCCTTCGCCCGAGTCAGCTGGGATAGGCTCCAGCCCCCCCGTGACCCTAGTGAGGATTAAGCGGTGTATAGATAATGGATGGATGGATGGATGTTTCCAGTATTTCTACAAATTGTATGTAAAATGTTGAAGTAAAGTGTAAAAAACAATAAGGTAGGCCAGAAAATTTATACCATCATGTTTTGTTAATTTGGTAAAAACATGAAATGCTATTCATGACATTATTTTATTGTTGTATTTGATATGGTCATAAAGTTGTTTGGAAAACATCCAATCTTGTTTGTCTCCCTATACTATCTTGGATTTGGTAAGTGTGGGCTGAAGGAAGGGCAGCGGCCTGCTGACTGCTCTTCCCTTCTCAGTTGACCAGAAAGAGACCTAGTATTGGGAGTTTGCACAATGTGATTGATGATTTTGTTTTTACTGGTGGGTGCAACTGCCAGCTCAGTTGTTTCATTGCCCTCACACAAACCCTGGTTTGGACAGAGGGGACAACTGAAGCAACACAATGAAGTGAGAGGACTGACTGATGCTTCAATGCTTAGTCCCGTCCATGGTAAAACATTAACTCACCAATGGTGGAGCAGTGTCAGTCCACTGCTGATAAGCTGTGATAACAGGCAGCACTTAAACTGCATAAACATTCCCTAGTCACACATCTCTAAGCAACAAGAAACACACAAGAACAAAATCACTGCAAAGAGAATTTATTAAAGAGTGCTTATTTATTTTATAAGTTTTCATGAAAGCTCTTTCTATTCAATGTGTAATTCCAGTAAGAATGAAACAAACAAAAAACACCTTGTTACATATGTGGGCTACAATTGTGCATTAATTTATTGTTCTAGCTACATGTCTTACTTGTAGTTGTTTCTCCTGATTCCAAGTGTTTGTTTCAATCTCAATTGATGGACTGATCAATCAACTGACACTAGCATCTGTAGAGTCAATCCACTAGCAAGGACAATAAAAAAAAAAATGCAGCCTAAAAAGTTGTAATAGTATTTACACAGGATAATCAAAGGGACAATTGCCCCCACAAAGGATTTCTCAATACCTTAATGCATTCATTTTACTCTCTGCCTTTACAAGTCTTCCAGGGCCTACTGCCAAAAAGGTTCTTCACATGCTGCCATCACCATGATTCCCAAGAGTGGGAATTTTGTGTTTTTTATGATGTGCAGTGTTTGGTGTCAACCAAACTTTGCATCTAGTCCAATGGCCAAAAAGCACAATTTTGGTCTCATCACACCAAGGAACCTTCTTCCAATTTCAGATTCTCCAACATGCCTTCTGGCTAACTGAGATTTAATATGAGCTTTTTTTTCCAATGATGACTTTCTCTTTGCTGCTTTCTCATCAAGCTTTAACTGATGAAGAACTTGAGCAACAGTTGTATGCAGTGTCTCTCATCTCAGCTGCTGCAGCTTGCCACTCCTGTATAGGAGTCATAGGTGTCTTGGTGGCCTTGCTCACTAGTCTCTTTCTAGCACATTATTCAGTTTTTGAGGAGAGCCTGTTTTCGACAGACTTACTCTATATTCCTTCAACTCCTGAATGATGGACTAAAGCATACTCCAAGCGATATGCAGTGAGCTGGAAATGTCCTCCATTCTCTGACTTATGCTTTTCCACCCCCTTTTCAGAGCTGTCTGATGTGTTCTTTTGTCTTCATAGTGTAGTTCTATCCAGGAGTACAGATTCAGCAGTGACTGGACATTCCTGGTACAGGTGCCTTTATGCTACAATCACTTCAGACACATTCACTGCACTCAGAAAATCTACAAATTACTAATTGTGTTACTTCTAACACCAGCTGGCTGCACCTGTGTAGAATTAGGTGAGTCACTTTAAAGGGGGTGCAATCACTTATTTTATGTTTCATATTTTTATTACTGGCATTTATCGAAATCTGTTTTCCTGTTGAAATAAATTAATCTTTTTTGTTTATTTGTTTTGCTTGTCTTTTGAGAAGACCATGAAAAAGTTTAGAAACTCAGTAAAAGGGGACAACTTCCAAAGGATGGATATATTTTATAGGCACTGTGTAGCTACAAAGGTAATGTGGAAAGTATTCAGCCTCTGAACATAAATGTGCTCAATGACTTTAATTGAAGTTTTTTGAGAGGCTTTTAGAGTTTGTCTTTGCTCATGTGGAGGCAAACATTTTGTTTTGAGCACAAGAGGAAACCTTGAACCTTGATCAAACTTGATCGAAAACCATGATTGTCCAGTAAGGTGGTATGTCTCAGCAAACAAGCATACTGATCGCTATTCAAACAATAAGAATACAGTTCAATCATTTCTGCTTGTGAGAGAAAGAAGTCTGACAAAGCTACTTTGAACTTACCTTTCTGAACTACAGTACTGCCGTGTAGTACCAACAATCAGCTCCACTTTAGTCAGCAAGTTTCTCCTTCAGCTCCAGCTGGACTTCCTTTGTACTAACAAAGGGAATGACTGACACTTCCAGGTAATTTCCTTTATCAGATAGAATGGTAAACAAATACACACAATGGAGAATGGTGCTTTTTCTGCTCATAGGTGACCACACATGCACACTTTATGTTTAATGTCTCGGTTTTCAACAAGTTCAAAGATTATTTTGTTGATCACAATATCGACAAGTGACAAAAAGGAATTATCTTTTCATTATAAAGGGCTGATACAATTTGTTTTGGTTCCATGTTTAAAAACACTGATCAGATTATAGATGAAGGGTTAAGATTAAAGCTTCAGTGTGTCTGGTAATCAGGTTTTACAAATATTAATACAGTGTATATATATATATATTACATGGTCAGCAATATTGTAAATTAAAGATTTAGTTCAAAAAACAAAACAGTGGCCCTTAAAATTTTGTACTGTTATCTTGTGATTCAATGTATGAATTGATGGATCTAACTTAAAATATCAAAATAGTACAGATGATACTGAAAAACACATCTGTATGTAGCTCTACCCCCTAGGTATTATACCTTACTAAATGATTTTTCCAATTATTGTGTTATCGTGAAAGTGATTGCTGGTTGGATTATATTCACAGGCAGATCTTGTATGTGTAAGCCCATATTCCAGGTAGAAAGCTTCATGTTAAATTCCCTATTTACTGTTTACTGTGTTTTGAAATTTTGCCCTGTGCTGTATGATCTCTCGCCTGGTACATTTCTGATAGAAGATTCAGCATGTGCTTCGCTAGTTACAAACCCACCATTACCCAGAAAAATAAGCATGGATGGCATTATAGTACCTGAGGCAGTTGTGTACATGATGTATGTTGTTCTGGAGCTGCTCTCCAACCTGCAGCTTGCACTTTGTTGTTTTTACTGCCTTTGATTAACCAGAGGCAGTCACTACCAGATCAAAGTGTCTGTGTGCAAGTGTGGTTTCGTGTGTGTTTTGGGGGGAGAAAGTGGAGAACAATGACTTGTTTAGGTGACATCACAACTCCCTGTCTCACCCCACAACATGGGGTGAGACCAGTTTCCAGAGGGCCCCCAGGAGTCATAACCTTCAGCAGGTAGTGCAGCTGTACTGTCACTGACAGCAGAAACCTACACAGTTTTTGAACTGTTTTGAGTAATAATATAAAGTAATATGTAAACACAGTAAGAGCTAAAGGCCTACTGTGTGTCAAAGCTGGTTTGTGATAATATAATTGAAGATGTGTATGAAATATGTACCATACACGATTTCCACGCTTATGACCTGGTCGTTAGTCATTAAATATCCAGTTCAAACACATTCAATATTTCTGTCTTGTGTTTATATGTTTCATTTCTCCTTTAATATATTTAATCGAATAATCACACAGGGGACCATGTAGTATTCTAGTTTAGAAAAACTGTACATCAATATCAGGACTGTTTGAAATCAATTTAATTACTTATAGCTCTTAGGAGATGGTTCCAGTGACTGTGTTTCCAGCTCAAATCCCAAACTTATCTCATGTCCTCATGTTTTGCATAGTCAGTAGAATATATTTCTGACAAAGCAGACCCGAGGCCACAGGACACCCCTACAGCAAAACTCAGATAACAATCATAACCACAGTAAAACATGTTAATTTATATTTATGTGTAAAAAAACAAAAAAACAAACAAAAAACCCCATTAATCTGCTGCTTTGCATTGTCTCCAGACCTTGCTCACCTCCACTCCAACCTGTCCACAACGAGAATTTCTCTAGCTAACATTATAGCTCCCCCCACTGATTCTTAGTATGACAGCACTCTGTACTGGGAGCTGACTTCTTTGCAGTGTTTAGTGAGGGGGGACAAACAGAAGCATGTCATATTAATGGATTTAGAGCAAATTACTGTGGCACTACTGTACTATGAGTGAAAAATGTCAATTTTGATTTTCATGTAACTAGATTTGTTAAAAGTATGTTTCTCTATTAGCTGAATCTAGAAACAAAAAGGATAAAATAAAATAAAAAATACAGTCGTAGTTAAAGAAGAATTATGTCCTTTAGTTATTGATTCCTCAAAAGCTTTTCAATTAGTCCCACTATCAAAGTGTTTCTAGAGTTACTGAAGCACTAAGACACAACCTAAGGTAATTTTTTGCATGGAACCAAAATCTATGATGGGAGAAGTACTCAGATCATTTATTTAAGTGAATGTAACTAGAGCCATTGTCAAATCCCAGTTATTCAGTGTGAGAATTTGGTGCTTTTTAATCTTATGCGATAGTACACAGTTGATGTCTGGGTTAAGATTGTTAGACAAACAAAATATTTCAAGCACATCATATTGGACTTTGGAAAACTGTAATGGACATTTCAATATTTTTCAATATTTTATACATCAAACATTCAAATAAATGATTAGTCTGGAAAATTAAGCTGCAACCCTCAATAATGATGCTTTTACTAAAAGGTTAAGGTCTCTGGTTTATTTTAGTAATTATCAGAAGTATAGGTTGTAATTATGCAAACTGGAGCCCATCAGATGTTAACAAGTAAGTAAGTATTTATTATGTCGTAGTTGTCAGAAATTCTGCTCATTTAAATAACTATGTGCTGTTTAAGCACAGTGTATCATGTCATATTTTGTTGTCTAATCAGAAATTTTTTATGAAAAGTAAAATCTTAATGTGTATGCTCCTGACTAATTATAGCTGTGGTCAAAAATAAACACCAGCAACAAAACAGTGTCCCACTATAACAGTAAAAAATAGGTGTATGAAGTAAATTAGATAAAAACACTAAGGTAAATTACAAGTATCCTAATATAATTCCACCTTTGTGCAAGATATAAATAAATGTATTTCCTTCAATTAATCAAATTAAACACAGTGTGTTCCTATTTTTATGGTAATAAAATTTGTTCTGTGCAGTATTTAGTCATTGCTGAATCACATACAGACTATGCGGCATGTTTTATGAGAGACTGTGTTTTACTTGACATGAGTTTTCCTTCTCCTCTCTCTATGTTAACAGATTTATACAACACCTCTACTGACACCCCCGTACAAGAATCACCTCGACAGAGCGGCATCCCTGGCACCTGTCACCTAACCTCCGGCAAGAGGCCTGTTTTGGGCAACTCTTTTATTAGCTTGCAAATACCCAGTACTCACACAGAGGGTAATATGCAGCAAAATAAAGAGGAGAGAAACTCAAGCTTTAGGGTATGTGAAACTATTGTCAGACACAGACAATGGAAAACCAACATTGGCTGGAAGGGGAAATTTGAGTCTCCAATCTGTTCCACTATATGTGCTGATAAGAAACGGGGCTCTGCTGGCGCTTTAGCCATCACAGAATACAGTAAACACAAACTGTGAGCCAGAGTAGGTCATTGAGAGTCTTCCCTGCCTTGGGCTTAACATGACACTTAAGTACTACTACAAGGGGAGAAAGAAAAGGCACGGCTGCACACATTACAAACTGCCTCTATTCTCCGCTCCCAGGCTGAAATGTCAGAGCCATTCTTTCAGTGTGGAGGGAAGGGGTGGGTGAGGTGGGCCAGACAAAAGACTGCGGATTCTATGGTGATTTGTTGCATTTTCATTATAACTACTTTAATTGTGTAGGGGAGGTAATCATGGATCTAAACAGGACCTGAAAGTAACTGTTTTCCAAGTGTGTAACTTGAAACGCTCCCCCCACCCCCCACTCCCCTCTGACAAATGAAACAGTGTTTTCTGCATGATAATCCCACCTGCTGACAAATCAAAGACAGTTTCAAACATACACTTAGAGCCTTTAAAGGAATCAATTCCCAACAAAGGAGGAAGCAAGTGAAGTATCACAAGGACATGCCAGCACCAAGAGGGAAATTCTAAAAGGTGTTTCTTTCATACGTGATCTTCAATTTACTGGCATCAGAATTTATGATTCTCTTAACTGGTATTGTGAACTACATGTAGATATAAAATAAATTAAAATCAATCAGCTCTCTGAGATTATTTAATTTTTGTGTTGCACTGTGCCTACAAGAACATTTTTTACTGCTGTATGTCACATGAAGTATATGACCTACATATATCAGAAGCTTCTGATTATAATTGTTATTTGTTGCATTTGATTCTATGGTAACCTGTGAAGTGTTCACAGTGTGAGACGGCACTGAAAGCAAAAGTGGTTCTCAGATCTCCATCAATATTCTCTGTATGCTTAATGTAAGTGTTCTGCTCTGGATTCCTCAATTAGCTGAACTTTAAAAATCTCAAAAAATCATCGAATAATTAGGTTAGGTTGTTCTTTTAATTACCAGGCTGTCTTAACTGCACTTTCACACTCCAAACCCGGGTCGGAAGCATTCAAATTTCCAGTACTTTCTGTTGCAGTGGACTTTTCCACTAAATCTACACACACAGTAATAGTCCAACTTTGACAACAGCAAAGACATGAGTTATAAATTATCTAAGCAAGAAACCAAGCAAGTGACAGATTTCTGAAAGATAATTTTACACTCTAAACCCAAAATATTTACAGGATGGAAGGATAAAAACACATTATACTACAGCAGCATCCTTTAACAAATAGTAATTACAATAATTTACAATACATTTTTTTTGGTGAAGCATTGCTTCTCTTAAGTATAGTGCCGTCTTTCCTGACCTTCAAATCCTGGCAGAAAAAAAGGTTCTGCTATATAATGGTAGTGTGTCATACATTGTACAGGATCACAGCAAATAGAATGTGCACAAAAAGAAAGAGCAAAGGGAAGGGATATTTGAACCGAGACAGGGCTTGTCATGCGATTGGACTAGGTCCATTTCAGTCAGATAACAATGCCAGGTTGGGAGACGTTTTGCCTGTCAGGCCACTTAGGCTGAGCAGACAAAGAGGTGAAACAAATCCTGCAGAGGCTACAAAGCTGCAATCCCTCCCAGGCCAGACAGTCTGAGCCTCCTCCCTCTGCTCTCAGTTGGCAGCCGCCACTCGATTAAATAGCTGCTGTTAATTATACCTGGATTGTGAGGCGTTCAGGAGCTGTGGTTAGCAGCTATCCATCAACCCCCCACCACATCCGCCCCCTACAATTATTCAAAGGACTGGATTGAGTCTCCACCATGGACAGCACTATGTGCTCTGGACAAAACAATGGACTGACTAAAGCTATTGGTTAGATTAGTTCTCCTGTTTTATGATGAGATTCCACATATCAACACCAAATATTTATTTGTAAACAACTGTAAGAAAAATGCACAATTATGCATATTGTAATATAGTATTCATACCTGTATAGAAAATGTATATAAAGGTATATAAATATTTATTATGTTTAAAATGCCTTTAAGTCTAATACAGTCCGCGCTCTTTGACACCAATCTGTTGATTAAGGTAGCATGCAGTGCTGTATAAATGTGTGCCATACTGTCTGTATGCTGTACAAAGAATGGACTAAAAAATAACTGTACCATTTTACCTGTCAAAAATTTCTGTGCAACATTATTCTGTTGTACATTAACTCCCTCATCACTCTTACTTTCACTACTTTTGAGGAAATTAAAACCATGCAACCATTTCTATGGATAGATCATAAGAAATAGGAACTGCAGTGCATTCCGTAATTTTCATGATGGTACATTATACAAGCGTAGCAGCAAACTGCTTTTCTTCGTAGCTGTAATGTGATGAATGACGTGTAAAAATAAGACATTGCCATGAGCAGGATCTCACCTCGCATGCTGCACACAGAAGTGAAAAAATAAACAATACCTTTTATTCCCTAGCATTGGCTAACAAGCCAGCACTCTCGTGATTGAGGCTGGGCTTTGTTTAATTAATTTCAGGCTTGATGGAATGACTAGGGCTTATGCCTCTGGCACTGGGTTGACACACCGGCCCTTTAAGCCTCAAACTCATTGCCATAATGTGCTCGGAGGAAAACCCTGCAAGAGAGAGGAGGAACCAGCAGGTCTTCGATCTTATCACTGCCACAGCCACTCCTTCCTGATTTAGACCCCGGTAAGGCGACACCAGTGCTGTAGAGATGGAACCATGGGTGTCTACAGTATGTTTTGTCATTGATTAATATGCAAAGTGTCAATTGATCTACACATGCACACAAAACGCAAACACAGACACACATACTCCTCTGGTTTGACTCTGCCACGCAAGTCTTCACAATTTCATTCCAAGCCATGAAATATTGCATGGAATTGATTACTCTGATCTTGCAGAAAACTTATCAGTAAAACAGATTATTCTTTTGGATTCGATTTGTGCTAAAAGAGCAGAACTTGAGGAGTGAACCAAAGTGCTTGCTAATGACCAAGTTTACAGATTGTTGTGTATGTTTTTTTTCCTTACAAGCTGCCGTTGTTTTCTGTTTTCATTGTTTGTTTTTTCTTCTGCACTATGAAATCAGCAGACTTTAAACTTAGGACAACAGATAATCCATTACAGCAAACATTATTCCTTTCTTGACCTGAATCTAACAAAATAAATTCTTGCGCCTATTTTTTGGTGATATAAATGACCTCAGCCAGCTGATATCTTTGTCCTGTAAGAAAAAAACAAAAAAAAGTAGGGCACAAAATCCATAAAAAGTAATTGTTCTCACACTGTCAATACTTTTTCTGACAGCACTACTGCTTCGAATGTCCCATCAGCATGGATTTTTATCCGTGGTTCACTGGCATTTTTCATACACAGATATTTGTGGATGAAAACCTATGGACATGCTGACAAAGAACTAATTATTTTACATTCCATAAAGCCTTAAACTGTACACTGTATTACTGACATACCAAATGATGACTAGTTTATTCTGAAAATATAACATCAATTAAAATAGCATTAACTGACATCAACCTCTATGAGACTATGGCAGAGCAGAAAAAATGGCAGTTGCAGCACCTTTATCATATTCAGAAAAAAAATGCAGTCAGTTTTTTAAGGGAGCATGATACAGACAACACAAACACATCTTTGATCAATGGAATAAGATAGAATAACATTACTTTGGATAAAAAGCTCAAAATCTTACTTTGAAAGTTGTCTGTAAGATATCAAAGCATTCACTCCAAGTGTGTAAAATTCTTTACAGCCTCATAATTGTACAGTAGTTTGTGTAAAATAATTTGTTTAAATATGTAACAACTAAATATGTACCAACTGTGCCTTCATTTTTCCATTTTATTTCCTTTTCTTTCAGAACTATGAGCTATCCTTTGTCTCACTGAGAGTATTCACATCACGTTTGACTTAACTTGTATTAATGCTGCTGAAGCTGAAGCTCAGATCCAGACAGCCACTGCGTTTCACTGGCTTTTTGGGACGCTATATACAACTACATTTTAATACAAAGAAGGACTTTCCTTTTTTAAACAGTAATAAAGCAAGATGGACAATTGTGGATGACAGAAATGGGGAGAAAATACTATAAATATGCATTCCATTACATTTGGGAGAATTTAATTCAGGGCAAATAATTTGAGAGATGAGCCGCTGCTGAAACGATGGTCTTAATGGACAGGTGTCCACTTAAAATCTCTGGCAAAGCTAAGACTAATGGATTGCTTTATATGCAACACATTCAGAGAATGGAAAAGGGATTGGAAGAGCTTAAGCGCCTGAAGCACCCTGCATGCATAGATTCCTCCATAAATATGCAGCTTTAATTTCCACAACTCATGCGCTTGTCATATGTAACCTTTTTCCAGTTCTGCATTTCAGAACAATGTAAATTAACCGGACTGTCTCATAGGTCAGAGGAATATGCATGACTAGCTGGCTGCAGAGATGACCAGTACAGTGTTCTGCTTGGCTCAGCTCCTGTTTATCACACATTGTGATTTGCAGTGGAAGAGCTTATTTATCTGATGTTTGTTTAATGTGAGTCTAATGGTTTGTTTTGCTTTTTTCCCCCTGAAAAATTACCAAAGCCTCAGTCTATACTATCATTGCTATGTACAGTTACTTGCAAATTCTATACCACAAAATTCCTTTAAAAAAATGTTTAAAACAAGTAACAAACAAAAAACATTCCAGATATGATATACTTAATACAAGCCAAGTATTCATATTATTACCCCAAACCGAAGTACCAAGTTCTTCTGTTTAAAAAAAATATATTTTTCTCACCATCTATGTAGCTGGTTATTTCTTACAGATTTTGTAATATTTCTTTGCAATGATGTACAAACTTTTTAACATCAATGTGTATTTGTAAGTGCATTTCTACACAGCTACAGAGCAACTGTGATAAAAACTGAAAGCACACAATGTTCAATGTGAAATTACATTCAAGGAATGAGCAAAAAACAATAGCTGCTGATAATGCTGAAGAAATGTTGCATATGAATGTGAAATAGATAGGACAGCACATCATGCTTTTAAAAAAAAATTAACTGGCTAAAACATGCAAGAAAATTGACTTTGTTTTTAAGCATATCTATTTTCTTGTCAAACTAAACACATGTAATAAATATAGCAGATAGTGGATGGTACAGCCGGAAGATTGCTTGAGAACGATGATTTGAAAAGCTCTAAATGCAATGTTATTAGGCCCGTTCTTACTAACAGTGTCAGCTGTAGGTCTGAGGAGGCTGAGGAGGAACATCAGTTGGCCTCTGGCCTGCCACCATCATAAAAGACAGACTTGACTTGTCTTTCAAAGAAGTCTTTCGCAGCTATACGTAATGTCTATGAGTCGATGAGCTAAGTGTTGCCATTCTTAACGTTGTCATATTATTTTTCTGATATATTGCTATGTATAGTACCGGTACACAAAACCAACATGCTAAACATGTGCTATATCGAACACATAAATTTAATGTTTAAAAAATATAAAAAAGTGAGCTAATCTCATGGTGTCATCTAGTGGCCAGGCTACCTAACTGCGAACCTTACATTTTTAATAAAGTTTCACAGTTTATAATAAATGTGCAGAAGGGTTAAAACTACTGTAGCTAACCTGTATCTCCTACCCCTGCTATTGCTGCAGGTTCAAAGATGTCAGTACCTGAATGTATTTCACATGCAGACTTGAAAGGACTGCTAAAATGACACTGCATACATGAAGACTTTTCAGCTGTGATACACAACACATCACAGCAAACAAGATGTGCTTCATCTTTACATGTGTATCTCCTGTTGTCATGGACCTTGAAGAGCAATGTTTACCTGGCAAAATCTTAACATTGTTACATTATTTTCTTCAAAGGGAGGACTTGTGATTTTGTTTGGTTGGTTCTCTTGTAAATGGCCATACACAATAAACTCCGCAAAGTTTATTTTCAAGTTAAATCTCGCATTTTGGCACATTATCCTACATAAAAGAAAAATGTTGCCGTTTATTTAATCACTGCTAGTTAAGCTGACAGGTCACTCCAAGGTGTGTTTAAACTAGCCTGGTACAAAAACCAGAAGCACAAGCACAAGAACACATAATCTGCATTATTTTACTAAGCTTCAATAAGAACTATTTATTTTTATTTTTGAAGTTCTTTCTTGTTTCGAAATCTGGGCATGGCAGCTTTTGTATATATTGGTGGCTGCAGTGCAAGAAAAAGTCAAAACTATTTTTGGTAAAGGCCAAAAAAACATGTGTCATTAAGTCATGTCAAGTTACTAAAAAATTAGACAAGTGTTCAATCTACAAAGCAAGAAAGATGTTATACTATTATACATCCAATCTGCATTTGCAAAGAAACAACAAAATTCTTGCTGCATGGTCCTTCAGCTGTCATACACAAGCATAGGTGGATTAACCTCTGGCAATAAAAAGATCACACCCAACAATTTGCACATAACACGACAAATCTAGATAGCATTTTCAGCCCAGTGAGGCAATGGAGTTGTGTTTCGTGAGGGGGAGTTATATGTGCATTCTACTGTTAAGATGCATTGTGTTGAAAGTTCATTTTGGCTTCATGACTACTTCATTGTGGACTTCTAAATTCACAAAGCTCCACAAAACACTTGAAGAATTAGAAAAAATTAAGATTTTTGGAAAATGTTGCTGATGCATAGAGGGCCATTTTACAATAGTCGTGAAAATTTCTCCTTGTTTGTTTTCAAATGAGCCGAGCAGGTTTTGAACTCAGTATTGACACATAGATCATAGCAATCTTAGCATAATGCTGAAAGGACAACAAGCTATTTAAAAAAAAATTAGCAAAAAAGTTTTCAGCATCTTAAAGGTTCAGTAGCTTAGTCCTCACTGCTTTTTGGCCCCATTTAGACCAAAGTGTTTGATCTGCTTGCTGTCAGATCAAAGTGTGACACACACACACCTACACACACACACACCTGAGCTGTGTAGAGTCAGTGTAGAGGCACCACTGGCTCTACTATTTATTCTTTATCTTTTCTTCTGAATGGCTTGGAAGTTTTAATATAGTTAAGGGACATCAAGGCAATGGCCTCACCCTACAGTCTTAAAGCAGCTGATCAGATTGGCTCCACACGCATGACAGAGCAGCGCTGAAGGCATCCGACCCCATTCAGGTGACAAGCCAACAATCTCTTTGTAAGTGGCAGCAAGAGGACAGAGAGGGAGAAAAGCAAGAAGTGGAAGGAAGGAAGGAAGGAAGGAAGAGTAGAGGGGTGACTGACGACAAAGTATTTAAATGTGCTGAGACAGAGGAGAGGTAGAGGTGACAGGGTGCATTTATAGTGGGAGCAGGAGTAAGGATTCAAGAATTAATGATTTAAAAGAAAAGACTCAAGATACTAAGAATACCAAGAGTGATTACCTACTTTACTTTGTATTTATTCCGTTTTAAGGCGTGATCAAATCGAATACCAATTCCAATACTAATTGCAAACAGTCCCAAAATACATGAGCAATTGTGACAGCACTGAAGTTTACTCAAAATAGGACTATTTAGTAAACATATTTTACTCTTATGTACTACTTTATCTTGGATAGCCATTGGCTGACATCTTAAAAGTTTTAGATATCATTTGGTACAACTAGTACATATGTTGCCAAGATGTACTGTTTGGAATGCAACATAATAGCAATACATTGTTCCAATATGAGGAGAATGAACTTTGAACAGATGTCAAGACATGTTTAACTTGATTCAGGCAATTTTCATAAAAATCTGTCTTCCCTAGATCTGTTGTGCAGTACAAAGTAAAGCTTACATGTAAGTTAGTTTAACTTCATGATCTGATATTAAAACTTCTTCGGCATCTTGAGTGACTTGATAGTGTGCGGTTTTCATAATCTACAGCTATTAAATGATCGCGATTTCAAAATGTATTTCACCTCAGTTTTAGCAATTACTGTGAGCCACATACTTTGATTTATGGGCAAATACATGCCAACCTAACAATATTTTAATTTACCACAACCGCACTTTGTTTGGTTTGAATTATTTAACAACCCAAACCCTAACCCTGGCGCCACATTAGCATTGTTGCTGTGACATTAGAAATAAACACTTGCACCCACACACACACACACACACACACACACACACACACACACACACACCTTTATATTGGCTCACAGGAATTAGGGACTTTCTTTAAAAAATGATTTAAAAAAAAAAAATAAAATGCAGACATTCTTAATGTGTCAGTGACAATAATTGTATCACAAATGACAAATGCTTCTCGTCTCCAAATATTTGTATCATGTCTTGTAAGCCAACAGCAATCATATTATCCACAGACACTTCCTTTCAAAGAGCTATTCACATCCTAATAACACAAAAGCATTCAATTTTCTTTAAGCAGAGACTCGTCAGTAAAGTCAAAGCTGCTCACACAAACATCAATAGATGATCTCTGAAACACCAATAGGAATATCAGGAAAACAGCAGGGAAGCTGTGTTTTTCTTGACTACAAATAAGTGACTGTAATTGCCCTCTTGCAGTTGGCAAGGATAATGTTATTATATGAGAATCAATATGATGGTGTGTTGCAGCAACAACAAAGATTCACATGGAAGCATTATCATAAGGAAAGCCCCTTGACAAATCTGATTAGCAGCCATTTGAGAGGGCTGTTCCCAGAAGGACCTGCTGTCACACTGACCCTGCTTAACCTCTTGATTTTCTGGGTTCAAGTCCAATTAACCTTTTGAATGAAGCAAGAGTGTCACAAACAGTGCAGTCGATAGAAGCCTAACAGTAATCATTTCATTTTCTGGTTCATCAAACAGGCCTGCACCCCACCTCACTAATCTCAATCAAAGACACAGCTATTTATCATTGTAGACACTCTGGACAACAGTTTGGCCAGAGCAGCGTGTTCAGAGTCTCAGATGCACATCTGCGCTACAATGACTCATCTACTCCATTGACTTCCTATTGGAAACAGGCCTGGCTGCATTCTAGGAAATACCAATGGTCATTCCATCCCAGATCATCAGGGGAATTCTGGTATCTATGAAAATTTGGGTCGATAAATCAAGTACTCAAAAACAGACAAACGGATTTGGATGAAATCTTCAGGGAAAGTCAAAAATGACACAGGGACCACTTCATTAAACTTTCACACTGATGCAGTTCATAGTCTGGATCCACGGCTTTGTTAAGGATTTCCCATTGCCAGATATAGCTGCCGGCACGGCGTCTGTAACCATGACGGGAACACTGTGTCAGTTACCTGCTGACAATCACATGATTGCGATCCCACTACAAAATGACCATGATTGGTCAGTTGGAAATCATACAAGGAACAATTGATTAAACTGTGGGGTGTTTCTGAGTCCCACCAATTCCTGCAGCCCGCTACATATTTAGGTCACGCAATGTAGCAAACCCCAGCCAGACAATGGTGAAGCTCCTGGTGTTTCACAAAGCCTTTATTTATGTTCAGCCGTCAGCCTTATTTTGAACACAAATTCACCTTTCTGTCCTTCACTCCTTTCTTCAGGAAACACCCTAAGAGCTTTTCCCCATTCCAGCTAGGTGCTAATAAGTTTCTACACATCCTTTGCTAGACAGCAACAGCGTGTAGCCTTTTTCTTTCATCTTCACCTGAATTTTCAGACTTTTCGGTAGCGTCTTTGTCATGTCAAGAAACCGCTTCTTAGATAAAGACTTCCTGTGCCGCTGGAATGATGACAAAATAAAAGCCTGTACCAGTAAAAATATGCCTTCAAAATAAAAGCATGGAGGGAACGGTTATTTTAACCCTAGCAGAACATAGTCTTGCCAGAATTGATGAATTGATGAACAGACCTTTATAAGAGTAATTTACACGTGATTCGGTATAAATACATAACGTGCACATGCATGACACATGCCTGTGCTCAGCACAAGGTCATTTTTTATTAAAGATTTCATCCGTCGGAAATGATGATGATAACTGAGCAGCCTTGGCAGAGTACTGTGCTCTCTGAGTGCTTTTCTTGTTTCTCATTGTACCAATGATCCATAATCTCTGAAACTGGACAAATAGATTTAATCATCTCCAATTATGGATAAATTAAAATAAATTAAAATATGGAACAAATGCGGAGTTGTCATGAAAAGTCCCGTCTTTGAGCTCACATTAGGAAAAAAAAATGATGAATTAGAAGTCAACTGGTGATGTTTTCTGAACCCCATGTAACTGCACACCATAGTAATACAAAACAAAACAAACAATTGCTTTTAATGTAAAAGTTTGTCATAAAATAAAAAAGTTATTTTCTCTGAACATTTTTTTTTTACTGATTGAGGTATGAAAAGTTGAACCACAAAATATCACAACATAGCCTCCTTTAAATGGAACAGAGCTTTCAAATTTTTAAAATGGCTCTCTATAACTGCGAATTAGAATTAAAAAAAAAAATGGGCATATTTTTTATTTTGATACCCCAATCTATATGCTGGAGAAACAGTGAACTATTGGTTTACCTAATAAACAGTACTTGCTAAATTCATATAGTAATCAGAAGAGGTGCTTGAAGGTAAACTCTTACGTAGTTGCTATAAATTTACATGGACTCACTTTTTAATTTTCCACAGAGTTCAGGTCAACTTGTATCATTGACCTTAAAATCCAAAGTGAGAAATCCTTTTTGATCTTACCAAACAGTTTTCACAATAACCACAAGAACAAATGTATCACTAAAGTCTTGCTCACAAGAGTATATCAGATCACCATTTAGCATGCCCACTATCCCAGCAGATCCATACATTTGGTCATGTTTATATTATGCTGAGCCTAATGCAATTCCCAAAACAATTACAGAAAACTACATAACTACATGATATATGCAGTTTTCCATGATTATTCCATTATTCCAGACCATATTTATACATATATATATATATATATATATATATATATATATATATATATATATATATATATATATATATATATATATATATATATATATAAATATAGGAATAATTTTTTTCATAGGGTACAGAAGTTGCAAAAGCAAACATATATGTTTGCTTTTGCAACTTTCTGTACCCTATGAAAAAAAGTCACTTATTTTGTTGTGACTGACGATTTCAAATTTTAAAAAATTCTGTGTTTTGTTTTATATTATATGGTGACATGCAACTACATATGTTTTAGAAAATATCAGGAGTTGACCCCTGCATTATACATTCATTGTCTTTACAGTGCTTTTTCTGATTCATCCATGACATAGAATAGAATAGAATAGAATAGAATAGAATAGAATAGAATAGAATAGAATAGAATAGAATAGAATAGAATAGAATAGAATAGAATATCCTTTATTAGTCCCACTAGGGGAAATTTGCAACATCACAGCAGCAAAGTGACAGTATGAAAAGCAAGAAAACACAATTTTAGATTAAAGAGGTGTGGTTTAAGATTTGTGCCTGCATTTTAGAAATTCTATTGTACCTCTCCATGTCTGGCAGGCATCATGTCACTGATAGTATTGCCTACATATTTTAATTCACTGATTACAGAATGAGAACGATCAGTGAAATATCCTGGCATGGCAATACCTCTCCTTCTTGTGGATATCACCCCCAGATTAAATGCAGTTCCTGTGAGGAAGCATCCCTCTGGAAACCTAAGTCTCTTCTTCACAGACCTGTCATGCTAAAAAACGTGCAGACACTCAGCCAGAGTGCGTCTGAGATGCAGGACACTTTAGACACTTTGACAGATTGGTGACTCACCCCAGAGGTCAGCAAAAAATGCACGAGTTGTAGGATCTAATTAGATGCTAGCTGGGGAGCTAGATGAGTTGCAAATTAAAATCAGAAGGGACAAGCCAGGCCGGAGGGGGAATTAGATTGCACTACAGGTTCCTTTGTCTGGTGTTGTTTTATTTGTTTTTCAGTTCAACTATGGACAGAGCATTTGAAAGAAACCCTGGCATCTTTGAACAGTAAATGTATTGACTGAATTCCTTTATCAAGCAAAATCAGCAAAAAGACTAACTGATATTTACTCCTGTTTCCTGTGTAGAAACCATCTGATTGAGGAAATCTGTGTGTCATGCTGCAGTTGGACTACTGACATCATGTACTAGATTACAATTACTGCTACTACAATTACCACAAGTACTACATTCAAGCTACCACTCAAAGCCTGAGTGTCTACTCATCGAGCGGAAGGCAGTAATCTGTCTGCACTGCAAATCACTTTACATTCTGCTCAGTCTGTTACATTACCATATGCTTTCCAACCAAGCAGCAACAACCACAAAATTAAAGCCAATGGGGTAGTACTTTGAAGAGTAATACCACTTAGAGTTACTGGGTGTTGGCTCCAAAAAATATCACTTTCTCTCTTTTCATATTCAGTCAATAAATGTTTTTTAAAAAGTCATTTTAATGTCTTGTGCTAAATTCAGCCCTTCTGATTAGTTTGCTGATGGTCATTTTGAAAAATATAATTAAGTAGCTATTAGACAGGTATGTTTTACTGGCATGATTTACATGTTTGGTCTGGAATGAAAGAGACACTATTTTGTGAAGCCAGACCTGGAGGGTCAGTAATTTGCACACTCCAGTCACATACATGTTCTTTGAATTCAGTTATGATGTCATGGCTGTTATTCAGTTGCCATTTGTCAATGGAGGCACGACTTATTCTTTGATTAATTGTACAAACAGATCCTCAGGGAATGAGAAAATTTGCCTAACTATGGTAACTGTGGTTGAGTTTTTTCCCCCATCTCTCTGTTTAATAATATATTTTTCTTTCTTTCTTTTATTTTTTTATTTTTGGAGAGGAGACAAATTCTGAGCATATAAATACAGTGTCTGTACAAGAGCTGATTATTCAGGACAGTTTCCACTGCATGCATGAGGCAGTCACCTTAACTATAATCATAAATATTGTATTCATATTTTAAACTGAATTTTCTGAAGACAATCTGCCTGCAGAGCGACATGACTTGTGGAGGGTCCACTCTTAGGACAAGAAAAAATGTCACCAAAATTTGCAATAAATAAATAAATAAATATATATATATAAATATATATATATATATATATATATATATATATATATATATATATATATATATATATATATATATATATATATATATATATATATATATATATATATATATTAGGGCTGACAAAATTTGCGCGTTAATGTGGATTAATCGAGCACCATAATTAATCATTAAAAATTTCAACACAATTAACGTATCTGCAGCGCAGAATGACTCAAAATCCCTGAAAAGTCTCTACCAACGCATTTTGGGTATTTTAAATTTGACAGGTTGCTTCTATTTTACCGGCGCAGCTTTTCCAATGTTTACCGCATTCATTTATCAGCTCAGGAAACACACAGACCAATTCGGTACGAGTTCAGCCATCCCACGTGACGCTGCTCAGCCAATGAATTGGTCTCTGCATTCCAGCTGCTAAACATCACAGCTGAGTTCAGAAAACAGGTGAGGGACAGACGAGAGGAAGACGGACAAAAAGATAAACAAGAAAAGCACTCAGAGAGTGCAGTGCTCCGCCAAGACTGTTTGTTTTTCAATTTGTGTATTCAGAAATCACAGCAACATAGAATCTGGCTATTTAATATAGATCGACCCACAAACTAACTAAACAAATATATAGTTACCTTGCGTGAGCACAGGCGTGTGTTATACATGTGTACGTTACATAGTACAGATACCGAATTGCGTGACCGAAATATGTAACAGGTCAAATGAATTGATGCAGGTTACTGACACAGCATTCACTTGTTGTCATGGTTACGGCGATTATTTTAATGCTGTGCTCTTCATTTTGAGAACACAGCACAGTGGCTGTCATAATAGCATTTTATTCATTTATCACTTTCTTTTATATTCACCGTTACTGACAAGCTGTGACTCACTGATCAGGTGAATCAAAAATGAGAAACTGAAAATTGATAGTTGATCAAAGACAAACAGTTACTAACATAGACTGGATTTTTTTTAAAAAAAGATGTTTATAAAGATGTGGGCTTGGAAATGTATTAGTGTCCAATCTGTCTCCTAAAATCACAATCCTATTCAACTAAACTGCATTCTCAATTATATTTCAAAAGAAACACATCTTCCCCCTGTGAGGTAAGAGTATGACAAGAAAAAAATCTACTTTTAAAGATCCACACAGTCCAACACAGGACTTTCATTCAGGAGACTGGGGTACGTGTGCTGTGTGTGTGTGTGTGTGTGTGTGTGTGTGCTATTATTTTTAGACATAAGTTTTATTTTCGCTTGCTGTCCGGTTAGACATTAAACTATTTGGTTAGATTTATGAAACGATTTGGATTAAAACAAACCTTTTGAAAGCTGCCAAAAGATGCAAAATATGTGAATCTCCCTGTCTGCCCAAAGCTGTACAGACTCCCTGCTTTTCTCAATGTAGAGATGCTAATAGTGTGGTTCAACTGCCACCAGACAGTGGGGTCAGAAAGTCAATGCAGAGACCTGCTGAGTGTTAACAATGAGCTGCTGGGAGAGCAAGAGAAGGTCGGCAGCAGGATGAACAGGCTTTGTTGTGCCACATGGCTTCTACGATGAATATGGGCCATGAGGGAATTGTTCAATCAATTGTTCTACAGTGGGTGGCATGCATCCACCTCCATAGCAGCTCTGTTTAAATAGCTGAACCCCCATTCCCCACTGACAGATGTATCTTTATTCAAGGATTTATGCTGCTTTTTTTCTTTCTTTGAACAGGATTAGGATTATTTAGAGGGGATTAGTGTGATTTTTTTTATGGATAATGTCAGAGCTTGTGTCAAAGAGGATGAATTTGAGGGGTCATTGACTGCCTGTTTGATGTTTGTTTGACATGTAATTGAATTGTGATCACAATGTTAACAACCATCCAGTTGCACATGTGACATTTAGAATTTTGATAGCGCAAACACAAAACCAACATATTGTCTGTATTATCCTTATGTATATAATAATAATGATAATAATAATAAAAATAATGAGAAGAAGACAACAACAACAACAATAATACTACCCTACTCATCCTTTAACCTAACATTATAATAGCTAAAATAAAGAATGTTCATAATAATTCTAAAATTAAATACTAATAGGAGATTTCCAGAATAATGTTGGAAGGTCAAGCAAAACCAAACACCTAAAAAAGAATGCAAAAGTAAATAATTCAATTCAATTTTATTCAATTCAATTTTATTTATATAAATAATATATGTCAAATAATATATCAAATTGTCTCAAAACGCTTTACAGAACCCATATGCCTGACCCCCAGAGCAAGCCCTATGGCGACAATGGCAAGAAAAACACCCTTTTAACAGGGAAAAAAACCTTGAGCAGAACCCAACTCTTTATGTGGGGGGACCCATCTGCCTGCTGGCCATGCAGGTTGAGAGGGACAGAAGAGGTAGAGAGGTAGAGGTAGAGGGTTAGAGGTAGAGGGGTAGAGAGATAGAGGTAGAGGGGTGGAGAGGTGGTGGTGGTGGTGGGGGGGGGGGCAAGGAACATAAGACACAATTTCATACATGCATGATAAGACGGATGATGCATGCAAAGCACAACTGACATGGAAACTCATTATAGTTTACTGCTATGGTGTACAGTTCTGGCATTAAATATACTACATATATAGCTGGTGGTAAAATTCAAAAATATGTAGATGAGCATATCAAGTATAGTAAGGGCAATGCAGAGTAGATTGGTGGAAATGGGCAGCTGGAAGCAGTGGGCTGGAGGAGGGTCAGCAGCAGCATCCCACAGATGGAGTCTAGGCCAGTTGGTGGGAGAACAACCAGAGATCTGAAGCATCCAGCTCTGGGACCAGGGACATTCGGAGAGAGGACACAGGGAGAAACAGAGTGAGTGTAATGCAATATCGGTATATATATTAAATAGAAAGGTAGATAGAGAAGGGCTCAGTGCATCAAGAGAGGTCCCCCAGCAGCCTAGGCCTATAGTGGCATAACTAGGGGCAGAACTAAGGGGCAAAGGGGAAGTCAGTTGTGCAAATGAAGACTCCAGCTGACCCCCTCAGGGTCCCCCAGTCAGCCCTAACTGTAAGCTTTGTCAAAAATAAATAAATAACAAAGAGTTGCTCATAAAGTCATACTTTTTTTCTGCTGAAGATATGTTATTTTGAAGGGTACAGTGTGTTTCTTTTATTATGTATTTGTAGTAAATGTTGTTGTAATGTTTGAATTATTATTTTATACCTCTCCACTGTTACAAAAAATATTTGAGTCACGTCTCCAAGTGGAGCGTCAGATGTCTTCTCTGAATTCATTTAAATAAATGAGACAGAAGGTGTTATTTCAGTAAGAGATGTGTAACTGAGTAAAAGATTCACGGATCTGCACATTCTAAACACTGGTTTGGTATATAAATGCTATTATACCTACCAGCCTGAACGAAATTGTAAAGCCTTTCAAATTATGTTGGACAACTTCGTTAGGTGAAAGGCTGATAATGCGATAATAAGAATGAAAATACAGTTATATACAGTAGGTTGCATCATTTTTGCATCATGCACATTTTTTAGGAGGATTGTACTAATGAACTGGAAAATACATAAACATGATTGAGGCTCTAAGTCCCAACAACTCTTCCCAGCTAACTGCTGATGTATTCAAAATCAACAAAGTTCACAGTAACCAACATACGGATGTTATCCAATGTCATGTTCATTTTCACATATTTATTTTGTTAATCTACTTAGCATACTACGTTGCTATGCAGTGTAGAAGTCAATAGAAAGTTTGTAACTCTTTGTTTCATGATGTTGATCACAAAGGCAAGGAAACAAAAGGCAGCTCAAAGATAGTGTAAACTCCTTTTATATTGCATGGTTCAGTCTAGTGGTGAGGCACTATCAGGACTCCTCATTACAAATGGTACTCTCACATGTTTATCTCAATATCAAAAATATATCATAAAGAAAAAATCCTATTGCAAACAAAATAAAAACACAAGACCCTCAGAAAGCACATGAATTCCATACTTGAAAGACTTTCACCAAATGTTTTGATATATATGGCTAAGGATTGCTGAATGTTGCACATATTATTGCACATGACAACATACAATGACTTGGCCAACCAATCATAATGATTATATGAATATATGTTATCACACTTCTGTTAAACATATTATTCAGTTGCACCATATTCTGAGTATTCAGAATTGTATCCACTTCCAAATCATTGAAAGATTGCTTACATTTAAAAGGTGTGCAATCCGTGCAACTCTACCACCCCTAGCATTATCTGCAGTTGTCATTGCTTTGCCAAACTTTTGCTGTGTCAGTTCACCTACATCCATTGAGTGAGAACAATGCAAACAATAAAAACCTTATTGGCAGCTTTAAACAACAAGTTACAAGCAATCCCATCTGATTGGTGGCCACTGGCCTTACTGTCTGGGTATCTCCATGTGTGTCCCATTTGTTTATGACCCTCCAGACCAACAAGCAATCAACATATCTGTGGGTATTACAGGATCCTACAGCTGTTCTTTTATTGCCAAGAGTCAGTTCCCCCTGTATTGCAAGAACAAATCCACATTAAACATCACAGCTGACGTCGTATACAACAACTGAGCCACAATGCATTTCAGTCTGACCATGTCAATTTCAAACACTGGGACACACTTTGAATTTGCAACTGAATAGTGGTCTCATGTCTAGCAGTCAAGCAGTTTGTCATGCAAAGTAGAAGAACACAGTGGAGGTAAATAAGCACATACAGTTGTGAACAAAAGTTTACATACATTTGTAAAGACCATGTACAGTATATCATTTCAGTCCTGACCTTTCAATGACGCCTATAACTCTGAATTTCCTATAATGGAATCATTGAAGCATGCATATTTGTCACAAAAACAATCATATATTTTGGTTCTTCATAGATTTATTATAGCTCTTCTGGAGATGTGACAAAATCTGCTGGGTCGAAAACATACATATAGCAATGCTAGAATTTTTGGTTAAATGTTCTTTGGTCATTTTCATTTCAAGACCCGACCCTCTGGCTGATGATTTTAGGTTTTCATGTAAAATGTGGAGATAATCCTCTTTCTTCACTATTCCTTTACTTTGTGTAAAGCACCAGTTCCGCTGGCAGCAAAAACAGTACCAGAGCCTAATACTACCACCACCATGCCTGACTGTAGGTATGGTGTTCTTGGGGAGAAAGGCCTCATCTTCTCTCCACTCAACATATTTCCAGTCACTGAGGCCAAAAAATATTTATATTATCAATAGCTCTCCTATTGTGACTGAGTCTGATAAGTGTCTAAAATGGGTGCTATTTTAATGGACTTAGAGAAGTCAGCAGTTGTAATCAATCACACTTCTACAAGTGAACACTCCTTGTACAAAAGTTCTTTAGCTGAAGATTTTTGTGGGTTTTCTTGTATGTACAGCCCATTTCAAATTCTCTCACAACATTTCGGTGGAAATCATATCTGGGTTTTGACAAACCCATTCCATAACCCTCAGTTTCCTCCTTTTGAACCATCCCTTCATGGATTGTTAGTGTGCTGAGGTGCTGAGCATTTTCCTGTTAAAATATCTACTTCAGATTCCATTTCAACTCTAGCACAGATGGCCTCACATTATCGTCAAACACTCTGACATGATACAAAATTCTTTCCTGCAAGCTGCCCAAGCTCTGAGGCAGCAAATTAACTATCACTAACAGCTGCAGAGATTCATATAGGCCTTGTGGTGAAATTTTGGGGCTCTCAGAGTTGAATTTACTGTGGAAGCCAGTCCCACACAAAACTACCAGTCATTTGAAATGTGCCACTTCTTGATGATTTTTCTTGCATCGTATTGATTAACTTATAATCATTTGGAGATCTTTTTTATTATTATCATTTTATAATAAGTCCCTTGTCTGGCCCACAGGCATCCACAGCATTTTTTTCTGAAAGCCTTAGAAAGCTTGCTATATACTGGCACCATGACACCACACACTTAGTTTCAGAGAGAACAGCAAAGTCTAGGTTTTATTAATACAAGTTCTGCCTGTCACTCCTTTAGAAGTTTCTAATCACTGGGTTCTAATCTGGAACCTCTGTTTCTATGCATTTGAATGAGTGATGAATTAACTAAATTTTACCTTGTAACTGACCTGACTTTTAAATATTTAAATTCTGAAATTCTGTGTTTTCGTAGTTTATCTTTATTACACACATAGTATAATAACATACCTGGTTTTATTCTGTTCAGTGGTCCCAACTGGATTTTCATGAACTGCTCAAAACCTTGTTGCTTCAAGAGAAAGACTCCTACTATTAAATAAGCTTTAAAAGACTTATGGATGTTTTTGCTTTGCTGTTAACCTATACAGTTCCTCCAGGGACTGCTAGGTTAATAACGTGTTTCGAGATTGTTGCGGCCTAAAATGCCTGAATTCGCGGCAGCTCTTCTGAAAAATTGCGATGTCAGTTGCGATTTTTTAAGCTTATTTGTTGCGATGAAATTGCGGGAGACAGTGACAATTGCTAAAAAAATTGCATTTTTTTCAGCTTTTAGAACATGTTTCAGCATTGTAATTGACAATATTTATTCTGAAATTAATTCTTTAATGCTCCAGCCCATTTACACAAGCTGGCATACTATGGTGGGAAATTAGCAGCAGCCAGATACTGGTTTAACATGAAGTGGTTGGTAGATTCAAGGCACAAAATGAAAATTTACGATGGAATGAATCACATTTGGACATATCTGTCAGTGGCTTCAAAAGTTAATTTCACTTCCTGGCACACACGTATTCACACACGCGCTCCCGGCTTGTCACATCAATTAACAAGAAAATCACTCAGAGAGCACAGTACTCCACCAAGACTGTTCATTACCTGATCTTGCGCTGAGCACAGGCATGTGTTATGCATGTGTATATACCGCATCACGTAAATATGTAGCGGGCGGCGGGAATTGATGGGACTCTGAAACACTCCCACTATTTAATCAGTTGTTCCTTGTATCATTTCCGATATGTCTACAGTGGTGAATTTGTAGTAGGATTGCAATGACGTTGCCATGGTTACCGTGTCGCTATCAGACGCGGTGCCGCTATCTCAATGGGAAATATTTATTAAATCCGTGGATCCAGACTTTAAGCCGCATCACTGTCAAAATCGAATCACTTGGTCCTTGTGTCATTTCTGACCTTCCCTGAAAATGTCATCCAAATCCCTTTGTCTGTTTTTGAGTAATGTTGCTCACAAAGGAATGATCCATGTATGCCGATCATCATATAACTCCGCCACGTTTCTTGTTGGAGTAATTTCTCTAATTTACCTTCATTCTGTCAGTGCTCCAACAAATCTGGATGCAACAATTTCCATCACGGTGATTTGTCTGGTCTGTGGTCCGCTCGCTTCAGCCATTCTCCTGATATGTTCCGTGGTAGAGAAGTGTTTATTAATCGATGATTATTATTATTATTTTTTTTATTATTATTTGTATCCCACCACAATATTGCATGTGTGTAAAACAGTTTACTTCCGCTTTGGTGAAGAACATCAGGGAATTAATTGTTTTGCACAGCCTTCAGCAGTAATTTTTGTTGGTAAATGAGAGACATTATAATGGCACATGTCTGTATCTTCAAGCAAAAACAAGGAAGTGAATTTGGTGACGTACGTGCATTATGTTTGCGCTGGGGACTGCTATGATTGGTTGAACTCATGGGAAGTGGGCCAAAATTATGGAAAAGTTGTGGTGATTGGACAAAATTGCAAGGTCGCGCAAAATTCTCGAAGATTGGTTGAATTCGTGTGAATTTGCGCCATCTCAACATCGCGAATTCCTGGAGGGACTGCCTATAGTAAGGGTCAAGTCAGAGATGGTAGTTGTTGGTTTTCTACTTGTATGCTATACATATATAGACTGTATAAAGATGTACATGGTAAGTGCTGACATCATGGACTGGACTGGACTTTAAAGCCTAAAGAATGACTCCATGGAAAACACCCCGCTAGCTGTTAGCCAGGCCCCCTTAGCCGATGCGGCCCACAATAGCATAGCTGCTAGTGTAGCTTCTGCTAGCCGTCCCCTAGCAGTTCCCGAGCAGCCGGGAAGTCAGGGTAGCTGGGTGACAGTTCGTAGGAAACGTAGTCCTAAACTTAAGCCCGCTGTCCCGGCACACCACAAACCGCTTCACGTTTCTAATCGTTTTTCCCCACTCAACGACACACCCGCTGAGAAACCAACTCTGATCATTGGCAGCTCCATAGTCAGAAACGTGAAGCTAGTGACACCAGCGACCATAGCAAAATGCCTCCCAGGGGCCGGGGGCGGGCGACATAGAAGCAAATTTGAAACTTCTGGCTAAAGATAATCGTAAATACAGTAAGATTGTTATTCACGTCGGCGGTAATGACACCTGGTTACGCCAATCGGAGGTCACCAAAGTTAGTGTGGCATCGGTGTGTAACTTTGCCAAAACCATGTCGGACTCCGTAGTTTTCTCTGGACCCCTGCCTGATCTGACCAGTGACGATATGTTTAGCCACATGTCATCGTTTCGCCGCTGGGTGTCTACGTGGTGTACTGCAAACAACGTTGGCTTTATAGACAATTGGAGCTCTGTCTGGGGAAAACCTGGTCTGATTAGGAGAGACGGCATCCATCCCACTTTGGTTGGTGCAGCTCTCATTTCTAGGAATATGGCTGATTTTATTAGAACTCCTAAAGCATGACAACTCAGAGTTCAGACCAGGATGCAGAGTTGTAGTCTTCCACACCTCTCTGCAGTTTCCTCTCAGCTGTCACCCTCCAGTAATTCAGTTAGCTTTATTGAGACTGTGCCTGTCCCCCGACCACCAAAATTCAATAAATTAAACAATTCAAATATAAGCAAAAGACATAGTAACCATAAAAATCTAATTAAAATCAATACCACAATTTCAACTGAGCGAAGAAACATGACAATTAAATGTGGTCTGTTAAACATTAGATCTCTCTCGTCTAAATCTCTGTTAGTAAATGATTTGATAACTGATAACCAGATTGATTTGGTCTGTTTGACTGAAACCTGGTTGCAGCAGGAAGAATATGTTAGTCTAAATGAATCAACTCCTCCTAGTCATACTACCTGTCATGTTCCTCGAATCACAGGCTGAGGAGGAGTGGCAGCAATTTACCTCTCTAGCTTAAAAATGAAGCACAGACATCAACCTAGTTACAGTTCATTTGAAAATCTTACTCTCAGTCTCTCTCATCCAGATTTGAAAGCTCAGAAACCAGTTTTATTTGTTGTATATTGTCCTCCTGCTCCTTACTCTGAGTTTTTATCTCAATTCTCAGACTTTTTATCTGATTTAGTGCTCAGCTCAGATAAAGTCATTATTGTGGGTGACTTTAACATTCATGTTGACATAGACAGTGACAGTCTTACGACTGCTTTTAATTCAATATTAGACTCAATCGGGTTTTCTCAACATTTAAATAAACCAACTCATAGTTTTAATCACACCCTTGACCTCGTTCTGACTTATGGCATAGAAATCAAAACAGTTAACAGTATTTCCCCGGAACCCTCTTCTTTCTGACCATTTTATGATAACATTTCAATTTAGAACAATAGATTGTATAGGAGTTAAGAATAAATATCATTACAGTAGATGTCTGTCTGACAATTCAGTGACTAAATTTAAGGAAATAATACCCTCTCTATTTAGTTCAGCACCACTTACTGATATAATGGAAGGGAAATATTATAATTTTACCCCCACAGAAGTGGATTATATTGTTAATAATGCTGCAGCCTCACTGCGTACAACACTTGATAGTGTTGCACCTGTAAAAAAGAAAGTTATATCTCAGAGAGGACCTGCTCCTTGGTATAATTCCCAGCTGTGGACTTTAAAGCAGGCATCCTGAAAGCTGGAAAGGAAGTGATATTCCACTAATTTAGAGGAAGTTTATGTAGCTTGGAAAAATAGTTTAGTAATTTATAAAAAAAAAAAAGCTCTTCGTAATGCCAGGACAACATATTATTCATCTTTAATAGAGGAAAACAAGAACAACCCCAGGTTTCTCTTCAGCACTCTAGCCAGGCTGACAAAGAGTCAGAGTTCTGTTGAACCTTTTATTCCTTTAGCTTTGAGCAGTAACGACTTCATGAGCTTCTTTACAAATAAAATTATTACGATGAGAGAAAAAAATTATCTGGCCCTTCCTACAAATGTCACAGATGTATCATCGAGTACAGATGCTTTGGAATTGGTTCTAAGACCAGATGGATACTTAGAATTTTTCACCCCCATACATCTCTCTGAACTAATTTCAATAGTTTCTACATCCAAACCATCGACATGTCTTTTAGATCCTATCCCAACGAGACTGTTCAAGGAGGCTTTACCTTTAATTAATTCCTCAATGTTAGATCTGATTAATCTCTCTCTAGTAACAGGCTATGTACCACAGGCTTTTAAGGTTGCTGTAATCAAACCTTTACTTAAAACGCCCACTCTAGAGCCAGATGTTTTAGGCAACTATAGACCAATTTCCAACCTCCCATTTCTCTCTAAAATTCTGGAAAGAACTGTTGCAAATCAATTATGTGAACATTTACAAAGGAATAGCTTGTTTGAAGAGCTCTGGTGAAAGTTACTAATGACCTTCTCATAGCGTCAGATAATGGACTGGTCTCTATACTTATTCTGTTGGACCTTAGTGCAGCATTCAATACAATCGACCACAAACTTTTATTACAGCAACTAGAACATTGTATTGGCATTAAAGGGACAGCACTGAACTGGTTTAAATCCTACTTATCAGACAGGTTCCAGTTTGTGCATGTCAACAATGACTCTTCTGAGCATACTAGGGTTAAACATGGAGTTCCTCAGGGTCCTGTCTTAGGACCAATACTGTTCACATTATATATGCTTCCATTAGGCAATATTATTAGGAAGCACTGTATTAATTTCCATTGTTACGCTGACGACGCTCAATTGTATTTATCTATGAAGCCAAATTAAACTAATCAGCTAGCCTGACTGCAAGATTGTCTTAAGAACATAAAGACCTGGATGACCTATAATTTCCATCCATCCATCCATCCATCCATTATCTATACACCGCTTAATCCTCACTAGGGTCACGGGGGGGTGCTGGAGCCTATCCCAGCTGACTCGGGCGAAGGCAGGGGACACCCTGGACAGGTCGCCAGTCTGTCGCAGGGCCACATATATAGACAAACAATCACTCTCACATTCACACCTACGGGCAATTTAGAATAATCAATTAACCTCAGCATATTTTTGGACTGTGGGAGGAAGCCGGAGTACCCGGAGAAAACCCACGCATGCACAGGGAGAACATGCAAACTCCATGCAGAAAGGTCCCGGGAAAGCCGGGACGCGAACCAGGGACCTTCTCGCTGCAAGGCGAAAGTGCTAACCACTACACCACTGTGCAGCCCACCTAGAATTTCCTACTACTAAATTCAGACAAGACTGAAGTCATTGTATTTGGCCCCAAACATCTTAGAAAATTGCTTTCAAAGCATATAGTTACTCTGGATGGCATTACATTGGCCTCCAGTACTACTGTGAGGAACCTCAGCATTATTTTTGACCAGGACATGTCCTTTAACTGACACATGAAACAAATCTGTAGGAGTACCTTTTTCCACCTGAGAAATATTGTGAAAATCAGGAACATCCTGTCTCAGAGTGATACAGAAAAACATCCATGCATTTGTTACTTCTAGGCTTGACTACTGTAATTCCTTATTATCAGGTTGTCCCAAAAGCTCTCTGAAACATCTACAGCTGATCCAAAATGCTGCAGCCAGAGTACTGATGGGAGTTAGCAAGAGAGATCAGATTTCTCCTATACTGGTTTCTCTTCATTGGCTTCCTGTTAAATCTAGAATAGAATTCAAAATCCTTCTTCTGACATATAAAGCTCTTAACAACCAATGTCCATCATATCTTAAAGACCTGATAGTACCATATTATCCTAGCAGAACTCTTCGCTCTCAGACTGCAGGCTTACTCGTTGTTCCTAGAATCTCTAAAAGTAGAATGGGAGGCAGAGCCTTCAGTTATCAGGCGCCTCTCCTGTGGAACCAGCTCCCAGTTTGGGTTCGGGAGGCGGACACCCTCTCTATTTTTAAGACCAGGTTTAAAACCTTCCTTTTTGACAAAGCTTATAGTTAGGGCTGACTGGGGGACCCTGACGGGGTAAGTTGGTGTTTTCATTTGCACAACTGACTTCCCCTCTTGACGTCCTTTAGTTTGCCCCTAGTTATGCTGCTATAGGCCTAAGCTGCTGGGGGACCTCTCTTGATGCACTGAGCCCTTCTCTAACTACCTATGTATTTACTATATATACCATTATTGCATTACACTCGCTCTGTTTCTCCCTGTGTCATTTCTCCGAGTGTCCCTGGTCCCAGAGCTGGATGCTTCAGATCTGTGGTTGTTCTCCCACCAACTGGCCTAATCTCCATCTGTGGGATGCTGCTGACCTTCCTCCAGCCCACTGCTTCCAGGTGCCCATTTCCACCAATCTACTCTGCATCACCCTCACTATACTTGATTTGCTCATCCACATATTTTTGAATTTACCACCAGCTATATATGTAGTATATTTAATGCCAGAGCCGTACACCATAGCAGTAAACTATAATTAGTTTCCATGTTAGTTGTACTTTGCATGTATCATCTGTCTTATCATGCATGTATTAAACTGTGTGTTTTATGGTCCTTGTGTCCCCCCCACCTCTCTATCTCTATCCCTCTACCTCTATCCCTCTACCTCTAATCCTCTACCTCTATCCCTCTACCCCTCCACCTCTAACTCTCTACCTCTACCTCTCTACCTCTTCGGTCCCTCTCAACCCGCCCGGTCAGAAGGCAGATGGGTCCCCCCCACATAAAGAGCCGGGTTCTGCTCGAGGTTTTTTTCCCTGTTAAAAGGGCGTTTTCCTTGCCACTGTTGCCTTTTGGCTTGCTCTGGGGGTCAGGCATATGGGTTCTGTAAAGCGTCTCGAGATAATTTGACTGTAATTGGCGCTATATAAATAAAATTGAATTGAATTTAAATAAAATTGAATTGAATTGAATTGAATTACAATTGGCTATATCTGCTGACCCCTCTGAGCCAGTTTCAGTCAGGAACATTTTGAAAACTGGCCAGCCAGCAACAGATGGGTCCCCCATATAAGCCGAGTTCTGCTCAAAGTTTCTTCTTGTTAAAATGAGTAACCACCATGATTAAGAAAAAAACATAAGTGATTATGTGCTGCTAAGACTAAAATGATCAGAATGGTAAAGTGTCAGCAAAGAATAAAAAGAAAGCAGGTCTGCAATGAATTAGAATCTACTGGAACACAGGTGTCAGTGTCCACAGTGAAGCATGTTTTACATCACCTTGAGCTGAGAGGCTGCTATGCAAGAAGGAAATCCTTCCTATAGAAGCATTACCTTAACACTTGACTGAAGTTTGCTATTGATCACATGGACAATGAGAAGGCATTCTGGAGGAAAGTTCTGAGGTCCGATAAAACCAAAATTGAGTTATAAGGGTCAGATATATATTTGGAGGAGAGAAAGTGAATTTTTTAACCCCGAGAGGGTCTAGCCTACCATCAAGTATGGTGGTGGTAGTATTATGCTCTGGTCCTGTTTTGGTGAGAGTAGAACTGGTGCTTAACACAAAGTACATGGAGTTATGAAGATGGAGGACTACCTCAATATTGTTCAGGAAAACCTAAAATCATCCAATATATGAAATGCTTAATATCCCATCCTCTGTACAGTTACAACTAGATGCATTAGATCTTTCCCAGATTGTGCAGGCCTCTACCAAATATGATAAGTCAATGGACTCTGGCAGGTAACTGACAGGTACACATCTAGAGTGTTCTGTCAAAGCCTTAGTGACCACTGTAGCATAGCTTGCATTCAAGATTCTACCTCAAGAAACCCTTTAATGAGCAGGCTTTCCTGTATGATCTTTCACTCATACAGTGGGATGGAATAAGTCTCATCCTTGATGTTGAAGATGCCTGGTCTCACTTTAAAACTTTGTAAACTGCTGTTGTCAGCAAACATGCTCCTTTTAAGAAGCACAGAATAAAAAATTGTCTCAGTCTTTGGTTCAGTCCTCATCTATCTGAGCTTATTCATCAGAAACATTAACTATGGCAAAGAGCTAAGACCTCGAACAAAACATCTGGCTGGCAGTTAAACAGGACATCCAGAAACAAATGCAACCAGTCTATAAGACAAGCGAAATCTGCTTATTTAAAACAGCAACTACTCACTAACTGCACAGATACTTTTGGAAAACTATCAAGACATGCGAAAAGAAAATCTTACCCTCACATCTCCCCTCTGCAATTGTATCAGATGACATAATGGTCACAGACAAAACTACAATGGTTCAGTATTTCAACAAACATTTTGTCAAAGCTGGTTGTGCATATAATACTGATGCACCTGCTCCTACTAACACTCCAATCATCTCAGGATTTGTGGCTCATCCACCAGCTTCTGGAACTACTCCCTTCCCCTTTCAGCCTAAACATGACTGATGTATTGACCGAGTTGCTCAGCCTGGACACCCATAGATTTATGGGTGTCCAGGCTGGGTGAGTTTTAGCATATTGCTCTGAATTGGTCATTTTAAGTAGTGATACCATGTAGTCCTCCATCTTTGTTCACAAACGTGTACTTTTTATACTTTTAGGAAATAGTTTGTAGACTTCATAACTCTGAAGGAAACAATCGGAACAAGTGTGAGACTATTCAAATTGTGTCAGTTACTTTCAAACTTTTTTTTAAATGAATAAATATTCCAAACACTGTGGGGTTTGAATGGATCAGCTTACACTGTGGACAAGGACCCAACTTGTGGGGCACAAAGAGAATGTATTCTGTATATTTTTTAAAATAAATGTAGACTTAAAATACTCTACATTTATTCTGCTGTAAGTGGTAAATGAATGTTCTGATTTATTTTCACAGACTGGGCTCACCTCGCAGTGAGGCAGTCACTATATATTTAGTAAAAAGTCTGGCTGCTCATCCAGATTTGGAGGATGTGGAGGCTGACGTCCTTCTATCTAAGTATCCTGTTTAAAACTGTTCTAAATTTTCTGACTTCATCAATAGCAACAAAAGCTAACAACAGCTGGAAATAATAATAATAATAATAATAATAATAATATTAATAATAAAAACAACATCATCTTCATTTAAGTGTTTTTCAGCTGCCTGTAAAACATATTTTGAAGAACTTCCCTTCAGCCAACCCGGCATGGCAGATCAGGGAAATGGACCACAACTTGCACCTTTTTTATTTCTTAATTTAGTTTTTGATATCTTTAAACATCATTTATAAATACATATAGTGTATATTTTGTTGAACTTTCCTTTTATTTATTTTTTTACATTATTTTCATTCTTTTAAAGAACAATTTCAATATCTTGTTTTAATTTTGGGAAGTGTTGCAGTTATACTGTTGATCAAGAAAGCTCTTATTTTTCAACATGTCTTTGCAAATATTTTTTCCCTACCACTAAATTAATTGTAGGATAGCCCAATGGTTAACAATAACAAGTATGTAAGTTAACTAATTATACATAAATTACATTGTACATATTTATTAAAATATTATTATTAATAACAATGATTGTTATTTATTATGATGATAAAAATAATTATTATTAATGTGTGTGACTGGAAGGATTTTATAGTGGCCCAGGGGTTGACCAATAGCAGCAGATCTCTCAACCAATTTCATCCAGTGGCTATCTCGAGTGACGCTAGTGAGGCAGGCCAGATGATAATTAGCTATCCACCTCCCAACCCCACCGACAGGGTTCGTTTCTGACAATTTATGGCATAGGCAAACTGGAGTTCACAGCCTGTGAACTGCTGATAACTGCTGGGAACTTGGAAGGTTTTTGGCAGTTCACAGGGCCAATAATCTGTCTTTTCATGCAGTGGTTGAAATACCTGCTCCTGTCTACAGAGGTTCTACTGAGTGCGCATATTCTCTCTCTCTCTCACACACACACACACACACACACACACACACACACACACACACACACACACACACACACACACACACACACACACACACACACACACACACACACACACACACACACACACACGCACACACACGCACACATCTAGCATGATTTAAAGCATGACCAAGAGGAGCCACACTTGGTGAATGTTTAATGATAACTAATGCCACTGTTGGATAGGAACGTAAGTTTGCACATACACACACATATGCACACACACACAAACCCTGACAAATATAAACTCTTGAATCTTGAATTTAGATTTTTCATTATATGCTGGAATTTAGAGAGTGCAGAACAAATTCCAAAAATACACTACCAATTCACTATGTATGTTAATGCTAGTGTATTTCTTAGTGTAACCGTCCAAAACAAGCTGGTAAGCTGTTGCTTCATTGATCTTGGAGAACACCTGACAAACACTGATGGTTGCAAAAATCTCTTCCAAATGAGGCATGGATAGGTATCTGTTTGAAATACTTGATTTCCTGACACTTTATAATACCCACATGAGTTGGCATTCTTCCCCCTTCTGTTATCTGAGTTATGTTTAGTGTTTGGGTTAGTCACAGTTTTCTATGCCATGAGAAACAGCAACAACAAGTACCAGGCTGCAATGTACCACACTGTCCCCTAACCTAACCCTAACCCTAACCATCACTTTTTTGAGTAAACACCAAAGCCAGCCACGACTGTCATTAGTTTAAAGAAATATAAACAAGCCACACCATTTTCCATATCGAAAAATGATAATGTGATGCAAGTTGACCACTATGTATTGCAGAATGTGGTGGCAAAGCAAAACTATACCCACACACTATAAGTTGTGTGATGTGTCTGTTTTTTGTTTGGTACTACTGTTGCCCATTCACTGTCGCATGAGTTTTCTCGAGCCTCCTCATCTTTCATATAAAATGGTAAGTGTCTGTGTTTACAAAAAAGGGGACATTAGGGGAATACCTCTGACTAAATCTGATTGTGAAGGCACGTACAAAAAAACACATACAAAAAAAATTAACAGCTATTAACCAAATGCTTTCTATTAGAGAAAAGACTGACAATGCAGATTTATCAGCATGTTTAGATACAACTATAGCTCACTGCAGTAGCAGATGTGACAATTTCTCTCTGGAGATTCCCTGTAATATGATAGTTTATAGAGCTATCAGAGGATTTTTTTTTCATCTCCAGTTAAACACTGGCTACATAGAATTTAGCTTTCATCAAGTCAGCAACCATACTTGTGGTAGTAAAAAATATGAACATTTCCATATCTACCTCTTCTTCAGAACAGGTCAGATCAATTAGGCTCACAAATAATAGATATAATTTGGGTTTTTGACAAAACATGAAATGCTGGCAGCATCAAACAGTAATATATTAGCAACTCCAAAGACAGAGAGCTTTGCTCATTTGCACATCTGGCAAAACAGCAGAAACTTTATTAATGCCCAATAATTATAAATTATCCCCAACACGGAGACAGGATCAGGATCTAATGGCAAGTCAAACCATGTATTTTTCTTCATTTCAGACAGGTAACTGCAGTGTCTAGAGAAATATTCCCCCCTCCTTGGAAGTTTTCTGTTATGGTCCTGGGCTGCTGCACTCTCTCTCCCTGTCTGTGACAGTAACCTCTTTTGTATATGACCTTGCATACCACTCTCTGCACCTGATTGGTTCCTCTGTTGTCCTGTCTGCCCCTCCTGGTCTGATTGGACCAAAGCCTACTCCAGTCCTCTAATTAAGCCTCATACTTGCTTTCAAAAGAGCTGTCATCCCTATCATTCAGCAGCAGCTTCGCTACCAAGTGCAGCTTTCCTGCATCTGTCTGTTAACTAATTTGCCCAGGCTTTACATGAGACACTTGTTAACCAGCATGAGGTTTGGAGGGTAGGACTGGGACCCTGCTATTGTTGAACTCCCTTTGTATAAGCAATTCATCTAAATGACTCAGGTCAGGACCTCTCTGTGGTTTTACATACATTAGTTTTGTTAACACAGTTTCAACCATTAGGTTAAGAGGGCTGCAGAGTGACTCGGTTGTTAGCACAGTTACCTCACAGGTAGAAGGTCCCTGGGTCTTTCTGTGAGGTGTTTGCATGTTCTCCCTGTGCCACGTGAGTTTTACCAGTTTCTCTGACTTCCTCCCACAGTCCAAAAACATGCTAAAGTTAACTGATGATTCTAAATTGTAGGTGTAAATGTGAGTGTGCTTGGTTGTCTGTCTTTCTGTGTAGCCCTGTGATAGACAGGAGACCTGTCCAGGGTGTCCCCTGCCTTCACTCTAAGTCGGATGTGACCCTACAGAGGATTAAGCGGTGTGTCAATAATGGATGGATGGAGTTTAGATTAAATGTACAAAATTTTCCAGTAGAAGTCCTCCTTTGGTTGTATTTATTTATTTTATTTGAGGAGCACCCTCTGCTCTCAGTTCCTCATTTTTTTTCTGTTGTGTTCAATATTTTGTTAAATACCTGTCTTTCAATACAGGGATTGTTGATCACTCTGGTTTTAATAGTGTCCAGTGACTTGTTGCTGCCTTAACTCTTCCTAGGCAGCAAGGATGTAACTTTTTATTGCTGTTCGACATTCAGTCCTAGTTAGTATAATTCAGGAAAAGCTACTCTTAATGTCAAAGTTAAAACGATTTCTACAATCTAATGCTTATTCATTTTTTTTTATTTTTTTTTTTTTAAAAATCTAAATGTTAAAATTTAAAAGGACTTAGCTAATTCTACACAGGTGCAGCCAACTGATGCTTGAAGTCACACAATTAATAATTTGTAGATTATCTGAGTGTAATTAATGTGCCTCAAGTGATTGTACTATAAAATCACATGTATCTGGTAAGTTCCAGTCACTGGTAAATGAGCACTCTTGGATATAACTATACCATTAAGACAAAAGAACACTTCAAGACATGCTATGGAAAGATTATTGAAAAACATTCATCATGGGGTAAGCCAAGAAAATTTCTGTCACTGGATATCCCTTGGAGTACAATTAAGTCCATCATTAAGACATGGAAGGGATACGTCACATGCGTAAAGCTGCGTAGAACAGACTGTACACAAAAACTGATTGTTCTAGAAACAGACTAGTGAGGGAGGCCACAAAGACACCTATGGCTCCCCTGAAGGAGTGACAAGCTTTAGCGGCTAGGATTAGAGACCTGTACATACAACTGCTGCCTGGTCGTCAATAGTTATAGCTTTATAGGAGAGGGCAAGAGAAAGCCATAGTTTAAAAATAAGCTCATATTAAATACAGCATAGAAGGAATGACTCTGAAGTCAACTGAAGAAAGGTTCTTTGGTTTGATGATGCCGAAATTGAGCTTTGTGACCATCACACTGTCACTACCTTTGGTGGACGCCAGATACTGCACAACATAACAAACACACCATCCCAAGCCTCGAATGTAAAATAAGAAAGATTTGTTTACCAACAAGACAATGACCCGAACCAAACAGTCAAAGCTACATATAAATGCTTTAAAAACAACAAGGTAAATGTTCTGGAGTGAAGAATTTGTGGTTGGACTTGAAAAGGGCGGTTCATTCACAGTCCTTATGTAGCATGACAGCCTTTGAACAATTTTGCAAAGAATAATGGGGCAAAATTTCCCAAATGTATAAGGCTGATTGAGAACTATCCACACAGGCTGTAGTTGCATCTATTAAATACTGCTTAAAGAGCAGTATTTAATAGATGCAGTCACATAATTTATGTGGTATTTTTCATTAATTGGCATTTCGTTGTAGAAATCTGTTTTCACTTCACAATGATTTTTTTTTTTTACATTTTTTTTGTAAATTCTTGTGAAAAAATGAATTAAATAGACCATGAGATAATTTTAAATAACAGTAAAGGTGGAAAACTTCCAAGCGAGGTGAATACTTTTTTAGACGCTGTAAGTAGTGTGGCTACTTTTGTCACATAGTCTTTATCTTCATAGAACTGTCCCAGCTGTTCAATGAATGCTGACTACTACTCATTTTTTGCCTTGAACTCATCAATTTTTGCATGTAGCTGTATCATACTCACTCTTATGAATCCAGTGTCTCTCTTTCCCTGCAAATATTTTTTTTCTAATCATTATCATCCTTATTCTTGTTGCCAGTTTATGTAGTGTAATAATGGGATGCACACAAAGATACTTTTCATTAATTTTATTGGGTCGTGTCACTCATTACAGATCAATGCATATACTGCACAAATTGCTAAAATCCCTAATGCTACCATGGCAGAGAACACAGTGCATTATAACTTGTATATTGAGTTGTGTGGCCTCAGATCACTCAGAGTGCCCATGCTAACCCCTGTCCACTGCAGAAAGGGCCTACGACAGACAAAAGTGTTTTGGTTTAATTATTTATGTTTTCTTTTGCATCATATGGATGGCTGGTTGCAAGTATGTCTTTTTGGGGGGAATGAAATCGCAGCAGGATGTTCTAACAAGGTATGTCATTAGGCAGTGTAACACTTTAGGAAATGTCCTGCTGGGAAACCTTCGGTCCTGGCATTCATGTGGATGTTATTTTGACAAAATCCACCTACTTATACACTGTGGTCTGTGGTAAACACTGTGCAGTAGTAGCAGCAGTATTCCTTGATGGCAGTGGCCTCTTTCAGCAGGATAATACTCCCTGCCACATTGCAAGCATTTACATAGCGTCAGCTCGCAACATATATGTCTTCTCATAGCACTTCACATCGTAATTTTAAACAAAGAACAGAGAACCCAACAATCCAAAGTTGCCTTTGGATCCCCTCAGTACCAAGCAGTCAGCTACAGTGGGAAGGAGTCTACCTCTCGAACCCACAACAGAGGAGCTGATAACTCAAGGTTCTGCCTCCCATTCGACTTCTGACAGTGAAGGGCTCTGTTAGGATATTATGGTAAAATAACGTCTTTAAAATAAGAAGGGGTTTGGTCATTAGGAGTTTTAGGAGGTTTTTAAGAGAACTATTGGGACATCCTGATAAAAGGGAATTAAGTTATGAATGTATAGACTAGTTTTTCAGCATTAATCTGAGACATGGTCATGATTTTGACTATAATGTGTAGATGAGAGAAAGCCGTCCTACAGAGTTGCTTTAAAGTGTGTTTAAAGACATCTTCTGATCAAAAATACCTCCAAAGTTCTTTACAGTAGAACTGGAGGCTACAGCTATGCTATCTAGAGTAACTATCTGGTTGGACAGGTTGGAGTTTCTGAGGTGTTTAAGGCCAAATACAATAACCTCAGTTTTGTCTGATTTTAAATGAAGAAAATTACAAGTCATCCAGGCCTTTAAGTCCTTCAGACATACCTGGAGTTTGACTGATTAGTGTCATTCGGCTTTATAGATACATATAACTGGGTGTCATCTGCATAACAATGGACATTTATGCAGCACTTCCTAACAACATTGCCTAAGGGGAGCATGTACAATGTAAATAATACTGATCCTAACACAGAACCCTGTGGAACTCCATAGCTAACTCTGGTGTTGGTGGAAGAATCATCATTAAAACTGAATAAGGTCAGTCTGATGATGCAGCAAGGGTGGCAACAAAGAGGTCCCAGAACAGAAAAGAAGCAAAAAGAAAAAACAAGCTCTGTTAATATGCCTCAACTTTTGCAGCATCATTCATTCAGACACTGCAGTGGCAATTCAAATCGGTGCAAGAACACATACCTGGCAGTCTATGTTATATGGTGATTGCTGGCCATCGTATAACTGATAACTTTAAAATTTGCCCTGGCACAGTAAAGTTCATTATCGGGTTATCAGCTCCTCTTGAACAGAGGCTTAATGGACCAACAGTCCCACCCAGCGATCCAAATTGTGACCAAATTTTTGAGAGCATGCGAGTTAAGATTTCAAGTGGTTGTGTTTGTACGAGTAAATCATGACGCTGTCTGTAGCTCTTACTGGTGTGGACAGTTACTGTTAGCTTCATCGGTGAAAAGTAGTATTTTTATGACTTCAGTGACTCAATCAGTCTTTCCCTGCCTGATGCATAAAACAAGCTGTTTAACTGCTGTGTATTCTCAGGATAAAGGCAGTTGGTAGAGAAAGACAGGTTCTTGGTCATCTTGGACAACTCTGTCATCAGAATTCACATGAACCCAAGTGGGCCAGTTGGGTTTGTGTGGGCCCACCTCTTGCCTCCTAGCTCTGGGGGCCCTCTGCATCAGTACCGGTGATCGTACTACCTGTCTCCCCCGCTGCTCTGTCCTCATGGGCCGGATCCACACCAGACTGCCTCTTACTGTGCACTTCACATACTTCACACCTCACTGTATATAGCTACTCTTAGGCACATGACAGGTAGGGCCCCGAGAGCAGGTGGGGGAACGATGGGCTCTGTGGTGGGGTGGACGGCAGGGTTTTACGGCCTTGTCACTTCCCCATCACCCTCTTTTTTGCCTCCCCTGCTCTCTAATTTCTTTTCTTTTTAATGCACCACACACACACACCTTGGGGGTAGGTCTGGGATGGCTCGGGGATCTTGGGTCAGGGTAGGCTGCAGAGTAGCCATCCTCTGTGGTCCTCTGGCCTGCCCCCTTGATGCCTCGCCCAGCCTCCCCACTTTTAATGCACCACATGACACTCAGGGTTACACTTATCATGGTGCAGGGATAATGTCTCCCGTCAGGGATCGGGAGACATATTAATAGGGGGTAATGGTGGGGTTTCACTGGTATGGCCTAGCTGGTGGGACCCAGCCCCCTTATGGCTATGGGGTGGCGGGGGTGGACCATCATCCGTGTTGCTGTGGCTGGGGGGTCCCCGGGGCCTGGGGGGTTCTCCTGCGTGCCCGACGGGTCCGGGCTGGTGCGGTGGCTCTTGGTGGGCTGCGGGGGCTGGATTGGCTGTCCTGGTGGGTGCTGTGGCTGTGGTGCGGGCTGGTGTCATGTGGTGGCTCTGTCCTGGTGGGTTGTCGGGACGTGTTGCGGGGTGTGGGGACCTTGGGTGTGCTGTGCTCTCCTGGGGCCTGGTGCTGGGGGGTATGCGGGGTGCCTCCCTGTCGGCGTCGCCGGGCCCCACCACACTGTCTATTTTTTTGCTCTCTGGACTCGCATCGGGGCCCGGCTCCGATTTCCTCTGGCTGGCTCCCGGTGGCGGCCTACTTTGTGCCCCTGTGTCTGGCTTCCTGGCTGCGTGGGGCAACCGGCCCCCTTGGGGGTGGGGGGTTCTTTGTGGGGGCTGGGGTGGGCGGGTTTGGGTGATGGGTGGACCCTCGTGCCCCAGGCCGCCTGGGTCGGTCTTGGCGCGCTGGCGGTGTCGGTAGCTGCTCCCTCTTGTTCTCTGGGTTCGCGTGGTTCACGGTGGCCCATCACTGAGGTGTAGCACTGCCCTCCCTGGCTCATAAGAGGGAATTCTAATAAAGAATGTCTGCTTAGCTTTCAGGGAGGACTGGTGATGGTCATACACATGCACTAAATATTAAAACATTTGGCTGCAAGACTAAAATATGCATCAATTTCATATAATGTTGACACACCTTTTGTGGAGTCAAACAATGACAATAAATGCAGACCAAAAAAAGAAAAAAAATGCACCATTTCACTTCTTTCAAAATAAATTCAGTCACACACCTCTCTAAGAACAACACAGATACCAAGCAGCATCTAGCCTTCACAGTGAGGCGTTCAGGAACATCGCTAAATTTAGTGTCTATCGATAAGCAGATGTTCAGCAAGTGAGGCATTTCGCCTGTGACACATTGGGAGTGCTACCAGTGGAAAAAGTTAGTCTGTAGTTCGTCTCAATGTTATCTTTTCTTTATCTACGCAACTGCACACCTTGTACTAATTTTAATAGCAAGTGGCACAGTGGTATAGTGGCTACCACTGTCGCCTCACAGCTTAAAGGTCCTTGAGCCTTTCTGTGTGCGTTTAAAGGTCTATCATGTGGCGTTTGCATGTTCTCCTTTTACCTGGGTGGCTTTTACCGCTATTTTGAGAGGACAGTAAATTTGCACTGTTATACAAGCTGTACACTGACTACTTTACATTGTATCAAAGTGTAATTTTTCATTGTCACATGAAAAGATAGAATTAAATATTTGCAGAAATGTGAGGTGTGTACTCACTTTTGTGAGATACTGTAGGCTCCAGCACCCCCATGACCTGACAGATTATAAAACGTTGTAGAGAAAATGGATAGTAAGATGCTCAGTTAAGGAAAGTGGACTTCATAGATGTTTCTTTTCAGGCTTCCACACACTCCTAGTGACATCCATTTGGAGTTCAGTGAAAACATAAACCACATTTGAAACACAGGGGTATGACTCTATCACATTGATGACTATGAGCTATTATATTAAATTTAGGTTATTTCTGTACATAAAGCAGAGCTTAATTTCCACATTTAATAATATGTTGGTAGCTTTGCCATAATATTAACCTAGATGGGCTAATATCCAGAATTAATAACACTATAGGGTCTCAGTCTTTCCAAGCATTATGGTGAGTACTATATACATTATGTTCAAGAGGCTTAAACCATTAGAATAGAAATAATAGAATAGCCACTTTATTGTCAACCAGAACATACACTAGCTGGTGCACGTTATGACTGAAATTTCGATGCAAAAAGCTTGCCATCGGACTGATAAAAACTATGGGAAATTCCCACAATAATAACTATATAGGGACAGAAACACAATACAGGGGGTCCTCGGTTTATGACATCAGTGACCTATAGACTGGTTCCATTTCCCAGAAAAGGGCTTATTTTAAAAGTGTAAGGCATTTCTCTTCAGCAATGTTCCAATGACTGTTGCTAAAGGATTTGGGTATGCCGAATCTATTTTTGGAATATGATGGATGAATTTTTGTGTTGTTTGTGAGTTATAATTAAATATTCAAAATGGCGGATGTGCGAACAATAAGGATTTACTACAACAATAATAATCCAAGGACCACCCATTAATTCAACAATTTTGAGTAAAATTATTCACTTCCAAACAAAAACACACATAATTCAAGAAAATAATTTGACTTTTTCATTTTTTGGATTTTTCAGGATTTTGTGAAAATGTTACTAAATTGCAACAGTGGTTCTGCGTGTAAACAAATATTACCACTTTATTTTTAACAAAGTCCATAGATGATTAGACATTGATTCAGTAATATTAAAATATCATCTTATCTTAAAATGCATTTTATTGATATGAAATTGTTAAACATGGCACAATAAAATGCAAAGCAATTTAACAAATTTAAACTGTAATGGCAATGCATGCTAGAATGCACTTCCACACAATAAAAAAACTGTAAGAAAATGTTATTACAACTTTCTTATTTTTTTTTTAACTTGCAAAAGTGGAATTTTATTACTTCAGTTCTCTACAATTTGTTCATATTTACATTTCGGACTTTGCTTGAACGCCATAATGATTTCTGATGTCTGAGGACTCTTAATTGGTGGATGGCATTCTCCTTTGCATCTCCTTATATGTGAAACTGAAGGAAGCAGCTTTTGTGTATCTATGAAGCACAAACAAGCATCACACTTGTTGGATGCAGTCGATGTGCAGTACCAGTCAAAAGTTTGGACACACCTTCTCATTTAATAGTTTTTCTTTATTTTCATGACTATTAACATTGTAGTTTCTCACCGAAGACATCAAAACTATGAATGAACTCATATGGAATTATGTAGTCAATAAAAAAGTGTGAAACAAGTCAAAACATGATGTATATTTTAGTTTCTTTGCTTTGATTACTGCTTTGAACACTCTTGGCATTCTCTAGATGAGCTTCCTGAGGTAGTCCATATGCTTTGATTCATAGTTTTGATGCCTTCTGTGAGAATCTACAATGTAAATAATCATGAAAATAAAGAAAAATCATTAAATGACATGTTGCATACACTTGTGGGTGCCATCCTCAGCTACCTTAGCAGGTAGCTCTAGTCTTTGGCCAGAAGCAGGTGTCGTCAGGTGGTGCACAAATTTTGGCCCTCAACCACAACACTCTCCTTTTGGTTGGCCGGCAGTGAGTGGCCATCTCAATGCCCACCTGCTCCTGGTCTTCAGCCTTCCTCCTCTCGCTTAAGGCTGGGTTATGAGACACTTGGAAATCCGCTAGAGAGACCGTGTGTGGCTTTATGTGCCAAGAAGTTTGCCATTGTTTACACCACTTACAACATGGCATTTTATCGAATTGTAGCATTTCAGCAGTTAGTTTTAATTTCACGCCATGAATTGTTCATAACCTGGTTACCATGGTGATTTCTGTGTCATGAATCCTATAAATGTCTGTATTTCTGAACTTCTGCTGCTCGGAGCTACTGTTCTTCCACCAGTTTCCGTGTGTCTCCGCCCACATAGTTAGAAAAATTTGGAGGTGCACAACACAGAAGTTTTCCACTTGAGAAGGGCCGTGTGAGGTGGCATAGCTGCTAAAATTACGTAATTCATCTGCATGGAGCTGCATGGACCTCACAGACGTGGCAAGCATAAAACAAGCTATACTCCAAATCCAACACGAGGTGTGTTTCGCCTCCTCCCCCATCCTACGAGCAGCTTGCTTCTTGCTCCGCTCATCCAGGCCCAGAGCTGACAGCAAATACCATGCCGACTTGGCCAGGAAGCCTCGGCACCCAATCTCCACTGGGAACAACCACACCTGCCAGCCCTTGTCTCTGCACTCTTGGATAAGAGGCTGGTACTTTGAGGCCTTCCTCTCGTGGGCCTCTTTGCAGCCTTTCTCCCATGGCACCATCAGTTCGACCACAATTATCTTCTGGTCTTTGGTTGACCACAGCACAATGTCTGGCTGGAGGGTTGTTTGACCCACCTCTGGGAACTGCAACCTCCTTCCTACATCAACACTCATCTCCCAAGAGCTTCCAGTTTGAAGGATGTTGGGCTTTGTTCTTGTGGTCTTAATAGGCCTTGTCCCTTCCTTAAGGAAAGAGCTCTCTCTCCTTGTGACTGTGTCAGCTGACCTCTTCTTGCCTCTCTTCCACTCTATAGTATCAGCGAGTGAGAGGCGAACTTTGTCATGGCGCCATCTATACCATCCTTGGGTTAAAGCTGTTTTGCACCCAGACAGTATGTGTGCCAGAGTCCCCTTCTGGCTGCAGAGCTTGCAGAGTGGATCATCTCTCAGCCCCCATGTGTGCAGATGTGATGGGTGTCATATACAGACCTCAAGAGGAAGGAGATACAGTAAGGCTCCAGTTGCCACAGCTCTGACCACATGACCTGCACCATGTTTCGTCTGGACCTTGCATTTGCATCTCCCCCAGATTGGAAATGAGTGGAGCCGAGGGCTTGCCGATGGATGCATTGGTTGCCGACGATGTCTTCCAGCTTCAGAGAGCTCACTGCCTGCTTGTTGGTCTTCCTCTCAATGACCTCTACGACCATCATGGGAAATTCATAGACCGTAAAGAGCCAAAGGAGCCTGGGCAAGAGGCCATGTTGGTACAGCCATGTCTTAAACTTGCCCAGAAGTAATGATTTATCGATCCTCTTCAGTCACTCCTCAGTCTGCTTCACTGCATGAGCAACATTGGCGCCATCTGTCAGCGAACCACTTCCCCAGGCACTTTATTGGATTGTGTTCGATGTATGGAATGACCCCGCCCTAAACTTGGAGACTGAACTTGCTGGTAACTCTGCACTTCTTAATAATCAAGCACCAGGACTTCCTGGCTTTGAACAGCATCCCTGCCCATGAAGCGATGCTACCCAAAGTTCCAATACCCATCTTGTTTAGACATGAGTCACTGTTGTTATTGTGATATCGTCTAGGAATGCTTGCAGCACTGGCTAGACAAAGCCCAACTCCGATTTAGGGCCCCGGGTTATGCCCTCTGCTGCGGATATCAGTAGGTTCATTCCCATAATGAACAAGATGGGGGAGATGGTACACCCTGTTGGAATCCCCTTTTTGGAGGTCCAGCCAACTGGTGGTGAAAAGGGCTGATGTAAATCTGAGTTTGAACCCAGCAAGATAGCTGGTGATCATGTCTCGGATCTCCACTGGGATGTAATAGTGGTCAAGTCTTTCTTGGATAAGGTCATGCGAGATTGACCCATAAGCATTGAAGGTATGTCCAAATTTCTGACTGATAGTGTACCTGTTAATATACTGTTAATCCTATACAAAATTAATAGAGTTAAGCTTTAACCATAATCCCATAACCTATATATATACAGTACAGACACTGTATATTGCCATAGATGGCACAGTTGATGAATTTACTCATGGCTTCTGTGTAAATAAGTACCACCCTTTAAAACCCAGTGTTGCATTTTTGCAATATTTAAAGAAATCAGCCGAGTTACCTGTCGACAGAAGATGTGTCCTGTTTTATGCAGGAGAAAAGGGAGACAGGAGACATCAGTTGTTGTTACTCAGCAGGCTGCTCTCTGTCATTATGAAACAGATTTTACACTTTTCTCTTTTGTCATAATGTACATTCAAATTGTCTTTTTCCACAATGTTTTTATAACAAATGTCCTGTTCACATCACAACATATAAACACATATTCAAACCGCTGGGATAACACAAAATACCTTTTACATGAGCTTCAAACTGCTGTCTTTGCAGACCAAAATGATTTAACTTCAAAGTTTGAGTATGCAAAAATCTACAGCCTTGTCAAGCTAGGCTAAGTCCCTTTGAGGCTTATACAGATGTCAGGTACATGATGGCTTTCGATCCATGACTGATGTTCACGCATAATCCAGCAGTGAGATGAACTACAGCTTCACTTTCAGCAAAGCAAAGATCAGTAAAGATGTTATGATGCTGAAATCCTGTACCAGATGTACAGTGATCCCATGAACAAACTGTACCTTCTTTTTCTCATGCCATTTCTGCAAGAGTTCAATAGGATGAACAAGCTGTTTCAGCAGAACAGGGGTAATCCATTCCAAATGCTGGAAAGCTTGCTTCTTTTCTTTTGCTCCCTCACCTCCGGAGTGGTGAGGCCTGATAAAATCCCTACATCAGACGAACAACTGCTTGCAATCAATTTACCAGACCAAACTGTTTTGTTGCCTGTGGGTGCCATTTGTTATGGGCTCACCTTCACAATTGCACTCAAGGAGGCAAAAATTGAGAGTACAGCTGAAAGAAATATGAAGACAAGGTGCCGTCTTGGTGGAAGCATGCAGACAAGTGCAACAGAGACTTCCAACTAACATCCAGATATGGAAATCTATGACTGAGTTCAGTCCAACTGTCATTCTGTCACAAGCAAAACAACAGCTCAGGTCACTATCACTTCTGAAACTTTACTCTGGCAATCTTGCAGCTCTTGACACCCAGTACCAAGCTGTTATATACCACCCATGGACAAACAAGGAGGACACCCAAACAGAGGCATTTTGAGTTGAAGTGCTCAATTACAAAGACAGCAGTGGAGACCAGGCTTTCAAAGAACTTGCCCTCTTTGCTCTGTCATTGTTTTCAATGCCTTTACGCAATGCTGATGTAGAACGAGTATTTTCCCTAAATGAACTTGGCCAAGTCCAAACTGAGGAACAGAATGGGACAGTACACACTCAGCAGAATGTTTACATTCACTGTTGTACGCCACCTTGGACTGTGCTACATTCGCTAATTTTTTGCCCTTCATTGTGGCTCTCAAGCGTAAGTCAGACTCTTCTGATGGCAGTACTTCAAAGAAAAGGAAAGTCATCTCAATGTGGTCTGTCTTCACTGCAATGTAAAAGTTGCAGCTGTCCAACCAGTTAAACTCATGCTTGCAAAATGAATCGTGAGTCGTAGCAAACTTGACTTCTTTACTGTGGCTCTTGATACACATTACAAACAGTCAAAACTCCAACAAAAGCAGAATAAGACAACATAAATACATGTAAGTAAATCCTTTTAACTTAACCAGTAAGTCCAAAAATGAAGTTAATTACTTACAACATTGCCTCTGTGGCGTAAAGCAGAGAGCCATGCATCCACAAAAGCAAATACATGTGTAACACTAAACATCAAAATAGTGGACAGGAAGTGACAATTATCAACAGACAACTTCAAATTAAAGGCCTTTTCAAAAGAAAAGTACACCGATAATTCTGCCCTAAGGGCAACGCACCATGGAAGTGAAATTAGATACAATAAAACGCTCGGAACAAGGTGAAACACCAACAAACATCAGCATTATTAGATCAAGTTGTAAAAACAGTGCAACGTATTCTGTTATCTTCTTGTAAAATGACTCATACATACATGAAAGTCATTGTTATTCATGACTTCTTTGAAGAACAGATCAATATCTTGATGCTTGTAACGGCTTTGTTTACATTTTTCCTGAGTTCCGACATACCGCGAAAATTAACTTACATTAACCTGTAGGAACGGAACTCTGACGTAAGTTTAGGACCCCTTGTACTCTATTTGTTAGGTAGTTTGTACTTCCAATCATATTTCTTTACTGGAGATCATTTTGGTAAAACAGCTCTTGTTTTAAATATGTTGTATTATCAGCAACTTGACTTTATCTATAGATTGATTCATTCATAATCATTTCCAAGGCAGCTCTTTGTGACCAGATTTTTCAAATTTTCTAAACTGTGGACGGGTTGCTCATCATCTTGTCATGAAGACTCGTGATCAGAATTACAGTGGATCACTGTTATACAGGCACTAAAACAACATAACCTTCTTTTATGACACACTGGAATCGTTGGTCGTCTCAAAGTTCTTATCTTATGCTGTTGCATTAGCAAGTTTTGGGGTCTGTTTTAATAGTTAATGTTTTACAGATGGCCAAGGGGTTTTCATCTTTGCCCACAAGCTGTCAGCCTACCACTCTGTTAGGATCTATTCCCCTCCTGCAAGAAGATAAATGATAGAGGATACAATCATTGTGTTTTGCGACAACAAAGCATCAGTCAACAAGCGACAGGGTTTCTGCAGAAATCAGCCAGTGAGATTTAATGCTTTTTAATGCCATTTTAATGCTAGACTGTAAAAATTTTAATGCCTCGACCGTGAACTCAACAAATTACACAGGTTTGTTTTTTTTTGTAAAAGATGATTTTTAAATGAAAACTGTCCCTACATTTCACTATTTCTGAATCCGGAAACCACCCCTGACCACCCACGGGCCGTAGTCATTATCTGAATTCCATGTTTTCTAGCCATTTTTGCTGGAATTTGCATTTCCCCATTTCCCAGCTATCCTCCACCTGATCCAGCCTGCCGGCTACTTTCTAAACTGCAGTTTTTGGCAGTTGTAACTGGCCGAACAATTATCGCAAATGCTTCGGCATGTTTACGCAAATGCACATATGTGACGAATCACAGTCTATAGTTACATAATATTATATCATTATTATCATTTTTTTTTTTGAAAACTGCAGAAAGAATATTTAATGTCAGTGAGAATCAAATTTAATAATTTTTAATGCCATTTAAGGCCTAAATTTTCACAAAATCAATTTAATGACTATTAATGCTTTTTAATGCCCTGCAGAAACCCTGAAGAGAGCTCCTCAGTCACATCTGTGCTCCATTTCTCCTTGCAGCCTGTCTTGCCATCATTTGACCAAATATAATCTGGTTCAGTACTCATTAATCTCCTTCATCTCCTTCCCTTTTCAAATCTATAAATTTAAATTCTGAAGTGTCATTTAAAATATTTACATCCTGCAGTTCTAGCTATCTTTGTGGACCAAAGAAGTTCATTCAACAGGCAACGGTAAACATCTTACTACTACACTTTCTTGGTGCAAAATCAGTTCTGACTTAAGATCTGGCTGTCAATTCTGTATGTAGATACTGTCTTAGAACAGTCCTGCTTGTGGCTTGAGGTGTTTCTTAGTCATGGGAAGTTCATTTCACGCACTGACAAAATCTATTTCTTCTATGACTTCACTATACCTGTCTTCTCTCAAGATAAGCATAAGCAGTCCATTGACTCTAGGCATCAAGACTGATTAATACTATTGTGAAGGTGCTCTGATCTTCATTGCCAGCTTTCATATGTTTTCTGTTCCTTGTCTTCTGTGAGCCAGTGCCAGAATGGTTAACGAATGTCAGCACAGATGAGCCTTTGCCCAGCAAGGACTCTTGGAAGGTCCTGTCCAGGGCTTTGGTCTGATTCCTTCCGCTCATCCTCTGCATGGTATGAAACTTCCTCTGCCTGAATGCCACGAAATATTGTTCAATGGTCATGAAAAGTTCAAATAATACATAACCTGTGATGTCTACATATACTTGGGCCACCTTTTTGTGATAGCTCATGAAGGTTGTGCATGCTTGCACATATTCAAAGGATATGAATCATGCTTGACACCACTCATAGTTTCATGTCTCACATAATATATTTCCTTTGTATCAAGTAGTTATAATAGTGCTTTGCCAAATGCTCATCTGTGTGCATTCAGCATGCCACTGATTCTCTGCATCCAGATGTGAAGAACGCGCATGCTTGCACGAGTTCAAAGGAAATGTGACATGCTTTGGGGATTTGTGATCTCAAGGACTATCTGTGTCATGCTTGCTCAGATTGTTCCAGAGCATCACTTAAGCAGAGTCACCACCAAACAAAAATGCATCCCATTCTAAAATAAATGATTAGATCTGATAAAGTGTCCTGTCTGAAATTGAGATTTGTGCTTGTTTATATGGACACTAAATCAGGGTGTCACAAGGCCCTTTTCTGTCCAATCATTTTCTACTTAAGTCCAGCCTACTCACTTAGCATGCTTTATAATGGAGGCAGTGTCCATTCATTCTGCCTGCTCCACTTTCACCACATTGCTGTTACACCAGCTTGTAAAGATCCGCAAATCTCCCCAATCTCATCCTTTTTAAAGGTTCAGTTTCGTAACTCTGACAATATAACAAAAAGGGCTGCAGCGCGCCTCTGCATCTACTCTGTTCAGTCCGTGGAAGAGGATGGGGAGCTGGCTGGGAGCAGTGCACATCTTTTCTTGTCATCTCAACAAGCTGAAAATCTGAACTATTCATTCAGAGACACACTTTCTAATTTGTACAGGAAGAAAGAATTAAGAGAATGGATATTTCTCATATTTTATGGGACTTTAGAACTCAGATTGTTCACAATTGTAAGTTAAAACTATGTGAATTGGATTTGTATAATTACGACCATTCAAATTTGTCTCCTTGTTTTTGTGTTCACACAGTATTCATTTAAACATTGTGAATCTTAGGCTCTGCCAGTTGGGTTGTGATCTCAGGGACCGTCTGTGTCATGCTTGCTCAGATTATTCCAGAGTATTATTCGAGCAGAGTCACCGCCAAACACAAATGCATGTCATTCCAAAATAAATGGTTAAATCTGACAATGTGTCCTGTCTGGAATGATTTTCTTTAAACCATAACAAGAATATTCTGTTTTTTCTGTTTAGACATTTTGGAAAGGAATGTTTTCTGTTTATTTATTTATTTATCCATTCATTCATTCATTTATTTTAGCAAAAGTGACAAATTATCTTTCATTTGTTATGTCTTTCTCCTGATAAAACTTACTCAGGATATTTCACCCAGTTTCCTCTGGATTATCAACATTTCAAATCATGACTCATTGCCATTATTGTAGCAGAATAAACACTTCAGAAAACTAATGGTTTAACGTAAAACCTAAACATAAATCAATATAAATCATACCATTGCAGTTGGGAATTTTGTAAATTTATTGAAGCCAGTCAAAGACACCAGCTCAAAATCATCAACAGTGAACTAGACCTGCTTATAACATTAATGGCATAGACACCATTTGTTTTCTTGTCTTAGTGCCATAATTAACTTCCAATCACAAGATGAAAGTTTAATACCACAACCACTTTTAACATCTGGTGGTAGATAGGAAGTACAAATGCATACTTTTTATAATCAAGCACTAGTTTTATTTTTAGCAACCTTTCGAGCTTAAGCTTAAGTTAAATTTTCCTGAACCCACTGAATGGGTAAATTTAACATTTAGTTATTGGCTTTCCTTTTTGCTCTTGGGCATAACAAATGCTCCATCTTGTATACCAATTCTCAAACTAATAAGGCTGACTAATAAGGCTGTGTATGGTTTGGTATTAGAAGTTCACTGCTCCAGTTTCCTGTGATTGGATACATTCATGTATAGATGCTGAGTGGAATAAATACATTATAAGTCTTTTCTGGTCATAGAAAAATGAAGGATTTGATATATGAACACTGTAAGATTTAAATATTTAAAGGGAGGCATATCAGCCAGATGTCTCACACAGTCTCAATACCAAAACTTCCCTCTTGCTCATATCAGACTCCACATTTAGATAGTGAGCACCTGTCCAAACACTGAGCAGTGTCAGATTTCCTCTGACCACAGACAAGATGTGGAAGGGATTGGACTATGTTTCAGCAAGGCTTCAGACATCCAAGGCACAACTGTTGTCCTCTAACTTCCTCCAGCTCAGACTCCATCCTTCTCAGTCATCATGGCTGCGGAGACTTATAGCTGGAGGATGAGGCCTGTCCCATCCTGTCTTAGAACATATAAACAGTATCCTTGTCTTACTCAATTGTTGTCTTTATCAGGTGCTCAGATTGCGATTGACAAGTGAACCACAGCCTGCTGATAGATGCTTCCTTTAAAAGACAAGAATAGTGAGGTCAGTGCTGTGTTATCAATAGCCACCCAGTCACCACATTCTTTGGTTACCCACTGTGTTGTGATGCAGTCCAGTGTAGGAAGTTTATTCAAGTAGTTGATTCAGCTGTTAAGTGGCTCACTATAGCAGATTCATTTTTTTTTGTCTGTAGGCTTATTGAGCCATTTTATTGAAAAAAAGAAAAGAGAAAATATACCCTTTAGCATTTTGGGAAAATATTTTTATGAAGAACTGTTTCCTTATTTAAAAAAATACCACTTACTATTTTGCTCTGAAGAATTTGCTATTAACTATAGCTCTCCCATTCAGTTAATCTCATCTTAGAGAGAATTCTCTCTTTCTGGTCTTTTGTCTGAAACAAAGATTGATATGCTCTGACAAAGACTGTATAATAATATCATGCATGATACATACAGACAAAAGATCCTTTCTATTGCTTCCTCTACTTTAACATGTCACACTCTTGTGATCTATACCGTTGATTACTATTGATTTTCTAAAAGATTTTATCATAAAATCAATAGTTTATGGAGGCTGTGATATACTACTGCTGTAGGCATTCAAAGTTGTCACCCCTCCATAGCCCCTACAAGTGAACAAAAGACAGGATAAAACATATCCTATTGATTTTTTCCATTGATTTCTTTATCACTCTGATAAGGTAATGACAATTTATGCAAACCTCTCAGTCTGCAGAAAGATGAATTGTGTTTTGTGCTTTAATTAAGTGGGCTAATTGGTTGATGTCGCCCCAACAGTGTCTCAAAGCCCAACCTACAAAGCCACATCCGTATATCAGGTGACAAAAGGAGATGTAAAGTGCTGGAGACTAAGTTCTAAGGTTATAGTAAATGGACTAGTATTGTTCCAATACATTTTCTAAAATGTCTAAATCCACCAGTTACAGATAGCCTCGGCTTCTGCGGCAAATGTCCAGCAAGGAATGGATGGCATAGACTGGGTTTTTGAGGACAATGCAGGGGATAGGGTGGAGGGCAGCAGGAGACAATGAGCTAGTGAAGACAGGCTTTACCTCAGAGCCATGAATATGGGACGAATATTAATGTGAGAAGGATACTAGACCTTGACAATGGTCACAGGACCAACATAACAAGATGTGGATTTTCTGGAGTCAGTTTTTAGAAGGAGATCTCTAGAGTGAACCCAAACCCACTGGATACCTGTTTAATGGCTACAGTTCAAAGGTACTCAGCCATGTCTTTGTTTGGTCAGCCTAGCAGAATAAAGCAGTATGCATCCCTCTGGAACTTATGGTAACAGAAAATTTGATCTTGGACTGAGTAAACTTCTCCAGATCTGGCTGATCCAAAGCAGGTGAGTGGTCCAGGAATTCAACAATGTAAACATTTTCTTGAGAATTCCTGAAAAAAATCGTATCCTGAAAATAAATGTAATTACTGTGTTACCTTTGATAAACATTCTGTAAACATAACGTTTTAAAAAGTCAGAGAATTCAGCTCTTTGTGTTTTTATAATGAATTCTTATAAATGATTATTTTTGTGTTACACGGGAATTCAACTTAACAGGGAAATAGTTGTGCTGCTGTCTCTTTGCTCTATTGAAAGCTGGCCCATATCTGGCTTTTTCTTTATGAGCTCCTGTTTGTGTGACACAAACTGTATTACCCTAGTGGTACTCTGCAAGCAGATTCAATCTGTCATCCGGTGTTAACCAATGATGAGGGTGAGCCACCTCTAACAACATTTTTTTTTTGCCAGAAGACTTGTTCAATCTGCATTCAATCAATGAAAGTAATCTGTTATTTGTTTTAGGATGCACATCTGGGACAGGTGGTAGAGAGAATAAGAGTGCTGCACACTGAACATGACCCCAAATTGTGCTTCATCTGCAACCCTTTATATGGAGGTCAAATCATTTCAGCTGGGTCAGAGTAATGGAAAATAACTCCCCCTCCTCTTCCTGTGCAATGTCACAGCTCTGTAGCTGTTTCATAGCACTTTTATATTGGCAACCTGCATGAACACTGTTCGTCTGTGACATTGGTTGAGGCCAACAGAGGGCATTTCAGATGCAGCTGTGTCAATTTTTATTCTGAAATATTCCTTAAACTTGTGTTTACCCTGGACGCCAAGGTCAAAAGAATCTATTCATCAGTGGGAATAACTCAGGTGATACAGCGAGAAATGGGCTCACTCTCTCTCTCTCTCTCTCTCTCTCTCTCTCTGTCTCACTATCTGTGTGTGTGTGCGCGCGCACGCGTGTGCGTGCGTGTGTGTGTGTGTGTCTATGTGTCTGTGTGGGGGGCAGGTATCAGTAATACTGAGAGTGGCCAGCACTGACTTATGCAAGTTCAAGGATTTTATTGATCGGTGAGGTAGTCTTAATCAAAGTCAGTCTGCCACCAGCACTCCTGATGATTAAACAAGTTGGAAAGAGCTGACATAAGTCTTCAACTTTTCCATACTTTTCAATCAGAGTTCAGCTTCTTTCAACCTGCCTTCGTTCCACTGACAATATTAATATCTGTGTGTTTCTTGCTGAACAAGGCCTAGATAGCTCTTCACAGACTCAGTAGTACAAGTAAGAGCAAATGTAAAAGTACATTGTGAATTATGAACATTAGATTGCCTGTGTGAAGAATTATGAAAAAATCTGACAGCTGACACTAAGGGCTATACTTCATTGGCATTTTCCTTTGCATTTGTGACATACACTGATCAGGCATAACATTATGGCCGCCTGCCTAATATTGTGTTGGTTCCCTTCATGCTCCTAAAACTCATCCAACCCAGTGGGGCATGGACACAGGACCTCTGGGATGTCCTGTGGCAGCGGGGTAGTGGTAGTGAATTCTATGTGTCCTGTGGGTTGCAGGATGGGACCTACCCAGATCAGACTTATCTCGGCACATCCCATAGATGCTAAATAAGATTTGGATTTGGGGAGTGTGGCAACTGGCATCAAGGATTGCTGTTGCCATGGGGGTGCAGGGTTTGGGAGGGTTGCTTGACCTGCAATGTTTAGGTGGGTGGTACATGTCAAACATGCACATGAATGTCAGGACTCAAGTTTGCCAGCAGAACGTTACATTATAATAAGATGATCAATGTTCACTTCACTGATCGGTTGTATGTATGTACACTTACTACTACACTATTAATCAGCGCTGGATAGTAACTCTCTTATTTGATTTAAGTCTGCTTATATAGTACATGTTAAATCTAAGCCTGTGTGTTACCACTGTTGTTGATTAACACATTTGGTGTTCTTTTAAGTTTAACAGACTGGAGGATGATCCAGTTTTTACTTTTTAACTTGTCTAGAAAAATTCATAGTGACCAATTCTTTGCGCCAGAGTATGCATTTTTGTGTGTTCTGTGTTTTACTGAATATTTACTTTTAACATGACCTATAGAAAAGTAACAACAAAATTTGAGTTTTGTTGTCAGTCATTGTCTTATTTATGCATTTTGGACAGATTTCCCATCATCATCATCATCATCATCATTTCTACAGTTCTGCAATTCTACAATTTCCTTTAGCAGATGCTTTTATCCAAAACGACAAACATCTGAGAATAGATTTCAGACAACGAAATAAAACACACAAGAAATATGTATATATACATACATACACACATATATATGCATATATACACATATATATACATACATACATACACACACACACACACACACACACACACACATATATATATATATATATATATATATATATATATATATATATATACTCACATATGTATGACTATATACATACATACATAGATAGAGATGAACAAAATAAATATAGAAATCAAAGTGAAGTAGTGCAATAATGTATATGTACAAGGCGAAAGTGAATGGGATATTGAATATTGAAAAGTAGATTGTCTGTTGAGTCTATTTTTTCAGGTTCAGCAGGCGGACAGCCTGTGGGAAGAAGCTCCTCCTCATCCTCTCTGTGTTTGCCTTCAGACAGCGATAACGCCGCCCTGATGGCAGCAGAGAGAATAGTCTGTGGCTGGGATGGGTTTGCTCACTAGCAATCTTCCTGGCCTTTAACCTGCAGCGTTTGTAGTAAATGTCCTGCAGGTTGGGAAGGGTGGTTCTGATGGTGTGCTCAGCCGAGTGGACCGCCCTCCTCAGGGCCAAGAAGTCCTGCTGGGTGCTGCTGCCCATCCAGGTGGGTGATACTCCCAGACAAAACACTCTCAATGGTGCAGGTGTAGAAGATCCTGAGCACCTTGAGAGGGAGCTTAAAGTCCCTCAGGCGTCTGAGGTGGTAGAGACGATGTCGAGCTTTCTTCACCAGGGTGCTGATGTGACAGGACCATGTCAGGTCCTGCGTGATGTTAACACCCAGTCAGGAGGAAACAACCTCGATAAGTGCCATATAACAAGTTCAAGTGTAATAATAGGACCATAGTGTCTACAGGCAGTGCAGACGTAATAGGATTTTTTGTTTGTTCGGTTGTTGTTTTTGTTGCAGTCTATCAAGTGCAAAGGTGTTCAGTGAAGAGCTGGGTTTTTTGTCTTTTCTTAAAGACTGAGAGAGACTCTGCAGATGGAGCAGAGTTTGGAAAACTCGTTCCACCACCGGAGAACCACAGAGGAGAAGAGGAGCCTAGCTATGGACCGGCCCTATTGTTGTGGTTGTATCAGGAGCCTTTTGCTGGCCGAGCATAGTGAGTGTGATTGTAGACCTGAATGAGAGAGTTCAGGTAGGAGGGAGTCGTTTTCATTGTAGTTCTGAATGCAAGTGTCCCGGATCAGCAACACAAATGGGTAGCAATTACTGACTTGTTTTAATGTTTTGATGGCTGTTCATTACCTTGTAAACTGTGCATACGTAATACAGTATTCACATCAAATATTCCTCAAATACTTATCTTTAGTGCTTTAATTTTTTGTACAGTACTCAGTATCTCTATAGACAATTTTGTGAATTCTAGACCATATTTAAATTTTTGTTTGTCTGTGTTTGTAATTGAAACCATGCAGGTCTCAGGCAACAACAGGCTTCCCAAACTTTGTTACAATGGAGGAGTCTTATGTTTATTTCAGTTCAATTCAATTTTATTTATATATTACAGTCAAATTGTCTCGAGACGCTTTCCAGAACCCATATGCCTCACCCCCAGAGCAAGCCAAAAGGCGACAGTGGCAAGGAAAGCACCCTTTTAACAGGGAAAAAAACCTCAAACAGAACCCGGCTCTAATGTGGGGGGACCCATCTGCCTGCTGGCCGGGCGGGTTGAGAGGGACAGAAGAGGTAGAGAGGTAGAGATAGAAGGATAGAGGTAGAGGGGTAGAGGGATAGCTTAATTTTTCTTTCATGGTTAATGTTAATGATCATGATTTTCACAGCTTCTAATTTTTCTACTTCTAAAATCTGATAAAACATTCACCACATGTGTGCCAGGTACAACTTTGTCACAAAGTTATTGAAAGCTCATTTGCACAGTCCCTCATTAGAGAGCCATGCAGCAACACAGAGTTCAGAGACCCTCTGACACCTCTACTAGTCTTTATGTAAAAACAGCTATGGCACCCTGGAGACTGTTCTTCATGTCCACAGTTTTCTTTCAGGGGTCAGATCTAGTTTAGCATGGAATTTACTTTTCAAAAACACATTCTGTATTACAAACATGTATTAATCATTCATAATAGTTTAAATGTTTTCATGCAGAACTGTGCACAACTTACTGCTACATTCAGAATGAAACACATACACCTCTCTGGTCTCAGTCTCCCTGTCTCTCCTTCTCTTTGTTCTGGCTGTGAATCCAATCTCAGCTCAATCAGCACAAGTGCTGGTGTTTCCTTCTCTCCGCTGCACTCTGCACACAGATGTTAAGCAAGAGGTAAAGGTCATGCAAGCATTCAAGTGTTACTGATCTGTTTCTCCTTTTCATCCAGTTATCGAGGCTGATTGAGGAAGGGGTTATCAGATGATTCAAGAGCAGATAAGGCAGGCCTAAGGTGTGGGCCACAGTATTGGTGGATCTGATTAGACAGCCAACATGTGAAACATTCGGAGGGTATTTCCACAATACCAGCATCAGATCTGCTTTGAAAGATGAGCAGTGATCTCTGAAGACAAGCAAAATGCCAAAGCTGCAGATCCGCATCTGTGACAGTGTCTTCTTTTCAGATAGTCTTTCAACATTTGTGAAGGCGCACTGATTTCTCCCTGATATGAGGATCAAGCAGCGTGAGATAAAAGTTGATATTTATGAAGTGCATGTCTTCTCAGATAGCCAGTTTTATGAGGGCAACATAGCCCACATATTTATATATAAAGCATAAAACATGCATGTTGCGATTACTACTGTAAGCTGAGAGGGTTTATCAACCTTTTTGGGCTTTCAGCCTCATTTTAGGGTCCCAGAATGTTCATGATCAAGCGCCATGTATGAATTGCTGTGGTACACAACCACAGTTGGGAAGAAACAAACAGCTAAATAATATTTTCTCATGGGGCTGTATGGTCACTTGCTTGTTAGGACCGTCGCCTCACTGTGTCACGGCCTCCCACAGTCCAAAGACATGCTGAGGTTAATTGGTTATGTAGGTATGAATGTGAGTGTGCTTGTCTGTCTCTCTGTGTAGCCCTGTGACAGACTGCTGACTTTCCCAGGATGAACCCTGCCTTCAACCCAAGTCAGCTGGGACAGACCCCAGTTCTCCCAATACCCCACAGAGGATTAAGTGGTGTATAGATAATGGATGGATGCATATTTTCTTATGCAAATCTGATGTACCAGATGTTCACTAGTTTGACTCAACAGATGTAGCTTGTGGGCATCATCCTGCCTTTAGGTCATCATTTCAGTGGGCATTCTCTAGAAACGCAAATATGGCAAATACATAGAAGAGGATTAGGGATACTGTAGACTAAGATTTTTCAGTTATTTTGATTTTCTTAGAATTCTGAGATAAAAATCAGCACAGAATTTTTTTTTACCATCTCACTAATCCTACTCCATACAAATAGACCTTTTTGTCTCCATAAATTATCAGCTTTATGTATCCTCCAGATTCATATTCTGAGAGGATAATGAAGCATATTGCTTTGCTTTCTACATACAATATAATAGTATAATATAATTAGTGTAGCATGTACCCTTGTAGTCTAAAAGAAACTCATTCATCTCCGATACAAGACGAATATCTAATTTCAGAAAATCTTGAAACTGAAGTTGTTTGCCTTCACTTTAGAAATCTTCTGTCTATAAATGGTTTTGGTGTCAGATAACCACTAATGCTAGAATGAGAGCTGTGGCTTTTCTTTACAGAATAAATGCGTCTAATTCACCCCGTTATAAAGTGACTGTAAAGACAGATGTATGATCATGTCTTTACTGTTATCAGAGAAAGCTAAGTCATGTCCACATAAAATGAAAGAAGTGGACTAGTTCATTTTTTTCCTTTTTTTTTTGTTTGTTTGCTTGTTTTTTTTTTGTTTTGATGACTGCCCTTAACTTTTAACCCAAGAACTTGTTTTTTCTAAATAGCATTTTTTTTCTTGAATGCAGTTTTTGGCTACTCTACCCGCCTCTGGATCAACAGTTGCAAAACAAATGTTTTCTATAGACTGCTTTAACAATGAAATACAGTGTGTAGGTTGATTTTCAAGTTTTGAAAGAAAAAACTAAATGAAATTTCTATGGAAGTCCTATCACACCACTCAGAGTACAGCATGCTCTATGAACCCTCTTACTCTTAGGCTTCTTTCCTCTGGAAAGTCATGTCAATCATGTCTGGTATGAAAAACCTGGAATTGTTCAGATGGCAGGCGTGCATGTAACTATGTGACCATGAGTAAATGTTACATTTTATTTGTGAAGGAGAAACAGAAAATGTCCTGGTCACTTTCTATTACAATGATCATCAAAATCTGACTATAACCTGTGTAAATCAGTCCAATCAGGAAAAACTTGCTAACCACTTTTGTACCAACTAAGGTATCCTGAGACCCTGGAAGTATACTTGTTGTCATTTTTCAACATCCTTTAACATATCATTCCAGTGCATTGGGGTTCTAGGGCAACCAAAAGCACAAAGTAACAATGTTGTCAGAAGAAAACTGTAGATACTTTGCTATGACATGTATTTCCTATCGTAGTGTATTCTTAGGTTCCCCATACTGTAGTTCTTGCATGTGAAACATACTGGTAGGATGAGGGTTAATGTTACATTGCTGTGTATACAAGGGCCAAGGGAGAGAAGATAAGCTTCAATGTGGGAAAATAAACAATCTTATTAAAGAGCAAACATAAAAACGCTGGCATTGTCAGATGATATTAGGCGTCAGAGATGATAAAAAAAATGTTTAGAAATGCCGCACTGAACAAGCATAATCTTTCATGCTTCCTCTGTAAGTGTTTGTACATCTGATGGTGTGTAAATGTTATCTTTTTTAGTACACTGTATTCGTGGCTTTGCAAACATCATAATCTCTACAGACTCTAAAGAAATTTTGCTGATAAGGATTTCCATTGTTTATGATAGGAACATTATCACAAAACTGCGGTGCTGATTAGGCTCCTGTGTGGCATTCCTCGTGAGCAAAACTCTTAACAATCATTCCTTAGCTTTTCATGGTGCAGTGAATGCAATGAGACAAGCTTAGCTAAGATGTGTGATCTGTAGCATTTTACTCGAAATGGTTGCAAGGTCAGCCTTAGCATGGCAAAGAGCTGGGATCTAATGAGGTAACACTAAGAGGGAAGATGCACCACAAAATAAGATAAAGTACATTTGAGAGATGGTGCAGCACATCTCAGATCATTTAACAGCGATATATGAACTACTCAGGACCTACCACCTAAACAACATATTACTGGATTCTGTTGCATCTTCTGCTCTATTACTGGACTGCTGTTCAAGAGCAAGAATCTACTTTACAACTCGCATCCAACACTGTGATGTCTATCTAATGTAAGACAAGCATAGGTGGACGGTAAAACAGATTAGATAGTTTCATTATTGATTCACCACAATATTCTTAAGTTACTTTTAGAGCTCTTGAGCTGCGCCTGCATGGCTAAATGATCACCCAATGTCATTATACTCTGATTTCACAAGCCTTTTTAGGTCCTTCTGGATTATTTCTGAGAATGTGCCCCTCAAATAAATAAAAATAATGCATTCATGGCTACAAAGTGGATTCAGAAGAAAATGCATTTGTCAGCATTAATGCTACCTATAACCTCCACACAGTTTGATGTTCACTTTATGGTATGTATAAACGTATAATGGTGAACATTTTCAGCAAGCTTTATGTCAGAGTATTCATTTGTATTATTTCTCCAGTAATGGCAAAAAAGGCTAATTGTAATAAACTATGTATCGTACATGTGGCATTTACTTCAACTGAACTTGCCAGATGTTGTTGCATCACAATGACATGCAGTTCTGCTCAGCATTTATGATTTAAACCCAAAAATTATTTGGGGTTTGAGAAGGGAATGAACTTGTTTAAATTTCAGCTTAGTTGACTCTCAGACTCATTTTTACTGCCAACTGAGTCAACACAGACTACACTATGCACAAATCTAACAAAAAGATTTCAGACAGATGTCTAACAGACCATCCACAAATAACCACAAGAACCTCTGTGCTTATATTTACAACGCATCTGTGCACTGCTCTCCAATATTTCATAGGGAAAGGGTCACTGTTTTACTTACTGAGACTTATTACATACCCTCCTAAAAAACAACATGCCAAGATTAAAAAGTGTGTAAAAAAATACAGCAGCAATAAATATAGATGCATATCAAAACCATAAAAGAATTATTTTGTAATTTCATATTGCACAGTTCCTATACATTACACACAATACAGTATTGCACACAAAGTATTGCACTTTATCTCATTGTAAGTACTAATGTGTATGATGATGGTGGGGGATTTTTTTTTCTGTCTTCACAACAAGAGTTTCTTAAGCCCCTTCATTCCTGCATCAACAGCAGTAACTATTTACAAATCTCATCAAAGATTTGTTCTTATTGCCGCACTCATGGGTAAATCATCAGATCTGTCTTTTGGATTAGTTTAATGATCTCGAAGCAGTCCATGAAATAATCAAATAATTTAATAAATACACATTTACTGACAAACTTATGTGGCTGCACCACGGTGTGACTTTTTTAAGGTGAGGTAGGTCCACATTCACAGCACAATGCAGCTGAATTCCAAGCACAACTCACAGAGATGTGGACAAAGGCAGTAACCTTGGCATCCTGTTCATAAGGCACATTTGCAGGCTATGCAGGCCCAGTTTGTGGTAGATGGCTTGTATTGTCCAAGCCATTTACTCTCATGTTCTGAAGATAAAGCTATTCCTCTTTAATGGATGCTGCTGGGTTTTGTGTTGCTATTCACTCTGAATGAAAAGCTAGTGCCTGCTGAGGAACAATTCAGATAAGAATGTGACATACCCAAATACCAGTTGCTTTTTGAGTGGCCAAACAACATGTGCTTTACACATTCAGCATTCAGCACCTCCCCATTTACAGAGCTTTCAGCCATAGTAGACTGAATTCACAGATATGTTTTCAGCTAGTATGATGCTATAACACAATAGACTCAGATTCAAAAGGTACTATGTCTTACTTGTCAATGAAATTAGAATGTGTGAATTTAGCTGACATATTTACATATTTGAAGTATGCATGTAACATGTTGTACATTACCTTATAGTGCAATATTGTGTAGGCGTATAATATCTGTCAGAAACACATCAAAGTGGAAGTGGTTCTTATCTGCAGAATTCAACAGCACTATCCATATTTCAGTGCCCTTGTTGGAGTGGATGTCTCTCTTTCTGCTTGATCTACTGCAGGTACTGTCACTGAAATAGCTACTGTAGCTACCAGCATCAAAATATCCACAAGCTGAGGCACAATGGTCAGAATACAGCTTGAATACTTAATTGCGTGTGCATGTGTGTGTGCGTGCGTGCATGTGTGTGTGTGTGAGTGTGTGTGTGTGTGCGTGGTGGTGGTGGGTGGGGGGAGAGGGGGCACTTCAGTATCCATTCAAGCCCATCTCTGACATATTCCATGGCCTTGAAGTCTCTGTAGAGTGTGGCGGTGCTCGCTGGGCTTTGTTTACGGATCACGGCTTGTTTACTATGAAGCCCAGCGCCAACCCTGAAGAGATGTGGGTCCAAGATGTTTTATCTCTTGTCGGGGCTTGCTTCAATTAAATTAATGGAATCCATTCAGCTCTCCTCTTTCCCTTTTCCTTTCAGACCACAGCTACAGAGAAGAATACATTAAAAAGATCTTAGAGCTCTAAGATGGTACATCATAGTATTAGCCTCAGTCAGTCATTTTCTCTCACAGATTTTGTTCTTTTTCTTTCTCTTCACTAAATGAAATAATCAGTGCAGCTCACCAAACCCATCTGTATTTTGTAGCTTAAATGACAATATAAATTCTGCCCCAAACTATATTTTTATATGGTATTTTATATACAGTTTGTAATAGCCAATCATTAGTTATACTGACAGAACGCTGTTGCACAGAATTATGCTTTTTACATTTTCTAATACACCCTAGGTAAATTAATAGGTTGTCTACAGAGACTTTGGTAACAGATTAAATTTGTTCTTGACTAGGTTCTTTATTTCAGATGTGTTTGTTAAATGATCTATATTCTGTTTTCTAAACATTTGGTTGTCTGGGTGTGAATACTCTCATCCCAACACACTGTCATACATTTGTTTGCTGGAATGTTATTATTACAGCCCAGCAAAGATATATTACATATTTTCATGTTCATAGTTTACAGCATTTGTAATCACTTTGTAATCAAATTTCTACTATGGGTTAAATGGCAATCAAATCAATCATTCAGTTGTAGCCACTGTGAGAATTTTGTATAAAAAATGAAAAAAAAAATCTGCATCTTTACAAATAATGGATGTGTTTGTTGAATTCTGCTATCATTGGCTAATTATTAATTTGGTTTTCTTTTTTGTTGCACTTGCCTTTCAAACAATGATAGCTTCTTGAAGAAAGTCTTTGTTAACACATTGCTAATGCTGCATGTAGAGTGCGGTGAATATCAAAATGTGTAAGTGTTTCATGAGCCCATTGAATATGTGAAGGGTTTGGAAGCAGAATGGTCTGACCCACTTTCTGTAGTTTTTGAGAAAAATGGGTTCAAAGTTTTGTGTTTTCAAGAATGGCCTAACATTTTAAGCACCACTCTAACACTATATTTGGGTCATGTGTTAGACCACTTTATTGCTAGAATCCAGACCATAAAATGTTACAGAAATTATCTAAAATTCAGTTCAGATTTTTTGTTGATGAAACCAGTCTGCTTCTAACCCCCTCATTTTTTAGCTATCATCAGCAACCATCAGTAAACCATTTACACAGGAAGTCTTAAGAAAAGACTCATTGATTTCAGTGCAACAGTCTAATTGTCATGAGTGGCTTGGGCCCTGTTCTGTTCTCTGTGGTTACTCTGTTTCAGATTTTCAGACTGCCATTTTGATTTTTAAATTAAGCTAATTTAACGTTGACTAAGATGCAGTCCATGTCTTTTGATCCCATTTGATCACCTTCTTTTCAAGCTCCTATTCACCTGTTTGACACAGTCTTCACAGAGACTCAATGTAGCTTCAATAAGACTAGCACCGTCTTGATACTTGGAATGTAAAGTAGCAGGTAGTCCCTGGTCTCCTGTAAATACGTAAAGCTGTATCACTCTCTCTCTCTCTCTCTTTGTCGCTCTCCCTCTCTCTCTCTCTTGCTCTCTGTGTGTGTGTGTGTGTGTGTGTGTGTGTGTGGTGTGTGTGTGTGTGTGTGTGTGTGTGCGTGCTCGATTGTAGTATTATTAAATTACTGTAAATATTATAATATATGTATATATAATATAAAATTAGAAATTACATCGTCCGATTAAAGTGGAAAACCTGTCAGCATTGCCATCCCTAGAGCCAAGCTAGTACGCATAAACTTTTGAAGGTAAGATGTTATTTCTAGGGCTGTCAAAATTAACACATTAATGCAGATTTATCCATCATCATGATTAATCTGATTAAAAATTTTAACGCAATTAACCCATCTACAGCGCACAATGACTCACAATCCCTGAAACATCTCTGGCAATGCATTTCAGGCAGTTTGTCCAAGTAGACTTATCTGGTGGCAAAACCAAGCAACTCAAAATGGAAGATACTAAGCAGCACGTTGGCCGTCTCTGTGGGAAATGTGAATAATATATATATATATATATATATATATATATATATATATATATATATATATATATATATATATATATATATATATATATATATATATATATAGGCTTGATATGATGAGACTAGAATTAGTATGTGGAAACAACTAGTGCTGCCAAATGATAAACATTTTAATTAGATTAATCACAGGGTTGCTGTGGATTAATTTAGTCACGATTAAATATCATTCATTTTTAATCAATATAAATTTTGTTTAATTTTGCATGAGCAAACAGACTCAAGAAAGAAGGATATATATATATATATATATATATATATATATATATATATATATATATATATATATATACACACACACACACACACGTGGACAAAATTGTTGATACCCCTCGGTTAATGAAATAAAAACCCACAATGGTCACAGAAATAATTTGAATCTGACAAAAGTAATAATAAATAAAAATTCTATGAAAATTAACCAATGAAAATCAGACATTGCTTTTGAACCGTGGTTCAAAAGAATTATTTTAAAAAATAAACTCATGAAACAGTCCTGGACAAAAATGATGGTACCCCTAGAAAACACTGAAAATAATGTGACCATAGGGACATGTTTAATCAAGGTGTGTCCTCTAATTAGCATCACAGGTGTCTACAAACTTGCAATCAATCAGTCGGCCTATTTATAGGGTTACAGTAGTCACTGTGCTGTTTGATGACATGGTGTGTACCACACTAAACATGGACCAGAGTAACCGAAGTAGAGAGTTGTCTCAGGAGATTAGAAAGAAAATTATAGACAAGCATGTTAAAGGTAAAGGCTATAAGACCATCTGCAAGCAGCTTGATGTTCCTGTGACTACAGTTGCACATATTATTCACAAATTTAAGATCCATAGGACTGTAGCCAACCTCCCTGGAATGCGGCTGCAGTAGGAAAACTGATGACAAATGGAAGAGACGGATAATACAAATGGTAACAAAAGAGCCCAGAACAACCTCTATAGACATTAAAAGTGAACTCCAAGGTCAAGGTACATCAGTGTCAGATCGCACCATCCGTTGTTGTTTGAGCCAAAGTGGACTTCATGGGAGACGACCAAGGAGGACACCATTGTTGAAAACAAATCATAAAAAAACCAGACTGGAATTTGCCAAACTGCATGTTGACAAGCCACAAAGCTTCTGGGAGAATGTCCTATGGACAGACCAGACAAAACTGGAACTTTTTGGCAAGTCACATGAGCTCTATGTTCACAGATGCAAAAATGAAGTATATCAAGAAAAGAACACTGTCCCTACTGTGAAACATGGAGGAGGCTCTGTTATGTTCTGGGGCTGCTTTGCTGCATCTGGCACAGGGTTTCTTGAATCTGTGCAGGGTACAATGAAATCTCATGACTATCAAGGTATTCTAGAGAGAAATGTGCTGCCCAGTGTCAGAAAGCTTGGTCTCAGTTGCAGGTCATGGGTCTTGCAACACGATAATGAGCCAAAATACACAGCTAAAAACAGCCAAGAATGGCTAAGAGGAAAACATTGGACTATTCCAGTGGTTCTCAAATTTTTTCTGCCAGGCCCCCCTTCGGAGGACAAAAAACTGCCACGCCCCCCCAATAACTTTGTATATATACAAAGTATATATACATCAACAGTTTTTACATTAAGACATGCTTATGCAGGGCTGTGTGTTATTTTATCTGATTCCATTTCATTGTTTTTCAGAGTAAAGGTCAGGGGTGTCAAACTCATTTTAGTCCAGGGGCCACATAAAGCCCAATTTGATCTCAAGTGGGTCCCAGTAAAATCATAGCATAATAACCTAAATCACCACAACTCCAACTCCCTTTGTTTTAGTTCAAAAAAGGGAATTCTGAAAATGCTCACATTTAATGAATTATCTTTTTATAAAACATTATGATCACCCTGAAATTTCTTAAGAAAAATAAGTTCAATTTCAACAGTATTATGCCTCACTTGATCATTTACATATTACAACTTACAGATCACAGTTTATCTACAAAGGCACAAAACATTCAGTCTCAGCTATCTGGAACTGAACAATCTAGTATTTTATTTTATGATCAAAACAATTTGTCAAGGTCTAGAAATTATTTAAAATTTAGAGTTTTACAAATTTACAATTTACAGTTAATGTCTTCTCTGTAATTTTCACACTTTGCAAAGTAGTCCCACGGGCTGAAATGTACCATCTGGCCAGCCGGTCTTGGACCGCGGGCCGTATGTTTCACACCCCTGGTAAAAATAATCAGAGTAGATGGGCCCAGGTGGTGACGTGATCAAGTACTCCAGTGTTACAATTGCATCTTAATGATGCGTTCTCGTGTTCTTGGTAGTCCATATTTGCCAAGTAAGCAAGTACGGACTTGGCTGGACCAGTTTGTGCGCCACAAAAAACAGGCCGACGTTAAAACAATAGTTCAGCTAATTAGTTCCGTGTAGCCAGATTTTTTTCTCCCAGTCGCTTGCACCCCCCTTATCATGCCTCCCCACTATTTTGAGAAGCACTGGACTATTTTGAAGTGGCCTTCTATGAGCCCTGATCTAAATCCTATTGAACATCTGTGGAAGGAGCTGAAACATGCCGTCTGGAGAAGGAACCCTTCAAACCTGAGACAACTGAAGCAGTCTGCTCATGAGGAGTGGAACAAAATACCTGCTGAGAGGTGCAGAAGTCTCAGTGACAGTTACAGAAATCATTTGATTGCAGTGATTGCCTCAAAAGGTTGTGCAACAAAATATTAAGTTAAGGGTACCATCATTTTTGTCCAGGCCTGTTTCATGAGTTTGTTTTTTAAAATAATTATGTTGAATCACGGTTCAAAAGCAATGTCTGATTTTCAGTGGTTAATTTTCATAGAATTTTTATTAATTATTACTTTTGTGAGATTAAAATTATTTCTGTGACCATCATGGGATTTCTCTCATTACCAACAATTTTGTCCACGCGTGTGTGTATATATATATATATATATATATATATATATATATATATATATATGTATATATATATATATTGCCTTCTTTCTTGAGTCTGTTTTCTCATGCAAAATTAAACACAATTTATATTGATTAAAAATTAATGATATTTAATCATGACAAATTAATCCACAGCAACCCTGTGATTAATCTAATTAAAAATGTATATCGTTTGGCAGCACGAGTTATTTCCACATACTACTAATTCTAGTCTCATCATATCAAGCCCTGAAATACTTCAAGCTGTTTTAGTTTGACTATTTCTTTCTTGTCCCCATTTTCCGCCTTCAATTTAATTTCAAGAAATTGTTAAAGATTTATAGCAAGTGTATGTTTGTTCACTTAGTTGACTACCGTGTTCTTCTGCTTGTGAGTAAGTGATAAAGGACTAGGCTTTGCATTTCATGTATATAAACAAACTATGTTCAGGTATGTACTGCATATATTAGTACACCAGTGTATATCTATATGTAATATAAATTGTAGAGACAACTATTTACATTGTCCTTTTCACTGATTCTTGAAAGTACCTAATGGAAATTTAGGTGAAGAGATAAAGAAATTATGATTTCAGCAAACAGAAGGATGATAATTAAAGATAAGGCCTATAACTTTTGTACAAACATTCCTTTATTGTGTATTTGAGAAGCTATATTTCTTTGGTCTGCTTCTATGACATAGTTGATGGTCAATGACAATCAAATGGATTTGAGGATTGAAGACAGGAAAGCAGGTTTTACCACACTTCTTATCATATGCTGTACCTAATCACAGCTCTGGTCCACCTCTGAATTGACATGAAAATTACCTATCAGCTGTCAGGGGAAAATTACTGGTGAAATATCGTATTCTTTTCCCCTCCGACCATGTTGATATTACACCCGTCTGCTGAGTAAATGCTCACAAAACCCCAAGATGCCGCACACATTGAAATTAGGGATTATTAGAAAAAGTGAGGCAGGATTGAAAAGTGATTTTCTGTTGAAACATGACAGAATAAATACTTTGATAGTTCTGACTGAGCCCGGTGTCGGCACAAACAACTGACATGGAATATACTTGGGTGCCTGATAAGAGTGCCAGACGTGTAATTCCTCTGTCATCATTATCAGAGTCATCTCTGATTCAACAACACCAATTTGAAATGCAGTTTGGCAGAGGGATTAATAAATACTAAGCAAACATCACAGACCCATATTTCTGGATATTATGTTTGGTCTGTCAGTGTGTGATAGTCCAGAGCAGAGCCTTTTCGTGTTTTAGTGTATCCATGCATTACTGATGATTAAAGTACATACTTCATTAAAAAGAAGCTGCTTACCTGGCGAATATCACAGTTGTGATAGAAAACAGTATTCTATTTTGATTCTTTCTTTTCTGTGTCCAGGCTCAGACTGTGGGTTTTTCAGAGATCAAGCATAACGGAATTTGTGCTATTATGGCCATCTCAGAACCACATCTTTTTCTGGCACAACTTAGGTTTACACTTTTGATGGTTTTGTCAACAAGAGCACGAAATACTTTGAGCAAAAGTGCAACAATCACAAAATAATTCTCTAAACTCAAAATGCGCTTATCGGCAAGAAAAAAAAAATATTTACTAGTGATTATTTATCTACATTAATTAATAAATGAATCAAAAATTAATCTAAGCAACACTAATTAGGTGAATTTTACTGTATACAATAATCTTCACCTTCATTTCATTAAATCTTGCAAGCATCAGAAACCATAGGGACATATATGCTGTTAAACTTGCTGGTTCTGATTTTAAAAATGTTGAGTGACAGTCATGTGCAATGGCACATGACTGTCCAAACTGTTCAGCCCACTGTTTGTTCCCTGTTTCCAACAAACACTATAATTGTTTTTCTTTTAACCATATCTGCAATTGTTCCCTCACTGTAAATGCTTTGTAATTATTGCCACTATAAAGATGAGACTTCCCACTTGAGGAAGTAGTTACTTTTAACCAAACCATCATTCTTTCTAACTTTAACCTAACTCCAGTTTTAACCCAAATTATGCTTTTTTTCTATAATCTTAATTGATTTGTGCTTGCATTTAACATATACACATGTACATGATGGCATGAATGAAGAACCGTCCTACTCTCAGTTAACCACATGAATGTAGTTTGGTAGAAAATACAAACCGTTCTGTCTCTTATTACTAGGAATAATTATAAGCTTGTTGGAAAGTTACAAAAATTGCATGCTACAGACCGACTGAATCAACCCCATATTTGCATGCAGCTGCTGCCGAGAACATTAAATACCACATACAAAGCCATGTCCCACCTCCCAGCTCTTGTAAAGACATTCTGCCCTCAACACTTTCCAACACTGTCCATCAGCTGAAGGTTATCAACCACAGCTCTCTGGAGCCTCAGCGATCACGAGCCTCCTATACAGTACTAGATTGTTCAGTTCCAGATACAGTATATACAGAGGCAACTAGAAAAGCACTCAGAGAGCGCAGTACTCCGCCAAGGCTGCTCAGTTGATGTATCATTTCCGACGGATGAAATATTTAATAAAAAATGACCTTGCGCTGAGCACAAGCATGTGTTATGTATGTGCATGTTATGTACGAATACCAAATTGCGTGTAAATTACTCTTATGAAAGTCTGTTGATCAGTTCATCATTTTTGGCAAACCTTTGTTTTGGTACTGTTAAAATAGCGTGTAATTTTAATGTTGAGGGCTTTTATTTTGTCACCATTCCAGCAGCACAGGAAGTGATTCTCTAAGAAGCGGTTTCTTGACATGACGAAGACATTGCCGGAAAGTCAGAAAATTCAAATAAAGACGAAAGACAATGGCTACACGCTGTTGCTGTCTGGCAAAGGATGTGTCTAAACTTAGAAGCACCTAGCTGCAATGGGGACAAGCTCTTACGGTGAAGAAATGAGTGAAGGACAGAAAGGTGAATATGTGTTCAAAATAAGGCTGACGGCTGAACTTAACGTGTCTGGCAGGGGTTTGCTATGTTGCGTGACCGAAATATGTAGCGGGCGGCAGGAATTGATGGGACTCAGAAACACCCCACAGTTTAATGATTTGTTCCTTGTATAATTTCCAACTGATAAATCACAGTCAGTTTGTAGTAGGATCGCAATCATGTGATCGTCAGTGGGTAACTGACGCAGTGTTCACATCGTGGTTACAGCGACGCCATGCCGGCTGCTATATCTCCAATATGGGAAATCTTTAACAAAGCTGTAGATCCAGATTATAAGCCGCATCACTGCCAAAATCTAATCACTTGGTGCTTGTGTCATTTCTGACCTTCTCTGAAAATTTCATCCAAATCTGTTGCTCCATTTTTCAGTAATGTTTCACACAGACAGACAGATTCACAGATTCACAGACAAACTTACGCCGATCGTCACATAACTCCGCCCGTTCCTTGGCGGAGTAATCATGGGCTAAGATACAGAAAAGTCTGTATAAGTTGTTGTACAGAAGCCTTTAACAGAGATAGAGTGGTTATTAATAATAATAATAATAATAATAATAATAAATAATAATAATAATAATAATAATAATAATAATATAATAATAATAATAATAATAATAATAATAATAATAATAATAATACATTTTATTTGTAAGTGCCTTTCTTGACACCCAAGGTCACTTTACAGTGAAACAAATACAACAAAAGAGATAAAAATCATACAAAAAGATAAAAAACCATACATAAAGATAAAAACATAAAGAGGCAGCTAGAGAGAATAAATAGTCCTGAATGGATGAGTTTTGAGTTTGAATTTGAATAGAGACAGAGAGTCAATATGATGAATGCCGGGTGAGAGTTCAATTCCATCCATTATCCATCCATTATCTATACACCGCTTAATCCTCACTAGGGTCGCGGGGGGGGGCTGGAGCCTATCCCAGCTGACTCGGGCGAAGGCAGGGGACACCCTAGACAGGTCGCCAGTCTGTCGCAGGGCTACACATACAGACAAACAATCACTCTCACATTCATACCCAGGGGCAATTTAGAGTAATCAATTAACCTTAGCATGTTTTTGGACTGTGGGAGGAAGCCGGAGTACCCGGAGAAAACCCACGCATGCACAGGGAGAACATGCAAACTCCATGCAGAAAGATCCCGGGAAAGCCGGGACGCGAACCAGGGACCTTCTCGCTGCAAGGCGAAAGCGCTAACCACTACGCCACTGTACAGCCCGAGTTCAGTTCCATTCAATTCTATTTTATTTATATAGCGCCAATTACAGTCAAATTGTCCCACAGAGCAAGCCAAAAGGCGACAGTGGCAAGGAAAACACCCTTTTAACAGGGAAAAAAAACCTCAAGCAGAACCCGGCTCTTTATGTGGGGGGACCCATCTGCCTGCTGGCCGGGCAGGTTGAGAGGGACAGAAGAGGTAGAGAGGTAGAGGTAGAGGGTTAGAGGTAGAGGGGTAGAGGGATAGAGGTAGAGGGTTACAGGTAGAGGGTTAGAGGTGGAGGTAGAGGGATAGAGATAGAGAGGTGGGGGGGGGACACAAGGACCATAAAACACACAGTTTAATACATGCATGATAAGACAGATGATACATGCAAAGTACAACTAACATGGAAAGTGATTATAGTTTACTGCTATGGTGTATGGCTCTGGCATTAAATATACTACATATATAGCTGGTGGTAAATTAAAAAATATGTAGATGAGCAAATCAAGTATAGTAAGGGCAATGCAGAGTAGATTGGTGGAAGTGGGCAGCTGGAAGCAGTGGGCTGGCGGAAGGTCAGCAGCAGCATCCCACAGATGGCGATTAGGCCAGTTGGTGGGAGAACAACCACAGTTCTGAAGCATCCAGCTCTGGGACCAGGGACACTCGGAGAAATGACACAGGGAGAAACAGAGTGAGTATAATGCAATAATGGTATGTAGTGCATCAAGAGAGGTCCCCCAGCAGCCTAGGCCTATAGCAGCATAACTAGGGGCAAACTAAAGGACGTCAAGAGGGGAAGTCAGTTGTGCAAATGAAAACACCAGCTCACATCGTCAGGGTCCCCCAGTCAGCCCTAACTATAAGATTTGTCAAAAAGGAAGGTTTTAAGCCTGGTCTTAAAAATAGAGAGGGTGTCCGCCTCCCGAACCCAACCTGGGAGATGGTTCCACAGGAGAGGCGCCTGATAACTGAAGGCTCTGCCTCCCATTCTACTTTTAGAAATTCTAGGAACAAGTAAGCCTGCAGTCTGAGAGCGAAGAGTTCTGCTAGGATAATATGGTACTATCAGGTCTTTAAGATATGATGGAGATTGGTTGTTAAGAGCTTTATATGTCAGAAGAAGGATTTTGAATTCTACTCCAGATTTAACAGGAAACCAATGAAGAGAATCCAGTATAGGAGAAATATGATCTCTCTTGCTAACTCCCGTCAGTACTCTGGCTGCAGCATTTTGGATCAGCTGTAGATGTTTCAGAGAGCTATTGGGACAACCTGATAATAAGGAATTACAGGAGTCAAGCCTAGAAGTAACAAATGCATGGACTAGTTTTTCTGCATCACTCTGAGACAGGATGTTCCTGATTTTCACAATATTTCTCAGGCGGAAAAAGGAAGTTCTACAGATTTGTTTTATGTGTGCGTTAAAGGACATGTCCTGGTCAAAGATAACGCTGAGGTTCCTCACAGTAGTACTGTAGGCCAATGTAATGCCATCCAGAGTAACTATATGCTTTGAAAGCAATTTTCTAAGATGTTTGGGGCCAAATACAATGACTTCAGTCTTGTCTGAATTTAGTAGTAGGAAATTATAGGTCATCCAGGTCTTTATGTCCTTAAGACAATCTTGCAGTCTGCCTAGCTGATTAGTTTCATCTGGCTTCATAGATAAATACAACTGAGTGTCGTCAGTGTAACAATGGAAATTAATACAGTGCTTCCTAATAATATTGCCTAAGGGAAGCATGTATAATGTGAACAGTATTGGTCCTAAGACAGAACCCCGAGGAACTCCATGATTAACCCTAGTATGCTCAGATGAGTCATTGTTGACATGCACAAACTGGAACCTGTCTGATAAGTAGGATTTAAACCAGTCCAGTGCTGTCCCTTTAATGCCAATACAATGTTCTAGTCGCTGTAATAAAAGTTTGTGGTCGATTGTATCGAATGCTGCACTAAGGTCCAACAGAATAAGTATAGAGACCAGTCCATTATCTGACGCTATGAGAGGGTCATTAGTAACTTTCACCAGAGCTGTTTCTGTGCTATGATGCACTCAGAAGCCTGACTGAAACTCTTCAAACAAGCTATTCCTTTGTAAATGTTCACATAATTGATTTGCAACTGTTCTTTCCAGAATCTTAGAGAGATAGTGTTGATTTTGTTCCAATGAGAAGAATCTCTGTTTTGTCAGTGTTTAGTTTTAGGAGGTTTGAGGTGAACCAGGATTTTATTTCAGACAGGCAGTTGGTGAGGGAGGAGGGTGGGAGTGTGGAGTTGGGTTTACTGGATAGGTAGAGCTGGGTGTCATCTGCATAACAGTGAAAATTAATGTTGTATTTACGGAAGATATTGCCAAGGGGAAGGAGGTAGATGATGAAGAGAAGGGACCCCAGGACAGAGCCCTGGGGAACACCTGAAAAGACGGTGGAGGGCTGGGAACAGAAGGACCTAAGCTGGATGAACTGAGTGCAGCCTGAGAGACATGAATGAAACCAGTCAAGTGGGGTGCCAGTGATGCCAATGGAGGACAGTCTATTGAGGAGGATGGAGTGAGAAATTGTATCAAAGGCCGCACTCAGATCAAGGAGAATGAGAATGGTGAGTAATCCAGAATCAGTTGCTAGGAGGGGATCGTTGGTGATTTTTATGAGCGGTTTCTGTACTGTGGCAGGAGCGGAAACCAGACTGGAATAGTTCGTAGAGGCTATTGTGAGTTACATGGGAATGGAATTGAGAAGCAACAGTTTTTTCAAGTATTTTGGAGATGAAGGGCAGATTAGAAATGGGGCGGAGATCATTGAAATTGTTTTGTGAGGATTGGGGAGACAGCTGCAGTTTTAAAAAGAGTGGGAACAATTCCAGTGGAGAGTGAGGAGTGGATGTTGGCAGTTATGAGGGGGAGCAGTGAAGAGAGACAGGATTTGACCAAAACTGTTGGGAGGGGATCTAACTGACATGTAGTAGAGGGCTTGGATTGATGGATTAAATCAGAGCTTGTGGAAGGACTTGGGAGTTGGAAAGAGGAGAATGGCTGACAATGCGGTAGAGGTTCAGACGAAGAGAGATGCGACTGTTCAGATGGAGGTGGATATTTTGAATTTTCTGAAAAAAAAATAGCAAAATGGAGTTGCAGGTTTCGGTAGAGTACAGGTGCGGGGGTAGGGAGTCTGCTGGATGGAGAATTCTATTTAGGAGTGAAAACAGTGGCCTAGTGTTTCCTTCGTTGAAGTGGATGAGGCTGGAGTAGTAGTCGGATTTGGTTTGAGTGATTGAGTCCTTGTATTGAAATATGCGAGTTTCATTCATTTCTTTATGGATTGTGAGACCAGTTTTTCTGTGGAGTCGCTCAAGACAACGACATTCGGCTTTCATGGACCGGAGTTCAGGGGTAAACCAGGGGACAGTATGTGTGAAGGAGACAGATTGAGAATGAATGCAGACCAATAGTGGATCTTACTGGCCCACACTGACAACCCAGACGGACAGGTGGGATCTCCAGCAGCAGGTTAAAACACTTAAAAATGCATAAAAACACGGAGAGTAGTGGCAGGAAGCTGCGCTGGCGTCCACTCAAACTGGATCCAAATGACACACACTTTTTCCAGAACAACCTAATCTTTGTAAAACTGCAATTTTGATACAAAAACACTGTTTGAAAACTTTTATATAGGGTTCACTCATTTACCATATGGTAACCCTGTCTAATGCTATGACACCATATTGTCAGTGAATTGTTAATGTGAACTGTGCAAGTTCAAATCATCATGCAAAGCACAAATTCCATGAATTGTTAGCTGAAACATACTCAGACCTCTTCTCTGTAGCTGTGTATTGTAATGTCATTAAATCCACATCCAAACAACTACTTCAAAGGTACAGTGATTAAAGTAATGTCTAATTCACATATCAACAACGGCCTTCACAACATCTATCTTATGAAGTCCTTTCTCACAGTCAGTAAAACTGTAGTCACAACACAGCAGCAGGAAAATGTGTCATTAATCTGTAGTCAATCTTTATATTTGCTGTGTTTCAGTTATGCATTTCACACCCCAATGGCAACTGCTGTTTTGATTGCCTTGTTTACTATTGAAACTATTTTGAGGGCAATGTTTAACCATACCTGGCATCGAGGCTCTGAATCCTAGTGTCCAATGATATAAATATTTTCTTTGGGAAGAAGACCAATAAATCTGATTGAGGTTGTCAAGGGAAAAACATACACTCTTTACCAATTAAAAAGTTGGTTTTACCCTGTGAAATTACTCATTACAAAGCTTTTTCACAAAAGTGTCATCAATCTGTTTGAGAGTTTTATGCATTCATTGGCTGTAAAGAAACCAGAATAATGAAAAAATAAAATAAAATATATCTAAGGCCATTGAAGCCGGAGGAAAGCTAAACCTGAACAAAGAGCTAAAATTACTAATTGGTTTACTGATCAGTTGTACTTTGTTCGATTGATTTGCAATTAATTCTGGTTTGTGGTGCATAAAAGACAGAGGCTGGCGCCAACCTTGGAGGTAGTGGATACCTTATACTCACTTAGAGGGTGAAAGGGGGAGAACGTCAATACGATGTTGTGAGTCTGCTCCAGGACTCACACTGATACTGTCTTCTTCATTCGTTGGGGCTATGAGGCAGAGTGTATGGAACAATACATTTTCTGTCCATTTTAAAAGGGAAGTGATGGATGATTTATCTGCTTAAGTGCAGGTAGGTGATGTGTAATCCTGATCTGCCGATGCCATTACTGTGATCTTATGCTTTGGGATGCGCATAATAGAATTAATGTCTTAAACTCCACTGGGATATATTATACTGTGCAGTAAAAATAGCTTATTTTCAAAAAATCGGCATGTCATATTATAGACATGTTGATAACCAACAAACAGCCTCTCCAATGACCATGTGGCAATGAATTTCAGCTACTTTACCATTCTATATCTAAGTGAATGGGATTTCATATTTGTACAACATCACCCAGGTATTGAGATGTTAAGTCTTTTTTTCCCTATTTTAAAAATTTTTAGAAAATTTGATTTTCAAATTACCTGGAAAATATGCAACACATTTACATGAAACATGAGGAGAACAGGGATTCCACATTCAATTTATTTCAAATAGCAAGCTTCTCAGGTTTGTAAAAGGAGTGGAACACTTTTTTTTCCAAGAAAAAATAAAAGAAATTAATTGCACTTTTAAAGACTGGGATTAATTTAATTAAATTAAAACTAGCTCACAGGATGGAGTTAGAAATGGGTCGAGTGTAGCAGAAAGAGAAGCAGCTTTCCTCTGAGTTGTAGAAAGAGTATTGTGAAAGTCAGTTCTGGTTCACACATGTAAAATAAATGTGAAAGGCAGTCCCTTTCCGGTTTTGATTAATGAAATTACATGCTCATCATACAACTACTTACTTTTTCAAAAAGTAATAACATTTTTTCATCAAGTCCTGGTTGCTCATTTATTGTTGTCATTTATTTGATCTTCCACTGCATGGTTGAATGGGGTAGAAAACAACTCAGTGTTTGCCAAGACAATTAAAAAATTGTATTAGTATTTTCTGGTAGTTTGTTTATCCTGCACCTCAAAGCATGACATTTATCTAAATTTGCCCACATCATCTAGCTGGACAACCTTTGAGGCAATTCATTATCAGTGACATCCAGTGAGTCTTCAGTCTGTGTCTTTAGCTTACGGTATATGCAGAATGATATATACAGCCTCCAAAAGAAGCTTTTCTTTCAGTCCAATCACACCTACAGTAGTTTTATTTACCAACCTATTGTTAGATCTGTCACAGAGCGGATCAGAGACTCAAGTGTTGGACAATGGAGACACAGCAGACCAATGTACTGAACAATAATGAATTCATTTACAATAAATATTTGGAATGATTTACAGAGGAAGCACATGATCAAAGGACAGTTAACATGACAGGGTGAACATATTGATTACTCACAAAAGAAATAACTACTGTACAGGCAGAGAAACTACACAAAAAACTGACAAAACACGAACGTTAACACTACAAGACCCAGGCAGACTCAAATTTCATGTTGCGAAAGCAGATTATATTGTTAGCAAGGCAAGAACTAACCAGGACTTGATAACACCAACCTAGGAAAGTGAACAGGGTAGATAGGAAACACACACACAGTGTGACAACCAAGAACAGATTTAACACACTTGATAAGTTACACAAGCAATGTACAAACTATGACCCAGAGAGAGAGCGAGACAAACTTAGCTGACAGCCAGACAGAGGAGAGAGGGTGAGTGAATGCGGACGTTGGAGACGTGTGCTATGGATGGAATGGCATCTTGGCAAGTGCAGGGGTGAGGTGGAGGTTTTCCAGAATGGAATCCTGAGAAGGCCAGGTTGGATGGGGGGACTGAAGGTTCAGGCAGAATACAGATGGAGCAGGTGGAGTTGGTCATGAACTGAGGCACAAGAGACAACTGGTTAGAAAACTGAGTAATCATACAGAGCAAGAGCAGAACAGAGGCCTGGGTTAAACTAAATGGAGTTCATCAATGGTCCGGCATCGAGTCCTGGTCTGAGTCAGGCTTTTATGGCAGAGATAGATGAGTTTCAGGTGGACCACTCCCCATCGCAGGTGTGCTTACTCAAGTGGTTATCCAATAGTTTGCACCTGCCCACATTCCAAGCACACACACCTCAGTTGCGCCCACTGGGGAGAAAAGAAAGGAGGGAAGGGAGAGGTTGCCACTAAGCAGAACTGCAGGTGGAGGCCATGACAAGATCCATTAATAAGGAAATTTAGAGTCAACATTGTTGTTTCTTGTGAGACTAAAATACAATCCCTGCATGAAAATTGCTTTGTAAACCTTTGCACAAATACATTAAAGATGTAAATTTTTTCTTTATTTATTTTTTTGGCCTTTTTGCCTTTATTGTATAGGTGCAGCGGAGACAGACAGAAAAGGAAGGAGAAGAGTGGGAGGAAGACATGCAGCAAAGGGCCGTGAGCAGGAATCCAACCCAGGCCACTGGGTCGGGCACCAGCCCTGTACATGGGTCGCCCTCTTAACCTGTTGAACTATCCGGGTGCCCAAAGATGTAAAATTTTGAATAGAGAATTCACTAGAAAGGACCACACCATCAATTTGAAGCTTTAATGTTTATTGAATGCAAATGAACATTATGTTGGTGATGACTGATTTGAGCTGCTGCAGTGTGGGGAAAGGCTTGGTCAGGAATCAGTAACAGCTACAGAGCCAGCAGACCTCCTAAGGAGGAGAGAGAAAAAGGACACAGAAGTAAAGGGAGGCTGGGTGGGGGACGAGAGACAGGAATGAACAAGTGGGAAGGTAAGAGCGGTATGTGACATATGACATGACATATGAGAGAAAATGAAGTGATTAAGGTGTGGTCCTGCTCCTAAACTTGAGCTTTTTTTTTTTTATTATCCCCATTTCAGTTAGCAAGGGCCACACTATCAGTTTGAAGCATGATTATTTATCAAATGAATGAGCATTACGTTGGTGATGACTGAGAAAAACTGCTCCATTAGAAGTAATGTGGAAGTTGTACTGAACCATCATGGTAAAAAGGGAGCTGAACCCAAAGACAAAGCTCTTAATTTACCGATCAATCTATATTCCAACTTTCACTTATGGTCAAGAGCTCTGGGTTGTGACCAAAGAACGAGATTGCCCATAATAACAACAGAAATGAGGTTCCTAGGTATGGTGGCTGGACACATCCTTAGAGATAGTGAGAAGCTTGGACAAAGTCATTGCTGTTTTGTATCAAAAGGAGCCATTTGAGGTTGTTTGGAGACCTGATTGGCATGGCTCTTGAGTGACTTCCTTTAGAGGTTTTCTGAGCACTGGGAGGAGACCCTGACTCAGGACTTGCTGGAGAAATTACATATCTCATTTGGCCTGATTATGTCCTGGGATTCCCCAGAAGGAACTGGAAGAATGTTGCTGGGGAGAGAGCTATCTAGACTGACCTACTTCACCTGCTGCCTGTGCGATCTGACCCTGGATAAGAGGAAAAAAAGTATGGATGGATGGGTGAATTGTTGAAGTGGGCATTGCAGGTATGTGCCACTGGCATCCTTGTGCCAGAAATTTAAACAGAACATTGACAGGGGCTGTGATGGTGGAAGAAACTGATGTGTCAGTGCCAGATATGTAAGTCCCAAGCTGTTGACAAGGTGTTCAGAGGCTAGTGAAACTGGCATCCCGGTGCCAGAATGAGAGACAATAATTGTTGATGTGGAAGATAGAGATGAGTGAAACTGGCATCCTGGCACCAGAAATAAAGGCAGGAGATTATTTTTTTTTATTTATTTATTTTTGTACTTCTTAAGTTCTTTGACCAGAAGGATGACTGCTGCCTGTGGATCTTCAATTGCAGACTGAAGATTTTAGCACTTACAGTTGCTGAGTGAAGTGAGATGACTCGCGGGCAAAAAAATGTCTGAAAACACTTGACTTGTTAATTTTCAAGTCGAGTGCCTTCAGACATATGACTTAAAAATTAACAAGTCAATTCAAGTCTGAGGCTGGGTGAGTTCTGAGTGCATGTTTTGGTGCTGTGACAGAAGTTGTAATAGACATGACATTGGGTTATTGACTTTGTCATGTTTTGTGGGGTTGTGAGGGCAAGCAGCTCATGAGTGACTGCTGCTGCAGAAAGAACAAGTCTAAGTATTTGCACTGGGATGTACTGCAGGTGGTTAGGTTAAGGCTGTTACAGATAGTTTGTCCTTGCAACTGAGGCACTGCTTTTATTTTATGTCAGCACCTTGGAAGTAGAGTGAAGATGACTGGAAGAGAACGCTCTGCTTTGAATTGTTGTATAGAAGTAGACAGTAAATGTGATGGCTAGGTGACTTGATGATCCATGTATGTGACGTGTTGAAGCTGAACATGCTAAAAAAGTGTGACAGTCCAACTTCTGGTCCAGTAGGTGTCTTAATTGAAAGGAGATGGAAAGCTGGGTGGAATGCTAAAGATGATGTTTGATGTGGTGCAGCTGTGAATATGCTAATGCAAGAAATGAAGGAAGGGAAGGGGCAAATCTTGCAACCAGGGCAGAGCTACAGGAAGTGTGGTGATGTCATGCTCAGCCACACGGTGGAAAAATTTGCTGGAGGGAGGATTGTTGTGGTTTATCACGTGTTAAAAGTTCCAAAAGTTTGACTAATGGCAGAGTAGGCACCAACCAGGAGGAGCTCTGTTGAAATTTCACTTTAAACTGTACCATACTTCCTCACTTATTTCCTTTTTTACTGCACAAATATCACAAACAAATATGGGGAGTCCTACTAGAAAGCAAAATCAACACTCAAAGGAGCAGTCTAACGAAGAGGAACAATGGGAGACCACACCAGCTAGTGAAAATGCTAAAGCTGCTGCTAGCAGCGTGCTGCTAACACGCATGGAAGACATGGAAAAACTTCTAAAGTCAATGGAGGAAGGCGTAATTGAAGAGCTTTCAGCTCAACTCTCTGCAGACCGGGCCACCATTGAACAACACGACCAAACGATTCAACGCATGGAAGCATCACTCAATGATATGGAGACCAGACTGACAGCTTTAGAATCCACCTGTTTAGTGCTGGCCAAAGAAAATGTGACCCTCAAGCAGAAAACAGACAACCTTGAAAATAGATTATGGCACAACAACATCCCTGTAATTGGCTTACCTGAGAAAGCTGAGGATCAGCAACCCAGCTCCTTCACAGAAACATTCCTAAAAGAACTGTTTGGTGCTGAAGCATTTCGCACACCTCCAGCATTGGGCTGAGACCACAGAATCGTCACTTCAAGGACGAAACAGGTTGAGTCTCTGGGTCCATTCATCATTTGGATACATCATCACCACAGAGAAGAAAGAGGGTTTGCTAGGAATGAGGGATGGCAGGGAGAACTGGTAACCCATTGTCGATGGCAAGAGAGGGAGAGAGGTTGCTGGAAAAAGAGATGAAAGAGGAAGAAGTTGGTGCACCAGTGCCAGAGGAGAAGAGAAATGGTTGTTCGTAGAGGATAGGAACTGGCAACCCAGTGCCGATAGTGTGAGGGAGAGATAGAGGTTGCTGGAAAAAGGGGATGAAAGAGGGAGGAGCTGGCAGCCTGGTGCCAGACGAGAAAGGAAAAGATCATTGTGAATGGTAGATGCCTGCGTCTTCAGGATGGAGAGCTATGTGGGGCATTACAGTCATGCGGTTGTCAAACTCTAGTGATCACTGTACTGTACCATTGTACTGTAGATGGCAGCCCAGTGTCAGCTTATAGTCATAGAGGATAGGAACTGGCAACCCAGTGCCAATAATGAGAGAGAGAGAGAGAGAGGGAGAGAGAGAGGGAGAGAGAGAGAGTTTGCTGGGAATGGGTGATGGAAGGGGGAACTTTTAAACCATTGCCGACAGCAAGAGAGAGAGAGAGAGAGAGGTGGTGGAAAAAGGGATGAAGGAGGAAATAGCTGACAGCCCAGTGCCAAATGAGAAAGGAAAAGGTTCTTGGGAAGTACTGGGTGGCATGTGAAGACTTCTCTTCACATGCCACCCAGTGCCATCAGTGAGCTGATTGGAGAGATCTGATTGGAGAGCTCATGTGAAGGGACATTGCCAGCAGAACTGTCAGGAATGTGGGAGTGTGGTAAGTGCTTTAAGAAAGTGATTCAGCTTCTCTGGAGGCTTGCTTGCATCAGGCATCAATTGTGTCTGTTTTTTTTTTTATATTAACTGGGTTGAGCTACAGGTATGACATCATGCTCTGACGCACAGCATCTGCCAGCTGGAGGATTGCTGTGGTTTGTCACATGATCTAAGCTCCGGTAGTTTGTCAGAAGATGGTGTCATTTAACTTTGTTTTCAATTTGGTGGCAGTTAAGGTTTATCACTGCTTTCTGAAGACCCATGACAGTCCAGTTAGAGAATTGGTGTGGAGTGACATCAGAGCATCTGTCGGGAGTGTAGGAGTACAATGATTATTTCTCTTATCTTTGGATGCTGGCCTGCTTCAGAAATCAACACTGGAGCAAGTGCAAGTTGAGGAGGGAGTACTTATGTTTTGGTGTTCCCTGTTTGTTGCCAGGATTGGATGAGGAGGGTCTGATGCGCTGGAGAGCAGCGAGAGGAGTTCTGATTGAGAGTGGGATGTTACGTATACGCCAGGAAGTTGGGTGATTGAGGCGTGGTCCTGCTCCTGAACCTCAGCTAAAAAAATTTTACCTCCATTTATGGTGTTATGGTGGCACTATTTACTGTTAATAAAAGCAACAAGCCCTCCACTTCTTTCCTTGTTACTATTATATTTATTCCTGTCTGCCCAAATGACCCATCTGACTGTCATTGATGATAATGATGGAGAATTTTTGCCCCTCAAACAGCATGTCCAGAGATTATACAGCTCAAAAAAGTCACCAACAATAGTCCAAACAAGTGTGGAAGAAACAAGAAGAAGTTGAACTCCTCTGTGAAATCAGCTCCCAGTTTGGGTTTAGGAGCCAGACACCCTCTCTACTTTTAAGATGAGGCTTAAAACGTTCCTCTTTGACAAAGCTTAAAGTTAGGGCTGCTCAGGATCACCTGCCCTGTCCCTTTCTGATGCTGCTATAGATTTAGACTGCTGGGGGATTCCCATGATGCACTGGGCTCCTCTATTCTCCTCTTTCTTCCATACAGTTATATATCACCATTACATGCCACTAACTGTGTTTCATCTGAGCTCCTGCACTTGTGTTTTCTGCAGGTGTCTCTGGGTCTGAAGCTACACATCTCTGATCTACAGTTTCTCACCAACCACCAAAATGTTTGTTTTATTAATTAGTGTATTGTTTGTTTCTTCTCCATTTGCTATCCTTCTATTCCCACCTCATTACGGGGTTGTGTTGTTTTAGTTCCTTCCCATTGTCGTCAATTGCTTGCTCCAAGGGAATCCAAAGGCAATGGGTTTGGATTCTTAGGTTCTCTGTTCTATGTTTAAAATTCCTGAAGTCTTTGCTATGTGAAGTGCTATAATTAAATTCAATTCAATTTTATTTATATAGCGCCAACTACAGGTCAAATTGTCAAGATGCTTTACAGAACCCATATGCCTGAACCCTCAGAGCAAGCCCTAAGGCAACAGTGGCAAGGAAAACACCCTTTTAACAGGGGAAAAAAACCTTGAGCAGAACCTGGCTCTTTATGTGAGGGGACCCATCTGCCTGCTGGCCGGTGGGTTGAGAGGGACAGAAGAGGTAGAGAGGTAGAAGCAGAGGTAGAGAGGTAGAGGGGTAGAGGTAGAAGGGTAGAGAGGAGGAGGGATGGGAGAAGAGGGGGATGGGGAACAAGGAACATATAACACACAGTTGGATATATGTATAAGCCAGATGATACATACAAAGTACAAGCTAAAATTGAAATTGATTCATCCCACAGTGGACATGATGGAGACTAGGCCAGTTGGTGGGATAGCAACCGCAGGTCTGAAGCATCCGCATCCAGCTCTGGGACCAGGGACACTCAGAGAAAGGACACGGCTAGAAACAGAGTCAGTGTAATGCAGTAACGGTATATATATTAAATATAAAGGTAGATAGAGAGGGGCTCAGTGCATCAAGAGAGGTCCCCCAGCAGCCTAGGCCTATAGCAGCAGAACTAGGAGCAGAACTAAGGGACGTCAAAAGGGGAAGTCAGTTGTGCAAATGAAGACACCAGCTGACCCCCTCAGGCTCCCCCACGTTAGCCCTAACTATAAGATTTGTCAAAAAGGAAGGTTTTAAGCCTGGTCTTAAAAATAGAGAAGGTGTCCGCCTCCCGAACCCAACCTGGGAGATGGTTCCACAGGAGAGGCGCCTGATAACTGAAGGCTCTGCCTCCCATTCTACTTTTAGAAATTCTAGGAACAACAAGTAAGCCTGCAGTCTGAGAGCGAAGAGTTCTGCTAGGATAATATGGTACTATCAGATCTTTAAGATATGATGGAGATCAGTTGTTAAGAGCTTTATATGTGAGAAGAAGGATTTTGAATTCTATTCTAGATTTAACAGGAAGCCAATGAAGAGAAACCAGTATAGGAGAAATATGATCTCTCTTTCTAACTCCTGTCAGTACTCTGCATGCAACATTTTGGATCAGCTGTAGATGTTTCAGAGAGCTTCTGGGACAACCTGATAATAAGGAATTACAGTAGTCAAGCCTAGAAGTAACAAATGCATGGACTAGTTTTTCTGCATCACTCTGACACAGGATGTTCCTGATTTTCACAATATTTCTCAGGTGGAAAAAGGAAGTTCTACAGATTTGTTTTATGTGTGAGTAAAAGGACATGTCCTGGTCAAAGATAACGCTGAGGTTCCTCACAGTAGTACTGTAGGCCAATGTAATGCCATCCAGAGTAACTATATGCTTTGAAAGCGAGTTTCTAAGATGTTTGGGGCCAAATACAATGACTTCAGTCTTGTCTGAATTTAGTAGTAGGAAATTATAGGTCACCCAGGTCTTGATGTCCTTAAGACAATCTTGAGGTCTTGCTTGCTGATTAGTTTCATCTGGCTTCATAGATAAATACAATTGAGTGTCGTCAGCGTAACAATGGAAAGTAATACAGTGCTTCCTAATAATATTGCCTTAAGGAAGCATGTATAATGTGAACAGTATTGGTCTTAAGATAGAACCCTGAAGAACTCCATGATTAACCTTAGTATGCTCAGAAGAGTCATTGTTGACATGCACAAACTGGAACCTGTCTGATAAGTAGGATTTAAACCAGTCCAGTGCTGTCCCTTTAATGCCAATACAATGTTCTAGTCACTGTCATAAAAGTTTGTGGTCGATTGTGTCAAATGCTGCACTAAGGTCCAACAAAACAAGTATAGCAACCAGTCCATTATCTGGCGCTCTGAGAAGGTCATTAGTAACTTTCACCAGAGTTGTTTCTGTGCTATGATGCACTCTGAAGCCTGACTAAAACTCTTCAAACAAGCTATTCCTTTGTAAATGTTCACATAATTGATTTGCAACTGTTCTCTCCAGAGTTTTAGAGATAAATGGGAGGTTGGATATTGGTCTATAGTTAGATAAAACATCTGGATCTAGAGTGGGTTTTTTAAGTAAAGGTTTGATTACAGCAACCTTAAAAGCCTGTGGTACATAGCCTGTTACTAGAGAGAGATTAATCAGATCGAACATTGAAGAAATAATTAAAGGTAAAGCCTCCTTGAACAGTCTAGTTGGGATAGTATCTAAAAGACATGTTGATGGTTTAGATGCAGAAACTGTTGAAATTAGTTCAGAGAGATGTATAGGAGTGAATAATTCTAAATATTCATCAGGTCTTACAGCTAAAGCAGCTGTACTCGATGATACATCTGTGACATTTGTAGGAAGGGCCAGATTAATTTTTTCTCTAATCATAACAATTTTATCTGTAAAGACGCTCATGAAGTCGTTACTGCTTAAAGCTAAAGGAGTACAAGGTTCAACAGAGCGCTGTGACTCTTTGTCTGCCTGGCTACAGTGCTGAAGAGAAACCTAGGGTTGTTCTTGTTTTCCTCTAATACAGATGAAAAGTATGTTGTCCTGTCATTACGAAGAGCTTTTTTATAAATTTCTAGACTATTTTTCCAAGCTACATAAACTTCCTCTAAATTAGTGGAATACCACTTCCTTTCAAGCTTTCGGGATGCCTGCTTTAAAGTCCGCAGCTGGGAATTATACCAAGGAGCAGGTCCTCTCTGAGATATAACTTTTTCTTTTTTTTTTCTTTTTTTTTTTACAGGTGCAACACTATTAAGTGTTGTACGCAGTGAGGCTGAAGCATTATTAACAAAATAAGATAAAATATGTTATGAAATGGTACTGTATAAATATAAATGAATTGAATTGATAACTGCTGGTATTTATTTAGTTATTTGCAAAGCCCCTTTTGGAAAATCTTGCATCTTGTCTTTGCTGCCACTTCCAGTACCTGTGCCCTCAGGAATAGAAGCTATGGAAGATTCATTAGAAATTATAGCAAAGTAGCAGCTCCCCACATTCACGTTATCGAAGGTGCATCCAGCTGAAAGAACTATTTTCCTATCCACCTGGGCTCTTTTTCCTAGATCCTGCTGAAGCAATTCACCACTGATGTGGATGCTTCCAACACTGGAATCAGAGCTGTCCTTTCTCAGTGATCCTCTGGTAACTACATGCTCCACCCCTGTGCTTTCGTCTCTCACTGGCTGTTCCTGGCTGAGAGGAACTACAGCATTGCTGTGGTCCTGGTATTCTAGGAATGGAGGCACTGCTTTGAGGGCACTACACATCCATCTTACATATGAACTGCTCGCAGACTCAGCTCTCACCAGGCTCGGTCAGCTTTGTTCTCACCCTAACCTACTGCCCCAGGAACATAAAGCTCTACACCCCCAGTTTTTATCCTGTGAGGAGTACTCCACAGTGGAAACCATTCTTCCCTACTTCTATGTAGTTGGAGCAGCCAGGTGGGAGATTGAGCAGGTGGTTCAAGATTCACCGCAGTACCACCCACCTCCAGAGAACTGTCCACCAGACTGCCTGTTTGTCCCTCAAATTCAATTATCCTTATTGTCCCCTGAGGGAAATTTGCTTTGCAGGTGAGTAAAACAACAAACACAAAACATAGCAACACAACTCCAAACACAATCACTATCACAAAGATTCAAGGAAAATGCTGGCAAGGACAAGTGACCATACACCACGAGGGACAACTGAAGGCAGGACCATCATTCCACATTACTACCATTCACATCTTTCTAAGATTCAAATTTAATTGTGTGATGGCTTGGGCTACAAAAGAGTCCCTCATCCTGTTTGATTTGGCCTTTGGCACTCTAAGTCTGCTGTCCAGAGGCTAGGAGCTCAAACTCATGTTCAGGACACTGTGTGATGTCCTGAGCCTTAGAGTTCACTCTCTTGAAATATGTTGTTGACAGGTCTGGTAATGTGACACCTATGATTTTACTTGCAATTTTGACGATGTGTTCTAACCTTTTTCTGTTTTCTAATGAAAGACTGCCAAACCATGTGATGATGGCAAAGGTCAGGACAGATTCAACCATGGAATGGTAGAACATTGTCAGCAGTTTGGTGCACACCCCAAACCTATTGAGCGTCCGGAGAAGTGCTGAGTCCACTGACTCTCTAGAACTTAGGTGGGAGCACTCCTCCAAGGTTGCTCACCACCCCTAATTTTATAGGACCCTCACTCTCCTACATCAGCGATGTTTCCCTGTGCCACACCATTCATGGTCCAGCATAGCTGTGGACATTGTTGCTGTTCTATCTTCCTCAGAAGGTAATATCACAAATTTCAGTATTCAATTTGTTCTGTAGTCTTTGTTTTTAGAGCAGAGTGGGGCACTCTGCTCTAAAAACTGCTGACCTCCTAGTGCTACACACATTTACGCTTCATTGTATCCTACAGGATATAGCGTCAAATCTTGGGCCCCAGTTTGTCTCACAAGTATGGAAGGCTTCTGCCAAGCACTGGGAGCTTCTATTGCCCTCTCATTTAAATACCACCTGCAGACCAACAGTCAGATGGAGCAAGCTAAGCCAGATCTGAAGTTGGAGTCTGGAGTAACCTCACTTCACGCAGGCTTTTGGTTCAGCCATGTGCGCCCATACGGGAGGCCGAAGTAGCTGTCCCCTCAGTGTAGCAACACTTTTGGCATGCTTGTTTAGTCTGGCAAAAATCCCAGGTGGTACTCAGTCAAACTGCTGCCAGAAATCAGCAGTTTTGCCGACTGTCACCAAACCCTAGCCCTGGAATACAAAGAGGTAATACACAAGGTTTGGCTATCTACGAGAGACCTCCTACTTTACACAGAATCCTGCAAATTAGCTCCCAGATACTTAGGACTCTATGAAAAACACAGGTGATTAACCCAATGTTATGAAGCTCAAACTTTCTCCTGTTCTTAATAATGATCCCGCTTTTCAAGAATTTCTGTCTAAACCTGTCTGCACCAGTAATTGTATTTAATAAATTCAGTGTTTCCAGGGTGGCTTGTACAGTCTTGGTTTGAAATATTGGCACTTAGGAAATTCGATAAAATAATTTAGAAATAAATTCAAATGAACCAATTTTGTAAGTATTTTTAATAAAATGGCCAAAGTTACTGATTATTAGCATTTTCTTCCTAATGTCTCGCTGCTGTACTTTTGGCAACCATGACAACCTATGAATGTTACTTCTAAAAGCTTCTTGCCCCTTTTTGCTGGTAGTTTCTGCTCCTCTTTTATTGCTGTGTGTTCAAGCTCTTTAAAGTTTCCAACAGTCATTTTTGCAGCAGCAGATTTCAGTTCCAAAATGTTTTAGTAATCTTCTGATTTCATCATACAATGCCTCCCTTACCAGAGGCAGCAAAGCAGCCTCCGGCATGTTTTACTGTAGGTATAGTGTTTTCCAACAATTCTGGCTAAGATGATCCCTGATACTGTATATATCAAAGTAATTTTTAGGACATGTTTTGCTCCATGCTACTGAGTATAACTGATACTTGTGTCTGTAAAGTCAGTCAGAAAATACTAAGGTGAATCGTTAAATAAAGAAGTTATTAATCATATGTATGTTTTGGGATATGTGTTTCATGGACATTGAGCATGTATTGTTGTCATGGAGAGGGACTTCAAGTTCTCGTTCTAATAAGATCAAGAGTTTCTTTTATTCCCTCAATATTTTATTTTTCTTCATCCCTGCACTTCTGTCCTAATGTGTGATGAGTGAGGGCAGCTCTAATGTCCTGTTACTGGAGGAAACAGAGATAAGGAAGTGAGAGAAAGTCTTGACCACAGATGCTCTCTGAGTCCAGACTCTTAGCGTTTTAGCGCTGGGTGTGCAGTGATCTGGTTACGCAATGTGCCACCATCACATTCAGAGACATGCTAGAAGCCTTCCCTGGAGACACAGGAGAGCAGCTTCAGTCTCCAGCTTGGCTGAGAAAAAGATCTGTCTTGGACGTCACTCTGTCTGCCCACCCACCAACACCCTCAACACACACATATACACAGACATATACATTAACATCATGCATCACAGAGCCAGAGCCACCGTGTACAAACTATACACACCAGCATACCTGTTCATGATAGGTAGTGAATAACAAAGGTGGAAATGCATCAAGTCAAGGCAGGGACAACATATGATGGACAACACAGCTCTAAAGTGGAAAAACACATTTTGTTTTTTACTCAGAAGTAGGTGATAGGCAAATTATTTATTAACATTCAAAAAATGACACAGTGAATTTGGATGCATTACTCTGTACATTACAGAAGGTATAACCAAGACTCAAACTTCACCACTTAACTTAAATGCTGTGATCAGACATGATAGCAAAGTAATATAATTCCAAAATGTATTATCAAATTTGAGATCTTACACTAAAAAACACTTGCGAGTAGCAGGCAAAAACATAAAATTAGAGCTATTCAAAAATCCTACAACACAAATGATACAGTGTTCATTTCATCAATGGAAACTATGACTAGAAATATTAATTAATGACCTACTATACATGGCTAAAACAAATTACAATTGAAAGTTTAAGTAGAGTCCAGTAGAGTCTCTTCTCAAAACACAAACACTAATCATGAACTATTTATTTTGGTATGCAAGTGAATGAATGATATTCTATGCAATGTTGCTGCTCTGCAGCAGAGAGAACATGTTGCTGAGGTAATGGTAGTGTTTGGTGAGTGGGACATACAGAGAGTTTGGAAAAAAAATATACCGTTATCTAGATTTACTCAGGGGAGTCCATCTGTTGTATCACTGCAGAGCAGAGAGGCATGGACACTGAACCTTTTCCATTAACCTTACTGTAGGCGAGAGTAGCAGTTGTAACCATAGTAACCATACACAACGATGGTGACAGTTGTAGTCTCATAATGCTTTACAAGATATAAAAATTTAAAAAAGAAAAAATTAAGACAAAAATGTCTCTAAATTATTTGTAGCTTTTGTTGACTAAAACTAATAACTAAAATTTGACAAAAATTCGACTAAAATTCGAAATTAAAAAAAAAGAAACAAATACACAAGAGTTGCCTTTATAGTTGCCTAGGCAGTTGTCCAGGTGGGATGTCACAGCTGTAAAATAATTTATCCTAAAGATAAAGATAATGTTGTCCTTATTGGATAAAAGTTGTAAATGTTTACCTTGATGACAAGAGGATTAGACTTTTGATATCAGAGAAATACTTTTGATTCTGAGGTCCTCTTTTGCTCAGAGTTCCTCTTAAACATTGTTAAACATTGTTTAACCATAATAAGAACTGGACAAGATCATACACTAATATGACACTTTGTAGTGGAAGCTACAGACATTATTACCCTGTGGATGAATAGTTCCACCCTGATGACAGGGCATTATCAGTTAAACAGGAAAAGTCCATGGCAGCATCATCAGAGGGATTTATTGTTTAAGGGCCCTATGACCCATCCTCTGACCCCTGACATGGAAGTCATTTTTCTGGGTCTTTAAATTTGCTGCTTAGACAAGCCTGTCTCGACTGCTATTGATAGTTTTATTGATCTGTGTATGCCAAATAACCATAAAGTTGATGAAACTAATTTAAAATCAAGAGGTCAATGAAATAAACCAGTTAGCTACAACATTAAAAATACCAGAGTATTATTGGAACTGCAAGTTGTGAGATTGGGCCTCCATGAATCAGACTTGTTTTATCCAGCACTTCCCACTGATCCTCAATGAGATTGTACATTTTCCAGCATACCTAAACTATGTCATGCTTGATAAGAGTCCAGGCATTAACACATCTACATGCAAATATTTAGTTATAGGTGTAGCTCCACCTACTGGCACCAGGAAAGACACTTTACATCCAATTTACATAAAATTTTCATCATGAGTTTTAAATGATGTACAACATGACATACAATTAGTGAATGTGTCCACAATAAAATCCCTCAAATGCAGCATGCCCTGATGTGCACGGGGGTGGCAGGGCCTGATCACCGCATTTGCAGCTTTAATTATGACAATTATTATTATTTCAAGCACTAATCAAAAGTCTGCACTAGCAATCAAATACTGTGTATGACAGTGTATCAGACAATAAGTATGAGATTTACTGGACTTGTTTTATTTATTTATTCATTTTTATTTATTTATTTATTTAAAATATTTTCTATTGATCTCACAAGAGGAAATTCTCTTTCACATATCCCAGGAAGTTTTGTGTATAATACTTTAAATGATTTTTACTGAAATTTTCAGTCTGACCTAACTTAACATCATTTTTCTTCAGTTTTTCATCAAATATATAAAACTACAAATTCTTTTTGGTTAACCCCTTCATAGCATGGCAATCCTTGTAAATTAATTAGCTACCCAGATCCTAGACACATACCCCTGATATATTGTTGTACATGATGGAAAAACACTAGTTCTTTCAAAAAGTACAAAAAACAAAAAAGTCAATTAGTTCTGTTGTCTCTTCCCAGCAGTTAGTAGATTTGTCTGTTTTCCAATTTATATTTTATGCATCTGTACTAGCAGACACCAGCTTATTACAACTGATTTATTTGGTTTTGTGAAGGCTATTATGAAATGCTGCTCTATAAATAACAAAGCAGCAATCCATAGGCAGCATTCACATGGCCTCAGAGAGTATGTAGTGTATACAAAAGACTGGCTGGTTGCTAAGAGCACAAAAGCACCACAGCCATTAGGGGAGTGATAGAGTTTTGCCTCCTGCCATCAAGCGAAAACTATAATTAGACATTAATTGGAGACTCTGTTAAGGCCATAGACTGTGTGCGCGCGTGTGTGTGTGTGTGCGCGTGTGTGTGTGTCTGAAAGCACACATGCACACACATGTGCATGTCTAGTGTACCATATGTTACAAATATGCTGTCCTAATACTATGCACTCTTAATTATTGCACGCATGTTTGACTGTGTGCATTAAACAGGGCATGTCAATACGAGCATTTTATTTGCATTTGAGATGAAGAATAGACAAATTGTAAGACCACACAAAAAATATCACAAAAATCCAGCCAAAAAAGTAAACATTTTGCTTTTGCTAAATGTCATCCATTCTAACTTAATTAAGAAAAACACATTATTGACAAATTTACATTGCACCGTCAGTCAGCATTGAGTAAGCGAGTAAAAGACAGAAGTGCTTCAGTGTCACTGTGTGATAGACAGGGCTGATTTTTTTAACAAAAACTATGACAAAAAAAAATGTTCACCACAAAAACGAGACAAAACCATTTAAAAACTAGAACTATAATGAAATGTATTATTTCTTTACAGACAAATGGACAAATACACTTTAATGTTTTAACAACTTGCATGGGTCTAGAGAATAATTATAGCTCCTGATTTTAAAACAAAATGATTCTTATTCAGAATCTAATTTAGCTGCTTGATCTGTTACAGTATTGTCAATATGGTACATTCTGTAGTAGTGACATTCTTTCAGTGATGTGTGAGTAACAGTAATGTCATCTGACAAGACAGAAAGCTTTGACAAAATAGCTGAGACAAAACTGAAAATGCAGGTAGCTCACTGGCATGAAACAATATCAAACACTGTGAATATAGATGCAATATTTAAAGAAAGAGAAGTTGAGAGTTTATAGTGATGGATGCTCACTAATATATTGGATTTACTGTGTCTAAACCAGTCACCAGCACTTTTACGAGATATTAAATAGTACAATGCATGACCAAAAAACTAAAAAAAAAAAAAGACGACCGAAAAAAAAGTAAAATTTGACTTAAACCAATACAAATTTTCAGTAAATTTCAAAAAAAATAAATATCAGATACCTGCAGATCAAGGCTAAATTGAAACTTCATTTGTCCTTCCAATTTCACATATTTCACAGATGACTTTTATCAGATAGCTGGACATGGAACCAAAAATCTGCACTGCAACATGGCAGACTCTACTTTGCGTGTAAAATACTCAAAAGAAGCTCAAAAATAAAAACACATAATTTCCATTCTGGGGCTGTGTCTGAAAAATACATCTTTGCAGGGGAAATGGCATTATTTTTTTTGTCGCTTTACCTCATCCAATGGCATCTCGTATGCCTTTGAAGCAAAAGGGGCTTCAGATGCAGGAAAATGAAAAAATTGCAATACTTTTCTATCATTTTGTCTGGCTATTTTGAGTTAAATTAGATCAAGAGGTGTTGCATCTGTCTTGTGTAACACAATGAGAAGCATTGCTTTGTTGGGAGTAGCAGCTGCACCTCTTCAGAAGATCAAAAAGCCTTCCAATCAAGGTGTGTTCCCTGTCATTTATCAAGATATATCAATATTTCTGATGAAATTAGACCAGGCTGAAGCAACCCATCAATCCGGAATGAATATGTAAAATAGAGGCGAAGTTTATTTAGTCTAGCTTTCTATCATCGGGTCTATCATTAGGAAAAGTTTTTTCATCTGTTTTATGCTTTCATAAATGTTGAGCTATTTCACAGTGGTTATTGTTAAATAGCAGGAGACCTGTAAAATCATATTATAAGACTTTTTTAGAAAACTAAAATGCACCAAAAAAATGATTTTCTTTTGAGGAATTTAAGAGGGCTATTGTATCTCGGCTGCTTTGACTGTATCAAAGATTATCAGCATTATCCACACATGCTCTGTTACAAAGTACAGCCATATATGGAAAGATTGACATCACTGTCATCCAGAGAGAAAAAGTTGTGGCTATTAGAATGCTGAACAATGAAATCTCCATGCTGACTAATTTATGTATTTTCAAAGAGAGAGGACCATGCAGGACTGATTTTCTTCCTGCTTCCCGAACAACAAGCCCTGTATTACCAGTGATCTGAAGACACTTCTGAGCAATTAGAGGAAAGCTTTCAGACCTTGGGACAGGGAGGTGTTTAAGTATGGAGTCACAGGAATGCCACAATAAAATATGAATAAATAAGTAAATAAATAAGTAAATAAATAAGTTAATTAATTAATTAATTAATTAATTAATTAGGAAATAAATGTGGAAATATAAAGAGAAATAGATAAATAAATAAATATGGAAATATAAAGAGAAATAAATAAATAAGGAAATAAATCTGTAAATATAAAGAGAAATAAATAGGAAATAAATGTGTAAATATAAAGAGAAATAAATAAATAAATAAATAAGGAAATAAATAAATAAATATAAAGGTAAATTTTGTCTTTGCTTTTCCCTTTTCTCTTTTTTCCTTTTATTTTTCCTTTTGTCATTGCTCAGTGCACCAAGTAAAAGCAAAGACAAAAGTGTTTGCTTTCACTTGGTGGACTGAGCTGTCAATCAAATGGCTCTGGGCGGGGCTTTCTGTCCAGGGTGGGTAGTTGTACCTCATCACAGAATTCCTGCCTGACCTCAGCTCCTAGCACGACTGAAGTCAAGTGATGTCACCGAGGCGCTTCGGCTCATTCTGTCAGCAGACACTGAAAGGACTCTGATAGTTCAGTAAGTTAATGTTTGTTTTCTTATTGGTGCTGGTTTTAATGCACTTTATATACACCTGTAGTGTCAGATATAATGTGTGCCATGCACTCCAGATGTCGATGGAGTTGTTTTGTGTGTGTGTTGACCAGAGAAGGGAGCTACCATCCAGTAAATATTAGCTTTAATGTGAATCAGCGATACTAACTGAGCTAGCTGCTCAGTCATAGCCTGATTAAAGCTAACATAGCATTTAGCTAATGTAGCATTATAACGTACTACAACATGTGAATCAGTCATTTAACAATGTTAACGACTAGAGAGTAGATTTACTGTTTTCTCCAGTTTAACTTCAGTGACTCAGCAGATATTCAGGACCACTGACAACACAGAACCTTAACCTTACTGTTGTAATCACATTTAGGTTTTCTAAACATTACATTGAGGTGAACCAGCGTCTCCACTGAAAGTTTTATTAACTAAATGTACCATATTACACTAACACAACACACTTCAGCTGTAAACACCGTTAGTTTAATGCTAATTGGCGATCTAACGCTAACAGCCTTACCAGACATTCATATCCAACCCACACTTGCAGCTATCGCCATTGCCAAAAAGACTATTTTAGTTAACTGGAAAGATAAGAAAGCCCTCAACATAATCCATTGGCTGAACCTCCTCACAGAACATATCTCACTTGAGAGAATATCTGCTACCAGAAAAAAACAATTGGACTCCTTTAAAGAAAAATGGTCTCCATTTATTAAATCAATAAATATTAATCTATAGCCTCCGCTTGTATGTGGGCGTATGCCACTCCCCTCATAAAATTGTGATACTTATTCTGTCTGTGCGTATGGTCTGACTTTTCTCTGCTTTATTTCAGTTTATTAACCCTCTAGCTTTTTAAGAAGGATGGCACCATGGACTTCAAGGCCATGTGCATGCACTGATGGTGTCCTTTCCCTATTGCTCCTGGGGTTGCTCTCTGGCTCTGCGGGGCCTGCGTGGCTCGGGCCCCTCTGCCTGGGGGTGGGTGTCTTCAGTGTCTCTCCCTTTGAGCCCTGAGTCTGCTGGGTCTGCATGCTCTTCCGGGGCCTTGGGGGTGGCGGCGGCTGGCCCTGGGGTTTGGGGTGGGTCGGCCCTTCCGTCGCTCCCCTGTCCCTTCCTGCTCTGCTTCCCTCCTCCTCCCTCCTCTCCTGCCTGCCCGCTCATCCTCGCCCCTCTCCCTCCCCTGGGGGCGCCTGAGGCCCTCCGCTGCCTGGGGGTCTGGCATGGCGGCCGAGTGGTCTCTCTTGGGGGGAGTGGCTCTGGCTCATCTGGGCATTGGCCTTGGTCCTTGCTGTGTGCACTGGGAGATCAGTTTCTGATCTATAGTGGCTTCCTGGCTGTGTGGGGCCGTCGGCCCCCTTGGGGGTGGGCGGGCGGGGTGGTGGTTCCTGGTGGGGGCTGGTATGGCCAGGGTTGGGGTTTGGGTGGCGGGTGGGTCTCGTGCCCCGGGCCGCCTGGGTCGGTCTTGACGCGCTGGTGGTGTCGGTAGCTGCTCCCTCTTTTTCTCCGGGTCCGCGTGGTTCACGGTGGCCCCGGTGGCTCTCTGGGGACACTGCCCTGTGGCTCCTGTGGCCGGGGGGGGAGGGGTGTCCTGTTGGCTTGGCCCTGCCTTGCTGTGATTGCTGTTCTGGGCTTCGGGGTCCTTCACACTTGCATGTTTGATCAGGTCTCACCAGCTCCTGTCGAGTCCCATTGATAGTGAATGATGGGACCCGCCAGAATGTGCTGATACTCTCTCCAGAGTCTCTATACTAAAATCATTCTCTTTTTCACGAGTATCCTCTTTCGGCCTATTCTATTCTATACAGTCAAGACATCCACAATTATGGTGTTCAATACCGTTTGTTTAATTATTTATTTATTGAATCTTTTTTTGTTGTTGTTTTTTCTGTTTTATTGATGGGCAGTTAGTAGTTGGGAATAACACACCACCTCACACTCTTTAATTGTAATAGCACCACCTGTTAGTTTCTATCCCTGTTCGTCTGTTTCGTCCTGTCCAGTCTTTGTTTCCCCTACACATCACTGAGGTGTAGCACTGCCCTCCCTGGCTCATAATAGGGAATTCTAATAAAGAATGTCTGCTTAGTTTTCAGGGAGGGCTGGTGATGGTCACACACATGCACTAAATATTAATCCTTTAGGCACCACAGTTTTTTCAATAAAATATTCAGTTTTGATATCACTTTTTCAAAAGGTTATAACTTGAAAATGATTAGACATAAAGGCATACTGTGAATGAGTAAAATCATCAGTATGATCCAAAGTTTGTGATGGGAGTAAATTCAGTCATCTAATTTGCATCAGTGCATTTTCTCCCGCGTCTGCTGCTATTTCCGTGTTTTTTTGCATCCCTGCTACCCACCTCACCATTAGTTGTGTTTTGACCACCCCTGCTACACCCACCACGTCCCCCCCTGCCACCCTGGACACGGTGAAGCAACGCATCGGCTCCAGTATGTGCTGCTTGTGGACTGTCATGGCGCACAGACTCGCTGCTGTTACGCACAGACGCAGCGTAACTTTCTGTCTCACTGGATGACTGAACATCTTCATCAGAGGGTGAATATCCCTCTTCAGAATCTGAGTCAGCCATTACTTGTCGAAGTACTTTGTCAACGGTGAACAGACCTCTCGGCATGGTGAGTCTTCTCTTGCTGTCTAGCGCTCTGCTGCGCTCTGACTGTGACCCTCGTCTCCTCGACCGGGAGGCGGTTTTCAAACTCTATAAACTCCAAAGCTTTGAATGAAAACGCGCCGACAAGTGATGCTCAGATTGAAGTCCCAGATGTCCGCCGTCTCCTGGTGTAAAGTAGTAACGACATGAGGCACCATATTTGCAGCTATGGCTTGTTATGTTCAGCAATGTTGCTTGTCACAATATTGCGACTTTGGCGCTTAAAGGGTTAAAATATTTGGCTGCAAGACTAAAATATGCATCAGTCTCATATAATGTTGACATCCCTTTTGTGGATTTAAACAATGAGAATAAATGCAGACAAAAAAAAAAAAAAAAAAGGAATCCTGTGATCATGTATGACTACCCACCCTGGACAGAAAGCCCCGCCCAGAGCCATTTGATTGACAGCTCAGTCCACCAAGTGAAAGCAAAGGCTTTTGTCTTTACTTTTACTTGGTGGACTGAGCAATGACAAAGGAAAAGGCAATGACAAAAGGAAAAAGAAAAGAAAAAAGAAAAGGGAAAAACAAAGACAAATTTACCTTTTTATTTATTTATTTATTTCCTTATTTATTTATTTCTCTTTATATTTACACATTTATTTCCTTATTTATTTCTCTTTATATTTACACATTTATTTTCTTATTTATTTATTTATTTATTATCATTATTATTATTTTTTATTTCTCTTTATAATTCCACATGTATTTCTTTATTTATTTATTCATTTATTTATTTATATTTCATTGTGGCACTCCTCCATATTGAAGAGGGTGCAGCGTGAACTCAATGTGAAGCTAAATGAGGTGTGGACTGGTTTAAGGGAAATCACTGGGTTCAAGTGAAGGCAGAGTACCAGTTGGCAATGTAGAGAGGGTCAACAAACTGAACTGTTTCTTCAACAGGTTTAGTTCACAGCCTGCTGCCTCCCACTCCTCAGACATTGGCCTCCAGTTGCCTTCACTACCTTTGAGGTTTCTGTCCTACCATCCACCCCTGCTGTGCTATACAGACCCAACCCCTCCATCGTAGATGACCACCTCCCATTTGGTTGTCACTGCTGACCAGGTGAGGAGACAGCTTCAGAGACTCTATCTTGGCAAGGCTGTGGGCCCTGAATGCATAAACCACTGATCTCAGGGCCTGTGCCAGCCAGCTGTCTTCAGTCCTGTGTCACCTCTCCAACCTGAGCCTGGACCAGATGAGAGTACCAAGGCTGTGGAAAACCTCCTGCCTGGTCACGGTGCCCAAGAAGTCATCTCCATCAGACCTCAACAACTACAGACCCACTGCCTTCACCTCTCATGTGATGAAGGTGCTGGAGAGGCTGGTCTCAGTCCACCTGAGATTGCAGGTGAAATCATCTCTGGACCCTCTGCAGTTCCCCTACCAGTCCCATGTTGATGTGGATGATGCAGTCATCTACCTATTGCAACATGTTCTCTCACATCTGGATGGTGTTGGGTGTACTGTGAGAATCACATTCTTTGATTTCTACAGTGCGTTCAACACCATCCAGCCATTTCTGCTCAGAGACAAGCTGCGGGTGAGGAGCGTAGACACACCAACCATCTCCTGGATCACTGGTTACCTGACAGACATACCGCAGTTTGTCCGGGCAGCATACTGTCTGATGTGGTGGTTAGTGGTACAGACGCTCCACAGGGAAGTGCACTGTCTCCTTTTCTGTTCACCTTGTACACCTTTGACTTTCAGTACAACTCCAGATCATGCCACCTGCAAAATTTCTCTGATGACTCGGTAGTTGTCGGGTGTATAAGAGATGGACAGGAGGAAGAATACAGGGCTCGTGTGGATGATTCTGTAGAGTGGCCTGGTAGAAATCATCTGCATCTCAATGTGGCCATGACCAGGTCGATGGGGATCGACTTCAGGAAGAAGAGGACAGCTACGCAGCAGCTGCACAACCTCGGTGAGGACATTGCCATGGTGGAAGTCCAGTAACGAAATCCACAACAATGTGGGATCAGGGTCATTTCAGAATGGGAAGAGGCTGGAGGAGGCCAGAACTGGGTTGGAGGTCTTATTGCGGGCACCGGCAGCAACAAATTCAAGGGTGTAAGCCTCCATGGATGGTCACCAAGTTTTCATTCTAGGACTTCCAGAGTAGGTGCTGCTCGTGGATGGCAGGTCCCTCGAGAGGAGTGGGCCCACTGCAAAAGCTGACGGCAAACAGAATCTGGAACAAACAATCTGTTAGAAGGCCTGTTACCTGGATTGGGTTGTTGTTCCAGCACTTGTCGAGCTTGAGACTCCACCTCCCAAGTGATTGAGGTAACTAAGCATGTCTATGGCAGGATCACATCAGGGTCACAGGTGGATTCCAGATCTGAGATAAGAGGACAAGGCATCGGGTTAGATATTGGAGGTTTCCAGGCCTGTACGTCAGGGAAAAGTAGAATCGTCCGAAGAACAAGGTCCAGCAGGCCTGGCAGGTCTCTTTAGTCTCTTTGTTGATCGCACATACTCCAGATTCCCATGGTCAGTCCAGACAATGACAGTTATTTTGCATCTCCTAATCAATGTTGACACTCCTCCAGGGCCAATTTTACCACCAACAGCTCTTAATTACAACATCATAGTTTCTCTCGGCAGGAGAGAGGCGGCGAGAAAAGAAGGCACATGGGTGAAGTTTCTGATTGGCAGGAGAACGTTGACACAGGACAGGACCCACTCTAGTATCCGAGGCATTCACCTCCACAATAAACTGCAGGCTGGGGTCCGGATGAATCAAGATGGGGGGCAGAAATGAGCAGTGCTTGAGGTCTTGGAAGGCTTGGTCTGCTTCTGGTGTCCAGAGGAAAGATCTCGAGGTGGTGGTGAAGGATGTGAGTGGGGCAGCTATTTTGCATTAGTCCCTGATGAAGCACCGATAGCAGTTGGCAAACCCCAAGAATCTCTGTAGTTGTTTACGGTTATCTGGTAGTGGCCAGTCCTTTACCACAGACAGCTTCTGAGGGTCCAGTCTGACCTCTCCATGGGAGATGATGTATCTAAGGAATAACACCTTGGAGGTATGGAATTTGCACTTCTCTGCTTTCACAAAATGTTGGTTTGTAAGGAAGCGCTCCAGGACAGAGTGTGCTCCTTAATGACAGATATCTAACTAGATGAAGACAGATCTGCTGATCATGTCCCGGAGGACATCGTTGATTAGGTTCTGGAACACTGCAGGTGCGTTGGTCCAAAGGGCATGACCAGATACTTGAAACGACCCAAACTTATGTTGAAAGCAGTCTTCCATTCATCTTCTTCTCTGATCTGAATGAGGTGATAAGCATTGCAGAGATCCAGTTTCATGAAGACCGTAGTAGTAGTAGTATGCAGTGGGGTGAAAGCAGAGTTGATGAGAGTTAAAGAATAGGTATTCTTCACTGTGATGTCATTTAATCCACAGAATTCGATGCAGTGGTGAAGAGAATCATCCCTTTTAATCAATAAAGAATCCAGTGCCAAAAGGTGAGGAAGAGGGTTGGACTATGCCAGCAGCAAGGGAATCCCAGATGTCGGTCTCCAGTTGGCAGTTTGTTCTGGTTTAGCAAGGTTGTACAGACGGCTGGTGGAAAGCGTAGCTTCAGGAATTAGGTCGATAGCACAGTTGTAAGGGCGGTGAAGGGGTAAGGAGAGGGTATCTTCTTTACTGAACATCAAGGCTAGGTCATGATATTCCTTGGAACCAGGTCTAGCTTCACAGGCTCGGAGGCTGTCAGACTCAAAATGGTGCAGCTCGGCTCAGGGCTAAGTGAAGACAAAGCTCATGACAATGAGGACTCCATGCAACTACTTCCTGTTTTTGCCAGTCAACATCTGGGTTATGTTTCTGTAGCTATGGGTACACCAAGACTAGATGTGGACTAGAGCGGTTGATTAAACAGAAAGAGATTCTTTCTTGGTGATTACCAGCTAGGATCAGGGATACAGGAACAGTCTTTCAAGTCACCTGGACCAGGCATCGAGTGGAATGATGGGAATGCCAGATTGATAGGCTAGTTGGCTGTCTAGAAAGCTTTCTTCGGCTCTGGAATCAATCAAGGCCTGGGCAAGAAAGGTCTGGGATTGCCAACATAGTATAACAACTAGCTGTAACCAATGAGGGGGCATGGTAGTAGTTCGGCTAGCCAGTAGTCCCCCAGTCAAAAATGAGCTGGTCCTTTTGTTGGCCAAAGGAGACAGGGGGCAATGTAGTGGCCAGACTTGCCACAGTATAAGCAGAGCTTGGAATCTCGACAATGTTTCTTATCCTGGGGGTCAATTGAGCACAGCCTAGCTGCATGGGTTCAGGTTCTGGTGGAGAAGGAGACACTGGGGGGGCCTTGGTGAATTCAGGGGATCTCAGAGATCTATGGTTGGTGCGCTGATTTCGCTTCCATCTGTGCACATGTAGCCATTTATCAATCTTGATAGAGAGGGCAATCATTTGATCCAGGTTGGACGTCTCCTCCCGAACTGCTAGTTCATCTTTAAGGGATTCCTGTAGGCCGTTGTTGAAAGCTCCATGTAGGGCCTCATTATTCCAGCCACTCTCTGCTGCCATGGTGCTGAACCTCTGTGGGATGCTGCTGCTGACCCTCCTCCAGCCCACTGCTTCCAGGTGCCCATTTCCACCAGTCTACTCTGCATTGCCCTTACTATACTTGATCTGCTCATCTACATATTTTTGAATTTTACCACCAGCTATATGCGTAGTATATTTAATGCCAGAGCCATACACCATAGCAGTAAACTATAATCAGTTTCCATGTCAGTTGTACTTTGCATGTATCATCTGTCTTATCATGCATGTATCAAATTGTGTGTTTTATGTTCCTTGTTCGCCCCCCAACCCCACCCCCCCGCCCCTCCCCTCTACCTCTCCACCCCTCTACCTCTACCCCTCTACCTCTATGTCTCTGCCTCTTCTGTCCCTCTCAACCCGCCCGGCCAGCAGGCAGATGGGTCCCCCCACATAAAGAGCCGGGTTCTGCTCAAGGGTTTTTTCCCTGTTAAAAGGGTGTTTTCCTTGCCACTGTCACCTTTTGGCTTGCGCTGGGGGTCAGGCATATGGGTTCCGTAAAGCGTCTCGAGGCAATTTGACTTTAATTGGCACTATATAAATAAAATTGAATTGAATTGAATTGAAATACTCTGCCATACTGTGGGAACCCTGGTGTATTGACATGAGCCAGTGGGTGGTGTCTCTACCACAGACACGATAGTCAAAAACCTTTCTCATCTCTCTTGCAGATCTCTTCTTGGTACTCCTAGACAGCCACCATCACTCTCTCACCGAGCCAGACATTAAACTAATCAGATTTGCTATCTTAGCTTGATCAGTAGCATAAGAGAGGGGCCGCCACCACTATAACATTCAGGAATTGGGACATGTGGCTTCCGAACCGGCAGGGGTAAAACAGGGCTAATATTTGCTGAAATATTGGATAGTGAGGTTGGGACTTGAGCTGGGCTAGCAGGCTGAACAACATGTTCTTAATTGAGCCACCTTACCGGTGAGCTAGGACACCTGATTCACCAGAGCATGATTACTCTCTACCAGGCTACGTAGTAGCTCCTCGTGTTGAGTTAACGCAGCTCCTTGACTAGCAATAGCCTGTTGCACAGTAACTCCGGTTGCCATAGACTCTGCACCAGTCTCATTGCCTGCTAAGTTGATCTTGACTGGACCGTAGTGTTAGAGAACTGGTTCAGAGACTCAGGAGCAAGACAACATAGACACAACAGACCGGAATTTGGAGTAAAACATAATTTATTTTCAAACCACAAGAAAGACAACAACAAGAAGTAATCCTCAGAAACAGTGGAACTGGAAAGCAGTTGCCACTAGTGTAAATAATGGAGACCCCTACGGGACTGGCGGGGGAAAAACTGATACACAGACTCTTAGTCTAGAATAATGAATAAATGCACAACCAGTCAGGACCAGATATCGCCAAGCTAGAGAAATTTTAAACAACGAACTCTATAATTGCAGGGAATATTACTAAACAGCAAAAGACAGAGCAAAGACACAAGAATAATGCTTGCACAGAGAAATACAGACTGATATAACATCAACTAAACTGCAGCTGGACTGAGTGAGTTAGCTGACTACAGGTGTGAGGGGAAGCAGAGAGAGACAAGGCAAGCAGAGGTAGTGTATGGCATGGCAGATGACGGAAATGAGTCAGGTGCTGGAATCAGTGGTGATTTTCAGGTGGGGATCCGGGAAGGTGAGCAGGCGGAGAATCCAGATGAGGGATTTACGAGCAGGCAGAGGATGAGGTTGTTGAACGGTCCAGCGTCAAGTAGTGATTTGTCAGGGAGGAGAGTAGCTGCAGCTGGATCACTCCCACCATGCAAATGGTCCCCTCAGGTGATTGCAGATTGGTAGCACTTGCCCGCATACCACAGACCACACTCACGCCCACCTGGAGAGAGAAAGAAGGGGGGAAGGGAAAACCTGCCACTACCTGGTGCCAGAGGTGGATGGCGTGACAATTCTGCATTGTATTGTATTGTATTCTATATCAAACAAATAGTTAATCAAAACACTTGTAAAACATAGCTGAATTCAGCCAATTTGAGACCAATGTCTGCTTCAGGTGACCCTGAACATCCCTTAGCTTTGATGCTATAGGTCCAGGCTGCTGGATGGCTCCCATGATGGACTGAGCACATATCCTCTCCTCTATTCTCCTTCAATTTCCATACATTTGTATGCCATCAGTTTATTTCACCAACTTTGTGTCCTATCTCTAGAAAGTCTGTGTTTTGTCCTCTCTTCCTTTATCTCTGGCTCTGGATCTGCGTGTTTCTGATCTTGTGCATTTTTTGTCGCTTTCTCTGTACTATCCTTCTCTCTCCCCCCACTACCCTCACCTCAACCAGTCAAGGCAGGTGGATGCCGCACCTCAGCCCAGTCCTAAGGAAGGTTTGTTCCTTGGTAGCATTTTTTTCTTGCTCTGCCCTCATAACTAACATTCACGTTATCTCGACACACTGATAAATATGTGGTCCACTGAATGGCAAAAATCTCATTCTCAAGGCTCTTTGTTTTGAAATACTTTCTCCAGTGCAGTGGCAGCAATGATTGCTCCACCAGATTGTGAACTGTGCATGCTATATGACTGTTATCACTGTAATAACAATTTAACGTGCAGGCTTTGCTTTCACAATGAGATCTTTAAACACTTCACATTGGATAATTCATACCTAGTGACCTACCTCCTCTCTCTTTGCTGTGGCCACAAATGTGTATGTTTCTGTTTTTTTAATCATATATATCTATATTTTAAAAAAGAATGCCAAAGCAAAGTAAACAAATGGATATTTATACAGTGTATCTATCATTCTTCAATTAATCATTCACTTATATATAATAATTTTTTATTATCAAAAATTTATGATGCTGGAAGAGTGCTTGTACTTCGGTGTTAAATGACACTTAGAGTCGAATACATTTACCAAAGAATCTGTTTTTAAGGTTTTACAAAAGAATCTGAAGTTTGGGAATCATTGGAATGTTTAGAGAAACTGTGGTTCTCTAGACATTTGAGAAATACTTGTAAGACTCATTCAAGGCTATAATAATATTACCAGGTGCAAGGTAGCTGCTGTGGATAGTTGGCATAAGACTGCCCTCTGCTGTAGCCAATGTGTCTGTCTGACTGAGACACATAAAAACACTTTGGTTGCATGAGCTTTGACTTGACAGTAACTTTAGTGTTTGTCATAAATATTGGAGTGTGAAAATTGATCATTGTGTTACTATTTCTATAATAACTGCCTTCTAGTGTAAGCAGCCTGTGGAACTCCATCACGGGACAGTGATACTTGTTGGAGTAGCTGCAGCACTTTCAATCTTATGTACAAGTAAATATCAAAATGTAAAATTTAAAAACTACTGAATGTTTGAATATTGCACATTTCAATCAATAATTTCTAGAGTCATACTTTTAAACACAGGATTTTTGTTTAAAGGACTGATTCATTTAGATAGAAAATCTAGTTACCAATATTGCTGAAAATATTTTCAGGAAAGTCATGTCAGATGAAAAAAAAAAATCAGGCTACTAACATTTTATCAAGGTATGTCCAGTCACTTGGTCCAAATGTGATTCCAAAAACAAGTAGGTCATTCCAGACATACCTCTCCCAAGCCATGCTTCCCAGTTCCTGCTAGGGGATTCTGATTCTTACTAATTCTAGATAAGATGGTTATAATTCCACCACCTGGTTCTGGTTCAACTTCGGGATCTGTTCTTAGCTGGACATGCATGGAAAGCCTCCAAAGGAAGTCTCCTAGGAGGCATCCTACTCAAATGCCCCAACCTCCTACGGGCCATAACCAAATGGCAGCCTAATCAGATGATTGAACACCTCAACTGGCTCCTTTCAATGCAAAGGAACAGCGACTCTATACTCCAACCTCTCTCCGGATGTCCGAGCTCCTCACCTTATCTCTACTACTGTGATCTCAATCTTCTGATCACTAACCAGAGATCATGACCATTCGTGAGGGTTAAAAATGTACACAGTATTGAATTGAGCCAAACATAATTCCACAACAGTATCAACCAAACTGGCGATAAGCAAGAACCTAAGAAGCTAAGGGACAAAATCTTCAGCTTTGTCACAAAAGGAAGAGGAGGAAGGGATCAGTGTGGAGAACTTAAACCCCCAGCAAGAACATCTGGACTACTCAGTTTAAACCTAAAAGGGCATTGCAAACTAAAAGCAGATTAAAGAGCTTTGTCTGCTATGATAGTTTGCAAGGCCACGAGTACAAGTGTGAATTATGACAATAATGCGAGGGTAATGTACCAGGGCTATGGGCGGTGAAAGGGTAGAGATTATTCATCTTGACAGATACTCACCAGTATCACAGTGTCAAATGGGAACACAAAAACAAGAAAAGCTTGATTTTGCTACTTGACAGATGGCACATATTTTAATCACTGTTGCAAAAAAACAGTGAACTGTGGACTAACCATCCAAAACATAATAGAATACTTTGGTTACCTTTGATAGCAGATTGCAATCTTTATTTTTCAGCTTTTTCTGGAGCTTTCAACTTCATTTCATGATCTTTAACATCTTCGACACATACTATTGTATGTTTACAGAAAAATTTGATGTGTCATCTTCATGACAACCAAGAAAACTATTCACCAATGAAGAAAGACTTTCAGTTACAGTTTTGTGTACTTTCTTGACAGAAAAGATACTCTCTTAAGAACACTGTGAATTGAATCAATAAAATAATTTCAATGGCCATACAAAATTTCATATTTTTTAATTATTTTGTAAATTCTGTTGGCATTCAACTGTAAAACAGAATTTTATGGAGTTATACGAGGGCTGCCCTGCCTTCAGTCAAAACAATCCTAAATCCTATGTTATATATTGCCCCCTTCAGAAATCTTCTATTTTTGCACATTTATTTTTAATGTTTATTTGGCAGGGACAATACATACAACATTGCCACAAAAAAGGGAAAATCTGATGCATATAAGACGTCTAGCTTCAGCTAATTTGCAGTCTTTGTCCCTGGTCAGGTGTTTAAAATACAATGAAATATACTAAATACAATTAAAAAAATGCAATGACACAAATACAGTGAATAATACAATAAATAAATAAACAGGACTATTTATATATATATATATATATATATATATATATATATATATATATATATATATATATATATATATATATAAATATATATATATATATATATTATATATATATATATATATATATATATATATATATATATATATAAAATAAAATATATGTGTGTGTGTGTGTGTGTGTGTGTGTGTGTGTGTGTGTGTGTGTGTGTGTCTGTGTGTGTGTGTGTGTGTGTGTGTGTGTGTGTGTGTGTGTGTGTGTGTGTGTATGAATTAATGGAAGAAAAGAAAGACAATATTGCACTTATGAAAACATAGGTACCAAGATGTTTGTAGAGAATGATGTTTTCTGTTAATTGAACCCAAAATAATAGACCTGCAACCTGGAGGACAAAGAATGTTCCAAGTGTCTTAATTGCTGTGCATTAACTCCTATATCTTGCAGAGATTGATTTTTGTTGCTGTGGTCCTGTTCTTGGGACCCGTAACAGGTTGTGAGTGGGACCTACCTAGATCAGGCTTATCCTGGCACATTCCACAGATGCTCAATAAGATTTGGATCCAGGGAATGTGGAATCCTGGTGAACAGCTTCACTCTGTCATGTTCCCTGGGCCACTCCTGAGCAGTTTTTGCATTGTGTCAGGGAGAAATTGTCCTGCTGAGGGTGGCAACTGGCATTAAGGACTACTGTTGCCATGTAGGTGGTGGGGGCAGTTGGTGGGGGGTTGCCTGACCTTAAAAGAGAAATATCTAGTGAGCGGCAGTTGTGTGGACAAAAATGCCTTGTTGATGTGAGAGGTCAGATGAGAATGGGCAGACTGGTTCAAGATGATAGAAAGGCAACAGCAACTCAGATAATCACTTCTTACAACCAAGGAGTGCAGAATACCATCTCTGAACACACAACACGTCAAACTTAGAAGACGATGGGCTACGGCAGCAGAAGATCACACCAGGCCCCACTCCTGTCAGCTAAGAACAGGAAACTGAGGCTACAATTTGCACAGGCTCACCAAAATTGGACAATACAAGATTGGGAAAACATTGCCTGGTCTGATGAGTCTCCATTTCAGCTGCGACATTGAGATGGTAGGGTCAGAATTTGGCATGAACAACATGAAAGCATGGGTCCACCCTGCCTTGCATCAATGGTTCAGGCTGGTGGTAGTGGTATGGCATGGATGATAATTTCTTGGCACACTTTGAGCCCCTTATTGCCAATTGAGTATTGTTTAAATGCCACAGCTTACCCGAGTATTGTTGCTATACTCCATCCCTTTGTGACCACACTGTACCTTATATCTTATATCTTCTGATAGCTACTTCCAGCAGGAGAATGCACATTGTCACAAAGCTCAAAATCTCTGAGGAATGTTTCCAACACCTTGTTGAAGTATGCCACAGAGAATTAAGGCAGCTCTCAAGGCAAAAGGGGTCCAACCTATGACTAGCAAGGTGTACCTAATAAAGTGGCCAGAGTATACCACACATGACCGGTGAAAAGTTTTAGAATGTCCCAATTTTTCAAGATTTTTATTTAAATTGAAGTAGTTCAAGTCCTATTACCAGCTTCAAATGGTGCAAAATGGTGAACTGCCAGAGGTTTTCTTGTTGTTGTTTGTTTTTTGTTTTTTTAAAGGTAAGATTACCCAAAACTGAAAAATAATGTACATTTCAGAATTATACAAAATGCCTTTTTTCCAGGGAACAAGAACTAAGTTGTTTTTGTTACGGGCAGTAGACTGAGACTCACGTGCAGTGCAATGAATACACACAGGCAGGTGTAAACAATTATAATACATTTATTAACACGCTTACATATTTACAAAAGAACAAATGGACTACAACAATGGCTCCGGACTACAACCAGAAATGCCGTGCCAATTGTGGACAGAGGCTTTAGGATCGGCAGAGCCCCTAGGGGAAGGAAGGTTGCAGGGAAATCCAACTGGGCTGGCAGGTGATCCAGGACTGGAACGCAAAGAACAAGGGTTAAGCTGGAACAGGTCACAAGGGAGCAAGACTAAATGAGAATCTGTACTGACTGAGACTGTCTGATGATCTGGCGCTGAGTAGTGTGCAGAGTCCAGTTTTAAGGAGTAGAGGATTAATTAGCATTATCACTTCCACCTGCCAGTGTGCCACTTCTTGCAGATAGGATTGGCAGCACCCGCCCGAATGCCATACCACACGCTCACGCCCACCTAAGGAGACAAGAAAAGGAGGAGGGGAGAGAGAAGGTGGCTGGCACTACTTAGAGCCTGACGTAGAGAGTGTCACAGTTCCTACCAATTCCGAAAGGTGTTCCAAACTTGTCTTGATTACTTTTTTGTTTTTCAGCCTTTATTTAACCAGGTTGGTCCTGTTGAGATACAATGACCTCTTTTTCAAGGGAAGCCTTGCCAAGACAGCAGTCTGAGAAACATTAAAATTGCAACAATTAAAAACAGACAACACCAACTCACACAACAAAATAAATAAAATGCATGCTAGATAAAAGCACAGGATTAAGAATTTACATTAAAACAATAAGTGTGATAAGTAGCTGCTACAGAGTCTTTCATACGGTTTTTAAAAGTACCAAGGGTGATGAGTTCCTTTAGATTCAGTGTGTTCTGCAGTGAGTTCCAGGCCGCAGGTGCAGAGTACTTAAAACAGTGTTCCCAAATTCCAATTGAACCTTTGGCATGTTTAGTAAGTGCAAATCATTAGAACGTAAACAGTAATTTCTGTGAGTTTTAGAAATGTAATCACACAAATGATGTTTAAGTAGACCTAGGATTGCTTTGTAAATAAAAGTGTCCCAGTGCAATAAAAGTGTACCAGTACACTTATAACCCCCTCTGTCTGCATAAAAGTAGTGTTGGAACACACTGTGGCACCATACCTTGAAAGCATTACAGTATTGGACTGCAGAAAGTAGTATGTTTCTATAAAAGGCAAGGAAGGAAATTAACAATAGAAGAGAGACAGACCATCATAACACTTAAAAATGTAGGTCTTTCCTACAGAGAAATTGCGACGAAAGTCAAGGTGTCAGTGAGTACAGTTTTTTCACCATCAAAAGGCACTCAGAAACTGGAGGAAATTGGAGGAAAAAGACCAAAAGCCACAACTGAATCAGGAGACAAGTTTCTGAGAGTCAACAGCTTGATGATAAGCGGCACACAGGACAACAGCTTCAAGCACAGCTTAATAGTGGTCACAGTAAGCAAGTCTCAGTTTCAACTGTGAAGAGAAGACTTAACGTTGCAGGTTTGACAGGTCAAGTGGCAGAGAGAAAACCATTGCTAAGATGTCAGAATAAGAAAGAGAGGCTTGCCTGGGCCATGAAACACCGCTAATGAACTACTGAAGACAGGAAGTTGGTATATGGACTGATGAATCAAAATTTGACATCTTAGGTTCATCATGCAGAATTTTCGTGCGCCTCGAGAAAGACAATGGATGGTTCCTCGGTGTGTGACATCAACTGTCAAAGATGGAGGAGGAAGCATGATGGACTGGGGCTGTTTTCCTGGATGCAAGGTCGGTGACTTGTACAGAATGAGAGGTACCCTGAACCAAAATGACCAAAATCACGAGTGTATTCAGCTGTTATATCGGCCAACGGTGGCTGCTTTGATGAGTCAAAAGTTTAGAATACATTTTGGTTTCTAAATAGATTTATTTTTTAACTTCATTTGTTTATTTGGTCTATGCTTTCAATTCAGAGTACAATGAGACATTAACATGCATCATTTAAAGTAAAAACCTGGAAAAATTGGGGTGTTGTAAAACTTTTGACAGGCAGGATATGTACAGTTTATGTCAACAGACTGGGTAACTGACCAGCCAGATAATTCATTTTCTGCACTGAAGGTGCATAGACAGTCAATTGACATTCAGTCTTTGCTTCCTAAGAAGCAGTACAGAGCAAACAAAACCACTGTGAGGAGGTCATATCCTGATGAGCTGGTTGAATAGCTTTGTGTCCCATACACTTTTTTTCCCTCAAGATGTCTTTTAATGTATTAAGAGATAAGAGCAGGATATTCTACAAAGAAGATCCAAGAGAGCACCTGCCTTTGATTTCTATGCCTGCAATTTCCCTCATTAGCTGTATATTCAATTAGGCTGCACGTCCCTTCTATTGTACAGCTAAGACTTGGGTCAAACACTCAGGTCACTTTGAAGTGCCTGAGTACTCTGTCTCTGGCCTTGTGTTTGATTCCAGACAACTAGCTGAATATAATCATCAAACACTTGTGACTGATCTTGAGCTAAATGAATGACTCTGAGTTTCTGATTAAATATTTCTTATCCTACAAGATACTGACTTCAACAACTCACCGACTTTGTACTTGTCTGAGTAAAACATATCTGCTCAACAGAGCACTCACAATAAATGATACACAGTCTGCATGTGTGCATGATCATTGTTGCTCTAGATATGAGAAATGTGATTAAATAAGTGAACATCAGTCTGAGAAGATCCTGTCATACATTTAAAGATTTATTTATCAGCTGTTAAAGCCTGATGAGTGTGAATAGACACAAAATTTAAAAAAGAAAATCAGAAGGGCAACACTGATGAAAGCATGTCAAAAGGTTACAGAGATATCAAAAGAAACAGAATTTTCTGAACAATGTCCAACCTTTTTTATGTTAGGGTACTGTGTACTGTGTGTTGAGAAAAGCCCCTGAGTTCGGCTAGTCAGAATAAGAATAAAGAATAAACACACACACGCACACACACACACACACACACGTGTGTGTATATATATATATATATATATATATATATATATATATATATATATATATATATAAATAATAGTGCTGTTTTTTATTTTATATTTTTTTATTTCATATTTAGTCTATAATAATCGCATTACACACACACACACACACACACACACACACACACACACACACACACACACACACACACACATATATATATATATATATATATATATATATATATATATATATATATATATATATATACCCAATCTGGTTGTAATAAAAGCATGGATCACCATTTCGAAGTGCTCTGGTGTTAGAAAGGGCTTCACCTTGGCTGTCACAGGTGAAAGAAGCTAGCCTTCACCACAGCACTGATTTGATGGTCAAGTTTAAAATCAGAGTCCATTTTAAAACCCAGGTTGGAAACCACTGGCTTAACATAGTGAGCCAGGGAGCCCAAGTCAACAGGGGGAGACTCACAAGGGCCACTGGGACCGAACACCATTAACTCAGTTTTCTTTTCGTTAAAACGTAAAAAATTTGAAGCCATCCAGGCTTTAATGTCATCAAGACAGGACAGAAGCGGTGTGACCGATTGAGAATCTTTCTTTTTCAACGGCACATAAATTTGTGTGTCATCCGCATAAAAATGGAAGGCGATGCCATGCTTCCTGAGGATGGATCCCATAGGAAGTAGGTATAAGGAATAAAGAAGAGGCCCTAAAATTGAACCCTGCGGTACCCCAAAAGACAACAGAGCAGGGGGGGGATTCAAAGATATCAAGGCTCACACTGATAGTTCTGCCAGTCAAATAGGACCTAAACCACTGCAGTGCACTACCACTAATGCCCACCGAGTGCTGCAAACGAGATATTAAAATGTTGTGGTCCACTGTGTCAAATGCAGCAGTTAAATCTAGAAGAACAAGAACCACATAATCCCCAGAGTCGTTTGCCAGGAGAACATCATTAAAAACCCGTAACAGTGCTGACCCCGTGCTATGCAGAGTCTTAAAAACAGACTGAAAAACCACCAGTACATTGCACTCATCTAAAAAGGACTTCAGCTGGGCATGAACAACTTTCTCTAAAATTTTGGAAAGAAAGGGCAGCTTGGAGATTGGTCTGAAGTTAGATAAAACTGTGGTGTCGAGGCCAGGTTTCTTAAGCAGTGGTTGGACTACAGCGTGTTTAAAACTAGTGAGGACCACGCCAGTGGACAGACAGCTATTAATGATGGTTAAAACTGACTGCCCAATACATGGAAAAACCTCTTTTAAAAAATGAGGCGGGATGGAGTCATGAGGGGACCCTGATGGCTTTATGTGGCTGACAATAATCTGCGTTAACGCATTAATTTTGACAGCCCTAATATAAAATTTTATTTTATTTTTTTTTATTTTCATAATTGTTTAGATTGTAGATTCTCACTGAAGACATCAAAACTACGAATGAACACATACGAAATTATGTAGTAAACAAAAAAGTGTGAAATAAGTAAAAACATATTTTGGATTTTAGATTCTTAAAAATAGTCACCGTTGGCTTTGATTACTGCTTTGCACACTCTGGGCATTCTCTCGATGAGCTTCATAAGGTAGTCACCTGAAATGGTTTTTCGACAGTCTTGAAGGAGTTCCCAGATATCATCATACCATCTGGATTGGGTTTAGGTCAGGTGAGTTTGGAGGCTGTGTCATCTGACACAGCACTCCATCACTCCCTGTCTTGGTCAAATAGCCCTTACACAGCCTGGAGGTGTGTGTCCTGTTAAGGAAAAAAAGATGGTCCAACTAAACGCAAACCAGATGGGATGGAATGTCACTGCAGGATGCTGTGGTAGCCATTCTAGTTCAGTGTGCCTTCAATTTTGAAAAAATCCCCAACAGCATCACCAGCAAAGCACCCCTACACCATCACACCTCCTCCTCCATGCTTCAAGATGGGAACCATGGATGTAGAGACCATCCGTTCATCTTTTCTGTGTTTCACAAAGACACGGTGGGTGGAACCAAAGATCTAAAATTTGGACTCATCAGACCAAAGCACAGATTTCCATTGGTCTTAAGTCCATCCCTTGTGTTTCTTGGCCCAAACAAATCTCCTCTGCTTGTTGCTTTTCCTTAGTAGTGGTTTCTTAGCAGCCATTTGACCATAGAGGCCTGATTTGCGCAGTTTCCTCTGAACTGTTGATGTAGGGATGTGTCTGCTACTAGAACTCTGTGTGGCATTTGTCTTGACTCCAATCTGAGGTGCTGTTAACTTGTGATTTCTGAGGCTAGTTACTCAGATGAACTTATCCTCAGCAGCAGAGGTGACACTTTCTCTTCATGTGAGCCAGTTTCGTTGTAGCACTTGATGGTTTTTGTGACTGCACTTGAGGATACATTCAAAGTTTTTGCAATTTTCCATACTGACTGACCTTCAGTTCTTAAAGTAATGATGGACTATCTTTTCTCTTTACTAAGATAATTGGTTCTTGCCATAATAATGGATTCTAACAGTTATCAAATAGTCCAAGCAAAGGGTGGGCATTTTGAAAAAAATAAGTAAGTAAAATATAAATGTATATATATATATATATATATATATATATATATATATATATATATATATATATATATATATATATATATATATATATATATATATATATATATATATATATATATATATATATATATAGACACACACACACACAGTCATGGAAATAATTATTAGACCACCTTTGTTTTCTTCAGTTTCTATTATTTAGCCATTTTCCATGCTTTTCTTAATAATAACCAAAATCACTCAAGTTCTTACATCAATAGCTATAGCACTGTACTGTCAAAAACAGTGCTTTTAGGCATTCCATGTTTTCTTTTCTGTCTGTTTTAGTCACATGATACACACAGGAGTTAGTACTTGATTTCATAACCATTGTTTTTGATGACTGCAACCATTCATCTTGGCATGCTCTCCACCAGCTTCTGGCACTGTTCTGCTTTCACAGCAGCCCATTCTTGTTAAACAAATTCAAACAAATTTGCTTTGTTTTTGGGCTTGTGGTTTTCAATTTTGCATTTGGTGATTTTACACAGGTTTTCAGTTGCATTTAGATCTGGTGATTGAGCAGGCCAAGGCATGGTTCCAATGTTGTGGTTCTCCATCCAGGCTTTAACTGACCTTCCCATGTGGCAAGGGGAATTGTCTTGGTGGGAAATCCAGTCATTGCCATCTGACATGAACATTATTGAGTCATTCTTGCTTTACATAAAGACCCTGAGACAACTGCAATCTTCACTTTCAGTGGCTAAAACTTTTGCACAGTTCTATATGGACATAGAACATTTTGTTCAGCCACACCTTTCAAACTACATGAAAGAACATTACATGAAGAAAAGGGAAACATTTGACTGAACTGTGATATATACAGTGGTGTCTAAAAGTCTGAGACCACTAGCAAAAATACTTTTATTATGTATTTGTTTTAAATTGAATTCAAAATGTTAAATTACAATGATAATACCTCATAATGTGAAGGAGTTAATATGGTGACTGCCAATAATCTGTTTAAGTCTGATTCTTGACCAAGAAACAGTGTGGAATCCAAAATATTTCTTTATTTTACACCTCATAACAGTTAGTGTTTTTAAATGTTTCTCCTCCCTAACATTTCTAATATGATTGACCCTCAATGTGATCTCACACTTTTGTTTCAAAAGTTTGGTGGTCTTGATGGCAAGAAAAGTACATGACAGATAAGAATGTAAATTTTAACAACACACTGTCTTAAAAAAGAAAATCTGTCAAAGACTACATAGCAAGACAGTGATCTATACACCTGAATACACTGAGCATAATTTGTGCAACCTCCATGTGTTCATATAAAAGAATAAAGACAAGCTCATGCCGAGATGCTCTTATTTGCAACTCTATATTGGTGAAATGAACCTTTATTAAAGAGCAATATTCTCCATATACCACCTGCTAGTCTCATAATGAGAAAGGATTTAAATTAGGGAGAGGCACTCCTTTCTTCAGTGGCAGCCCGTTTCTTTTCATCAGTGAGCGCTTCAGTAGAATACAATGATGGAGCTGAGAGAGAGAGAAGAAAAGAGAAAATAATGTGCAGCACAAAGCAACCGTTTTTCACAGTGCCAAGTCTTAACAAGGAGGAATTTACTGAAACAATAACCATATTAAATTAAATACTTATCCTCTGTTTTAAAAAGAAAAATAAAGGACACAAGTACACCAGAGAGTAAAGTCAAAGATAATTTAATGGTGAATTGGCTGAATTAATGTGTGTTTATGTGCATTTGAGAGAGGAAATGGGAGAAAGAAAGAAATGCTATATTAATGCTACAAAACTGTGGTCATTTAGATTTACAGCAGTGTAGAATAAGAGCCTGCCAAGTTGAGCAAAAACTGTTTGTGAAAGAAGAGCAGGAAGTAAAATGCAGCATATATTATGTGTGTTTTTTTTCTTCAAATACTTACAAAGCAGTATATGACAAATGTTCACAATTGTAAGTGTGTCACAAAAATTTTTAGTGTAAGAAGCAGCAGTTTCACAGGATGGATTTTAAAGGGCTGATTAATCTATAGATTGTAGGGCAATAATCCGTCTAGTGATCCAACTCCTGCAAAGAACCATGTAAAACTAGACAAAATATGCTCTTGCTGAGTTGAAAATATCTACAAAATATATACAAAATTTTGTATGTTCACTCATTACAGGACCTGCCTGGCTTTAGATCCTTCTCTGTTCAACAAGTTTTCCAAAATCTTCATTGCCTTCCAAAGCCACACGTTCTGATTTAAATGTCAGAAAACAAATGTTGCTTGGTTTTCCATTACAGGCTTAGATAAATTAGTCAACTAAATTAATTTAGTTGCATTTCTGAGTTAAATTGATCTGCCTTGGTGACAAATACTCAAATACCGTAAATTTGAATGAACCTGAAGTGAAAACTACATGTCAATTTAAACACTAAAATATCTTTCCATTTTCCTTTACCATATCTGCTAACACAAAGAAAAAACTGACCCAGTTATGCTTGAGTCATTCTGAAAATCTATCCCGATGTTAATGAATTAAACTCTTGCATTTTTAAGGTGGAACATTTATATTTTTTATTTTTTTAAAAATAGACAAGTTTGTTGCTGTTGGCCCGACAGGGCTAAACATGTGCACAGTCCCACACACACACTTTATCCACTACCAGTCACTTAATGTGTACGGCACAATAGATGTCCATTTGACAGTTATATGTTGCTTGCCATGACATCTCATTTATCCTCTATAATCATAATTCCGCTTTACACAGTCTTTCTTTGTGCAGGTTCTCCATCCCCCAACCTCTTTCTACTGACATCTCTCCATCTATCTAATCCTTCCATTCCTGTCATGTTGCATCTTAGTAGACGCCACGGGTCAGTGCCTCACTTTCTAAAGACTGCTCCATTCATAGGGGAGCAGAATAGGAATTTACATCTCATGGCAGAGTTTTCCCCTCCATTTGTTATAATGTCAGGTCACTGCACCGCTCGGCTAGCAGAGAAGGAAAGATAATGGCTTCGGCACACTCCCTCCCAATTTATTACACACTCACTGGCTCTGACCTTGTCTGCAGCTTTGGATGTGTGTAGATTTTTTTTTTTTTGTCAGCCTGCACTACTTTAACTTGTTTACTGGCTGGCTAACAGTAATAACAGTAATGCATATCCTAGCTGTTTTCTAAAGTCATGTTCCTCTAATTAAATGAAATGATGAGATTTTAATTTAAACTTCCCATTTTATTTCAAATAGGCATAAAGTAGTGATGAGTGGGCCTACTGCATATATAGCTATATCAAAGCGATAATGTACAGAACTGCTTCAGTGTAAACAGGGTTCCTACATATCACAGGCAAACATGATCTAGACCTTCTTGGCAAATTAACACACCCTATTTTGAACTGCTATTTGCTATTAAGGGCCTTTAGGCTTGACTGACTTGACTCATATAACTTCTTTTTATACCCAGATAAGAGATATTGTGCATTTTATTGCAGACTACTTTATGCCAAAGTTTAGTATGACCATTTGTTTCTAAATCATTTCACATATAGTGACACAAAATAGCATCTGTTGTGTTCTAGATCAAAACTGACCTCTACAATTTCATTTGTTAAAAAAAACAAGTTCATATAAAAGCTTAATTACTAAAAACAGTATTACTAACAATAGCAAACCCAAAAATTTTGCACATTCTTATGCATATACTGAAGAATGTGTAGTGGTTTTTGCATGTGATTTACAAACACATGCACTACATTTATGGAACTTAGTGCTCTTCTTCTAAATGATACTTCCTTCAGCATAACTGCCAGTAGTACTTCATAGTTTTCTATTCTAGTTTTATTTTAGCATACTTATGTTTATTTTTAATCATGTATTGCTCTTATATTTTACTCCTATTGTATTAATCACTGCATTTATTCTCATGTTATATGATTCATGGAGTTCTATTTTAGTCTTATTTATATTCTTATTATGAAATAGGTCTCCCCTTTAAGTTGTTCATGTTTATCACTGTTCGACTGACTCTGTCAGGAACAATTCAAAGAGGTATTTTATGTCATCGGTCCAGATTCTAGCCCATCTCCTCAGCCGTGGGATCATCCTGGTAACATGTTTAGCCAACAGCATACCTCTTGCCTCAGGCTGGACAAATTTCCAATCTTTGAGTGGAATCTAACAGTAAGCTAATTTCATCAGCTGTCTCCTGGTCTAGATCATATTTTGTGATTTCCTCAACTTCTGACACTTTGTCCTCCAATGCATTTTCACTGTAAGTTTTCCGGCTCCTCCTAGGGGATCTCAAGGTGTTCCCAGGTCAAATGAAATATGTAATTCCTCCAATGAGTGTTCATTCCTAAAGTTCCGTGGGATGCATGAGAAATTCTTGCAGAGTTGGGTGTTGAAAATCGAACAGAAGATGCAGATGTTTAAGACTCACAAACAGCAGGTGATCGGTTGACCAGATTTGATCAGTTTTTGGCCAAATACCAGGTTAAAATTACTGGGGCTCTGACCATTCAATTATTTCAAAATGAAAACAGAACTTCAGTCTTGCATTAAAAAAGAACAATCTAACAGTTACAATCCTTAGCAAAATGTGTAAAACATAAACATATTCTCATTAAAAACCTCTCAGAATCAGCAATCTAAATGTTAGAAGTATGCATTTATTACATTCTTGCCAGCTTTGCAGGTTAAAATTAACTACAGCTATATTCTGTTTGATTTGTACAAAAACATGTTCAAGGACAACTGTCATATTTGTTCATTCAGATTGAACGGTGACATACCTTTACCTTTTCTTTGTTTTTTTCCTTTATTCCACTCAATTCTTCTTCTCTTCCAGTCCTCACTGACTAGGAGACATGGCGCTGCTACTTGACAATAAATTATGTTAGGAACAAATGGCACAGGAAGTCATACTGATTTTGTGCCCCCCTCCCCCAAAAGCTTTTGACTCTGGTGTTTTTCTCAGTAATACAGTCTTTCAGCCATGTTTCCTTGTAAAACATCAGGCTGCTTTCCCAGTAGAGACTTTGGCTCCTAATGAGTGTCGCAAGCTCCTACATCTTATTACCCAGAGAGGTGAACATTTCCCATGATAACAGACGGAAGAACCAATCTTTAAGCCTCTCTTCAAATTGTCTCTCCTTTCGTCCTGTTCCTTTTACTCCAGTTTATCTCCTTCTACGTCTCCGGAATATCATGTCTCATTCCCTGCAGTTTTGGAGAGCTCAGCAACATCAGATCCTCCTGTCAGAGTAAACAATAGCCGGCTGGCTCCGTTGCTCCGCAGGTAGAACTCCACTGAGCAATGGTAGCAACAGTCTTTTCCACTCTATTTCCTCTTCTCACTCCTCCAAGATAGTCAAAAAAAAAGTAAAATGAAAAAAACACTTAAATCATCAATGATTCTTTTAAAAAAGAAAAGAAAAAAGAAAGAATTGGCATCAAGGAAAAAACAAACAAAAAATGAAAGACATAGGACTAAAAAGCTGCCGTAACAGGCTGCCGCATCACCGGCACACTCTTGCTTTCTTTCGAACTCAGAAAAAAAAAAAAAGATTGGTTGGAAGTTTCTAGCAAACTGAAGTTTTCCAAAATCAATGTTACCTTCCTAGGCATTTTTTAATGTGGGACTTCAAACCCATGTTTGAATCTTAATACACCCCTAAATATGAGGGCTTTTTTAAAAAAAAACAACTTCTAGTCTCACTCCTGAGATGAGAATAGCTTGCTCTACATCGACACCGTGCTCTTTGCTTAAGCCTCAATTAGGGGCTTTCGACCAAAGAGCACCAGGTGCTAGGTTGGTTCAAAGTTGAGAGCCAGTGCTTTTTTGGTTCAAATCTCATGCCACCCCAGAACCGGTTTGTGTTTCCATTCGGAAGGAGCAAAGTTGGAGCTGCGTCATTGCGCCACCACAAAACGTGTGTACGTCACTGCGTACGTAGCCGTTCAATGGCGTTCGCGCCATATGGAAGCCCACACAACAACAATGGAGGACTTCACTGGAGTGGTGTTCATGGCTTTGCTAGTGTGCCTTGCCATCGTTGAACAGCAAAACCTTCTGTTAAGGGTTACCCATCGGCGTTGCCGTTCCAATGCCCGGCGATCATGTTTGAGAAGAAAGGTAATTATCAAAGACGTTTGGATACTTAACAGTAAACGTGTTAGCATTAGCTTAGCTACTTAGCTTTGACTACACTTGCATTGATTACTTAGCGGTTAAACACGCACAATAAGTTGATGATCATATCTATGTTTATCTTTTTAGATGTTTTTAGATGTAACCCCGCCCCCTGCCCGTGACATGCTCGGCTCTCAACTCTGGCCCAGCAACAAGTTGGTGCCCGAAACAGCCCCAGTTTTTGGAGCCCGGAGCCACAGCTCCGGTGGTGGAAAGACAAAAAACCAGCGCCAAGTCGGGCTCCGGCTCCGGCTCCGGCTCCGGCTCCGGCTCCGGCTCCGGCTCCGAACAGCCTCCCCCCGGTCGAAAGCCTCTAAATGTGACCTTTACCATAACATCTGTTAACTAGTTTTTTAACCGCTTGTACACTTGTACTACAATTTTAAAAAAGATAAGTATCATAGTCATACATTAAATTATCACATTACCCACACACTGAGGGAAAATCCTGACAAAAGTTAAATAAAACATCCAAAATTTAAAAAAAATACTATCAAGATTTATTTTGTGTCTTGAGACAAAGTCATGGAAGCTTATGACAGCCAGACTGAATAAATAACATTTTTCAAAGAGAACACACTGGCGTACGTTTGTCCTTCTTTCTGTTAATCTGTCCTTTCATCTGTACACAACATTACTCAAAAACAAAACGGATTTGAATGAAATTTTCAGGGAAGGTCAGAAATGACACAAGGACCACCTGATTAAATTTTGGCAAAGATGCAGCTTATAGTCTGGATTCACAGATTTGTTAAAGATTTCTGTATCATTGTGAGATAGTGACACGGCATCACTGTAACTATGACAAGTGAACACTATGTCAGCAGGCAGCTGACGATCACATGATTGCAATCCTACTACAAATACACCGCTGCAGATAGAGACTTATTCGTTTGAAATCATACAACTGAGCAGCCTGGGTGAAGAACTGCCCTGTCTGAGTGCATTTCTTGTTTCGAATGACTTTAATGGCGTTCCACTGCTGTTTAGGCTACAAAAACATCAAAACTCCAAGCATGTGGTTTTTATGATTATTCGACATTTTACATATTGTCTGACATGCTGGTCACAGGCAGACAAATCTAACTGAAACAACTTCAAAAGTTACAGCTTAGCTTCAGACATCCAAAAGCTTTCACAGCTTTCACAGTTAATGAAATGAATTAAATTACATATATTGCAGTGTTTACTTTTACACAGTACTGCCACAAGAGGAGAGCCATCCTTTCTGACAACGCATTTTCATTTCGTCAGCATTTTGTGAAACAGCACTGAAAGAATGGAGTATACTTCCAGTGCTGGTTAGAGGAATCACTGGTCAGCAGAAGATGTAGCTCATTAATAATCAAAGACATGAACATTCGAATAATAGTTGTCTTTGTTGCTTTCTTGTTGCCTGGTTTGTCCCATTGCCATCTTTTCCTATTGTTTTTCTTGCACGGTTTTATTTTATTTTACTTATTCAATTTTATAATTGTTACTTACTCATAATTATGCTGTGACATTATTTCATTGGCAGAAATGTACTTCACTTTCCTTGAATTAAATGTTTCCATCCAACATTTGCACATACTGCATGCAATAAAAAGCCTCTAAAGGTCATCACAGTAACAGAGCATGATTAAAAAGCATGTCACTTTTACTACCTTGCATATCCAGTAACAATCAAAGACAAAAGAGTGACACTAAGGGAAAAAATTTAACTCTCATACTGTCTACGTTAGCTACTGCAGCTACAGTTGTTTAGGAAATCATGGAGTCCTTTTTGATTCCAGTCTATCCCCTATGTCAGCTTCCCTGCCCATATATTATTGCGAGGATGCTCTGTGGAGAAAGAAAGGGAGGTCTGAAAAGTGCTCTGGGTTGCTGGTGTTGTGAAGCAGAAAACAGCCGTTTGTCACTATCCACTACCTGCCAAAGCCATGTGAATGTCAAAGCTGGCTCACGACCAAAGTTTCTTTTCAATTTCCTCAGTTTAATTGGGCATTGAAGTATTGTTGTGTGATACTCAGTCTTGCTCAAAAGGAATATATACACACAGTATATGTATATACATATATACGTGTGTGTGTGTGTGTGTGTGTGCGTGCGTGTGTCTGTAAATTGTGTCTTTCTTTGCCTCACACTGATGTCAGAGTGTATTTAACGTGAATCCATTCCATTATTATTTTAGGTTGTAAGTCAGCACTTAAGTAAAAATACTGATTCTTCAGGACAGAGAAAGGGTTCCTATGACATACAATTATTATTCATCATTCCCTTGGGAGCTGGAGCTAGTGTACACCAGTGACAAATGTATTTATGTAATTTGTAAATATATATATATATATATATATATATATATATATATATATATATATATATATATATATATATATATATATATATATATATATATATATTGTTGTTAAAGACAAGCAGAACCACTCAAACAGAAGGCAACCAATGGAGTTGTATAGGAACACCAGCTGCAACTGATGTTACCATTACAAAAGTAAAGTGGCTAATAATCCTCATTTAATTGGGATAATTTGTCACTGCATCCCAGTGATAATATTTTCCTGTCTTGTTGGTGTGTGCAGTGATGAGTCCAGTTGACTATGTAAGGGATACAGAAAGATGTATTATATGTATTTGTTTATATGAATCACAACTGTATTAACAGTGTCAGTTTAGTTGACACAACATGTTTTGTGTTTTATTATATTTTCATGAACGATATTTATAAAACAAAACTATACACAATTACCAATTCAATTCAGTTCACTTTTATTCATATTGCATGGATTCACAACATGTGTCATCCAAAGGGTGTCTCACTTAGTCAGGTAAAGACCTTACAATATTACATTATAGAGCAAAATCCAACTAATCCAATGATTCCCTTATAGCAGCACTTGAAGGTAATGGGAATGGGACTCATTTAATTCAAGAAGAGGGGCAATTAAACATAATACATGTAAATTTTTTATTTACATGTATTATGTTGTCCTAAACCTTTACAAGCTGCTGTTCGAAAGTGAATCTATTTAATGATATCACAACAAAAAACATTGTCGCATGAATGCTCCAGTGTAAGAAATCTCAACAATTACAACCTGTGACCTTTTGTTTTAAACACCACAAGGACAAAATGTTCATTTGATTTACATCTTGATTGATGAGAAAAACATGATTGCTGTATTTCTATTAAATCTGTGATGGATATGGTCCCCAGATAGTAAATACTGAAGGTTCTGTTTCATAGGATAAAAAGACAAGTATTTCTCAGAAGAACATATACATGATTTCAGAAATCATCAATGATTGTGAAGTATGTTATTTGTTGAGTTATAAATGGTTTTGAGTACAACAGGTCTAAATGAGCCTCCATATACTATAATAGTATCTTTAAAAGTCCAAAAAAGTCAGAAGTATCTCTAAATTTGAGTTTTTATATGGAACTGTCTTTAAAATGAATTGTTCATAGGGCATAAAGTCAATATCTGAAAAAGTAGTGTAGCCTATACTGTGTGATCAAAAAAATGCAGTAGAATATTAACCAGAAAAACTATACAAGAAATGTGAGTTGATTGACACAAATTATTAATTTGGTTGATTTTTCAACATTTTTCATCACTGTAGCCAGGAATTTTAAAATAGCAAACCAAAGCTGCTATGTTATGGAACCTAAATTTTAGCAAGAGTACCCTTGTTTTCAGCATGTATACATTACCTGCTGCATTATCTGCTGGAGTGGAAAAATGGAGCGAAGAAGCATCTTTGATCTTTATCTTTGTGGAAGAGGATTACACTTTTTCCACCTCTTCCAATGGTGGAATAACTGCTAACCTTTATAGCCGCATTGATCAAACACTGTGCATCACTGCACTTTGAAAAAAACGGTCTCTCTTCATCAACATCAAACCCATTTGAGCAGAAAAACTGCAGTGTCTAAATGATGTTTACACTTCTGCTCTGATGTCCCTACTTAGTGATATAGCTGCTCTACCCATCGTATTTCCCTCAGCCAGCCTGCACAGGAAAGATTAATGATCCTGTGCTGCCAGAGCCCAATAACATTATGTGACATTTACAGAAGGCTAAAAAGCAGAGGCTAAAACACAGCAATTTTGAAAGGTCAGCCATTTGTAAGTTTAGAGGGAATACAGCTTGGTGAGAGAATGAAAAAATAGCATTTCTAAAGGCTTACCATTGTCTTCATTTGTCATTGGTGTGACTTTAAGAAAGAAACATCTACATTCTGTGATAGGTATTTAATTCATTCAGATTACCCAGTTACTTGCCTCACTATGTCCATGACCCAGCTATCCAGCAAGTCCTAGAGTCTCTGTAGTAGCACTGATGCTGGACTCTCCAGCAGAGTCCTTATGATGAGCACCACTGCTGTTCTCTTCTATACTGGGGCTTCAGTAACAGATGTGTCAAACATGACAGTGGTTGTTTGTGATAGGCTTAAAAAAGATTTCAGTGATGAAAATCATTTGTGCAACTGCTCAAGTGAGAGTCTTCCAACTGAATAACCACTCAAATAATATTGGACTCATCTTAGTGTAGGTCAGCGTAGTAGTTGTTGCAAGAGAATGAACTTTATTATCCAAATCTGGGTTGATGACCTCAAAAGTCTCTTGGGTAAGGCAATACAAAAGGGTGATACTTTGATGAACTCTGGTCCTGAGAGACTAGTGGAGGTCCTGAGTAGAGTTACTATAAAACAGCATCTCCTATGGTAAGCTGGGATTTTGTCTGTTGAAACAAACCTTCTTTCTTCTTTTCATACATGTAGAACTAACTTAACTCGGTGTTGGTGTAATCTAGCAAAACTTTGCAATCTATAAACTAGATGGTGCTGTGACGTTAACCTGACAACTCCATTTATTTTCACATCTCACAGTATCACAATGAGAGCAAGAACTGCTTCCTTACAATTCCAGTCTTCAGTTCAAGTGATTACTTAAGTTTTCCAAAGACAAACCCTACCTCTACATTTTTATTTTCCCTGGTCACCCTGAAGTGCGTGATTGCAACATCAGCATTGATTGACGCATTTGAGAATATGTGCAGGTCCTTGTACAGTATTTTTATGGATTGAAAGATGCTATAAGAATGTAAAAATGGGATCTTTTAGAAGCTCTGAGTATTCAGCTCCATGTGCGAAAAAACAGTTGCCTACTCTTTTCAAGGTCCTTGTTTTGAAGTTGGCAAACATGGACTCATCGGATATGGACCAATATCCAACCACCAGCAATATGGAATGCTATTTCAAGTGAAAGGATTCTTTAGGCAAATCACACAATCGATTTCTGCAACAGCTATTGGGCCATGCTAAATCAGATAACTAAATAATAACCAATAACTTGGTTTACTTGCATCTGGCCAACTTGTCTTTCTTGCTCCTCTCAGTCATTTGCAAATGGCTATTTTGAAATTTTTGTTTCTGAATTAAGGAAGATTTACAACTACCCGGACCGTTGGAGGAATGTTGAAATCTGAAGTGTCAAAGTGTCAAATTCAGAACACTGGCAGCTGACTCCAGGTGAAATGATGAAGCTGTACAAGGGGTATTTATGAATGGACTCGGTAAACTTGTAAAGGATTCACCCTCCTTAGCATGAGTAACCCATGCAGTGCTTTTGGGATGATCTCTTACCCATTGAATGACTCTGCAGGATGAGAGAGAATAAGTGCCTTTACTGTGGGCAGTCTGGCCATTTCTATGCTGCCCATCTTGTCTAACCAATATACCAGACTCACGAGTGATTGCGGAGGTATTGGTGAGTCAGATTCTTCCTCTTAACTTTCTAAACCTAGGATGCAAATTCAGGCTACTCTCTGTGTCAAGTGCCTCTCATTTTGACTTGCTTTGAAAGGTTTTAGGTGCAGATGATGATTTTTTTTGTATAGGGGCCTAGTAGTAGGTTCATAATCTTGGAATCTGTGACCATCTTGTTCCTATCATTTTTTCTTGGTGGATTTGACAAACAGGAGCATTGGAAAGGAAAAATAGCTCCTATATACCTCTGGAAAGTGACAGCGACTCTGCTAGAGCCTAGCTTTCAAAATGGCCACAGAAATCATCTTGAAATACAATAAATGCAGTATCTCTGTCGCCAGATGAGCTAGAAACACAAACGAGGTGTCATTTTCACCAACAGTTTTGAGTTTGGATTCTGCCTCCACAATGATGGTGCATGACAGCTCCCTGAATCAAGCATCCCTCTCAAAGTAAATTGACCCCCAGTGGTACCTAGAGCAGAAACCAAGGCACTAGCTCCTTCCACTCTACGTGAGCCCAGAACAATCATTTGACTGTCACTAGGAAGACTACTACAGAATTTCAAATAGGTCCACTGCAAGTTTTGTTCTTCAGTGAAGGTGCCACTAGCACTGCCCATGCTAACCCACTCATTGCATGGGTGGTCTAGTTTAAATCATTGGATGGAAAAGGGGGTGTATCCACAAACTCTGCATGTGAAGTGCTCAGGGCGCTGCTGGTTACAGAAACAGCCAGGGTGATGATGGGTTGGTTGACTGGATGATGGTTGCCTGCGCTTTGGCTGGTGACCAGGGAAGCATTGTACAAGGACAATACTTTGTCAAACATAGTGACAACCTGCTGAACACCAGACTCAGTGGTTGGTTGGACAACAGCAGGAGCTGGATCAGGGACAGCAACAGGAGGCAGAGTCAAGGGAGTAGGCTTGTGAGGACTTAACCCTATTCAGGTAACATTTCATCATGTCCTCCATTCATGAATCAGCATGGTCACCTCTGAAAAAAGGTGGAGCTGTGGCATCAGACTGCACCTTCAGCAAGTGTGCAGCCTCTCTGACTTGCTCGCTGCTCTTGTGCATGTGCTCTGCTCGGCACTTGCATGCCATTGCTGCACTGCACAAGCAATTGAACTGAATGGGTTTCAGCAGCACCTTTGCCATGTCCTATGTGAAAGCACCTTAAGAGTCTGTTTACATTTGATCTCAATGCAGTTTATTCATCGACATGGTGAAAATCATCCTCACAGAGAATTTTACATATGTGTAAAGAATAAACATGAATTGAAACAAAATAAAGGTTAATTAACTATAGGGTCATTTTTATTACAACATAAAGAATGAGTTGTGATGCTTAAGCCCTAGACAAACGCCAAATGGGTTTCAGCAAATCATGTCTTTTATGTCATCATTGGTGTTTATAGCTGAGCAAAGACTGTTGTTTCCTGTCTTGTACCTTTAGGGAAATGCTACCTTAAAGGCAAGGCTCTGTAAGACCTTTATAAAAAGGATACCGATGCAAGATACAGATAGAAACTCTATCTAAACAATTTGTTAGGGAGTCAGTGTAGAGATGAAAGCAAAAATTTAGAGGACAGCTCTTCAATTCAATAAAAAAATCTACAGCTTTCTGGATGGTGAAAAATCATGAGAGGTATTGTAGAAAAATGGGAGAACTGACTATTTTAATGGAACAGTAGGAAGGTCAATGTTTATAAGAACTAGTAAAACATTCACCTCCATAACTCTAGTAATGACATCCTTATCTTAATAAAAACATCTTGGCTGTTTTGTTGGAGCTCAAGATCCATCTAGAGAAGATTTCATACAAATAATTCCACTGTACAAACTTAGAATCTGCATGTAACAGTTGATTTGTTAGATGCACAGAGGAACAACAAAAACAGAAACCATTCACAGTCATCTTCGGCTGGATAAAGTGTTCATTACGTTAGCATTGCTATGCCACATGCAAATGCACCAAGCACTCTCAGTTTAAAGTACCAAGTATCTCTGGGTCAAGATATTAAGAATGTGACACTTGTAGCTTGTTTCCTGAAGATATCTGTACTTGGTGGCTCTTGATGCACTGACACCAGCCTCAGTCCACTGCTGATGAAGCCCTCCTAAGTTGAATTAATTTTTCTTGACAATCCTCTCAAGGTGGCTGTCATCCCTGTTGGTTATGTACCTTGTCTTACCTCCTTTTCCCTTCTAGCCCTATGCCAATAACCTTTTCAGTAATGACCTTCTGTGGCCTTCCCTCATTGTGGAGGATGTCAATGATCACCTTCTGGACATCTTCTAATCAGCAGTCTCCCCAATGATTGTGTTTGCATGCACTAAACTACTTTGATACATACACAGTATCATAAACATTGGAATTTCTTGAGATACTGGATTTCAGATTTTTAAGAGATATAGGCCACAATCATCTAGATTAATTATTTCACTTTAAGCATAATGACTCTAGAATATAATAAATTGTTGCTTTCTTAAGTAACTGATGGAAAATAAATTTTGTCACACTGTATTAGTACTGGCCATTGAAGTATTCAGTGTGTTTATTTTGTTGCCTTTTACCCTTTGTGCATATTTCTTGACATGTTTTACACTCTAATTAATGACTGAGCTGTGAGACTAATGCATTGAACTAAAGGTGCTATGCAACCTGCTGGCTTAATGGCATCCCGACAAACACAAGCTTGTCCTTCATCAAATATTTGTTCACTCTCAGTATCTGCCATCATGTCCCTATATCATTATTCAAACAGCTTATATAAACATTTCTACCAAGACCCACAAGCTGACCAGGTCACTGAGAATGATCTGTTCCAAGCTTTGATGGTTAATGGGCCCAGGACTTTTAACACACTGTTGTGAGCAGGTCAGATAGTACCATGTATTCATGACAGCCCATAGAGTGGACAACACTCACATGAACTTGAGGTTATAATTCATTCATAGTTAGTCATTCAAGGATGTTTATTGTCATTGCATTTCTACAATTAAATTTTGAGGGCACTTTTAAAACAACTTTAAAACAACAAACAGCTTAAAAACAAGAACTCAAAAAGTGTCAGTGCAAAAAGGTGCTTTATAAACTGAAAAGTATGAATGTGTGTGTGTGTGTGTGTGTGTGTGTGTGTGTGTGTGTGTGTGTGTGTGTGTGTGTGTGTGTGTGTGTGTGTGTGTGTGTGTGTGTGTGTGTGTGTGTGTGTGTTTGGGGGTGGGATGATGGAGGCTACAGCTCTGGGGATAAAGCTGGTCCCCAGCCTATCAGTCCGTGTCTTTATAGTGCTGTACCTCTTCGCAGTAGAACAAACAGGGAATGTCCTGGGTGGCTGTTGTCCCTGCAGATGCAAGGTCAGTGCAAGATTGAATATAGTCCTGGACAGCAGAGGTGTAACCCTCCAGGTCAGATCCCACAGAGAAAACGTCCCAGTCTATGATGTCAAAACAGTGCTGTAAAGATGCAATGGCCTCCTCACTCCATACCTTTATAATGGGTCTGCTTCTGCACACTACTGGTCTGTAGGCTGGTGTCAGTAGCAGGGAATTGTGGTCTGACTGTGTGCGCATTCACCACCATTGACAGGTATGCACTTTATAAATGCAGCGACCACATTGTCTTTTTAGCAGCTTAGCATTGTAATGCTAGTGTTGATTTTAGCAGGCTTGGGTGGCCGGGCCCGCCGCTATTGACGTCACGGTCAGCTTCTGGGACTGCTGCTGTTTTGTCTCTGCTGCTTTGACTCCTGCTGTTCGTCATTGCAGAGTTCTTTCATTTGGTTGTATGACGGCGCGTTGCATGGTGTACTGGCCGAATCCCATTGACCGCATGCACCGTATTTAATGAGTCTAATTTTAATTGCATGATTGGAGAAATTATATTGTTTTGATTTGGATTATTTTGTTTATTGCTTGATTGTTGTTCTTTTTGTTTGTTTTGTTCCATTTTTTGCATTTAGTGTTTTGCATGATTTATATAGTTTAATGTGAACATGCCCCTTTTTGTATATTCTATGTTTGTAGTATAGTCTGTTGTATTAATTGCTTGTTTTCCCCCAGTAATTTGTTTTGCTTCCTTTTCAGTTGCTGAAGGCCAGTGGTGGTGGTGCTGGTGCTGGTGTCAGGGTGGTGGTGTCCCCGTCCTTTGGGTGCTGTATCCCTTGGGAATTTGTTTATTTCACCACGTGTGTGTGTGTGTCATGTATGTGTGGGTGATTTTCCTTTTGTTTTTGTGGATTCTTCTCCCATTCACTAGCCCATCCGGTAAGCCTTAGCACCTGATTAGGTTTCTTTTGTTTCATTTTCTATTTCATTTTGGTTGTACAGGAACCAAATGACTTGTATCAACAAACCTGGAACCCTATAAACATACTTTTCCAAATCTACGAAACACCTGTAGACTGGCTGGTCGAAATTCCACGACCCCCTCAGCAATTCTGCAAGGGTAAAAATCTGGTCCACCATTCCACGACCAGGGTGGAATCCACATTGCTCCTCTTGAATGTGAGGTTTGACAATCAGTGACAGCCTCCTTTCCAGCACCCTAGAGTAAACTTTCCTGGGAAGGCTGAGAAGTGTGATACCCCAATAATTGGTGCACACCCACTGGTCCACCTTTTAAAAAATGGGAACCATCACCTTGGTCTGCTACTACACAGGCTCTGTAATCGTGTGACTTTGAAGAGATGTGTCAGCCAAGAGAGTCTAACAATGACTAGAGCCTTCAGCATCTCAGAGCGAATCTCATCTGCACCTAGTCCTTTGGCACCAAGGAGTTTCTTAACTACTTCAGCAACCTCTACCATTCCCCTGAGTCTTAGGGCTCTGCTTCCTAAGCAGAGGATGTGTTAACTGGGTTAAGGAGTTACTTGTAGTGCTCTTTCCTGACTTTGCAGTCATGTCATCGCCTTTGTCATGGACTCTTGGCCTAAAGTGCTGTGTTATCGAGTACACTTGTGAGCTACCCTGTGCTCGCACATGGCGTTTGTTATGTTCAATTCATGACTAGTACAGAAGTCCAATAACAACACATTGCTCAGGTTCAGATCAGGCAGGCCATTCATCCCAAGCACCCCACTCTCCACCCATGTGAGCATTGAAATCACCCAGTACAACGATGGAGTCCCCAGACTTCCCCCTTCTAGGACACTACTCAGAGATTCCAAGAAGGCTGAATACTCTGAGCTGCTACTCGGTGCATAAGCACAAACAACAGTCAGAGTTTTTCCCTCTGCAACATGCAGTCGCAGAGAGGCTACCATCTCGTTCTCCAGGTTGAACTCCAACAAAGCAGTCCACAGCCAGGGGTTTGTGGGTATCCCCACATCCGCCCAGCACTTCTCAGCCTGGTCCACACCAAAAAAAGAGAGTCCAACCCCTCTCCAGGAGTTTGGTTCCAGAACCTTTGCTGTGCATGGTGGTGAGCCCAATTGTATCTAGTTGGTACTGCTCCACCTCCTGCACCAGTTTGAGTTCTTCCCCACCATTGAGGTCATGTTCCACGTCCCCACAAGTAGTCTGCGCCACCAGGGGCAGCACACCTAGGCACCCACTCATGTTTACTGCCAGGCGTACACATCACCCGACCTCGATTGTCAGCCTTACAGGTGGTGGCCTCACTGCGCTGTGGCCCCATTTTTGTTCTTTGGACTGTGTCCAACCGAGCCCCACTGGACTGCAAAACTCGGCCACGAGACTTTCCCTGGTGAGCACCCCTCCTGGGCTTTGCCCCAATAGTGGACCTCAGTTTCCCTTACCCAGGTGAGGTGGCAGCTTTCTTTATTAAAGATTTCATGGAGGTTTTTTGAATCACTCTTTGTCTGGGACCTCCCCCAGGACCACATTGCTTGGGAGACCTTACCAAGGGCTATTGCCCCTGACAACATAGATCCCGGGATCAATGGGACACTGAAAACCCTTCCACCCAATAAGGTGTTGTAAACATAATAAGAGACCTAAAGATTCAAAAGTGCCACCCTCAAATATACATAGTCTCTGTTGTACAGAGAAAATGAAATTTTAGTATAGGCAATGTGTAGATTCTGCATCAACAGGAGTTTTTTTTTTTTTTTTGTCTCATGTTGTGGGGTGGATATTTTGTCATTCTCTTTTGACACAAGATTAAGATCAGTATAGCTTTAATCCTGTTTCATCTACACAGCAAAACTCAGCACTAACAAGAGAGAAGCCATCTGTTCCAAAGAAATCTGACCTGAACAAGATGACCTGGTACCATAGTCTCTGAGGTCATGAATCAACATTGCCTCCAGGCTAGCTTCTAGAAACAATGAAAATATGGACTGTTAAAGTCTGTTTTATGAGATATCTTTGTACCTAATAGGAGGGAAAGTATATTCATTTGATTTAATTACACGCACATCACTAATTCACCCATCATGTTTCCATTCTGATTGATGTTATTAATTGTAAAGCAGAAATAATGTGAAGATTTTTACTTGTTACATTTATTACATTTTATGATCCAATAGTAAATTCACTTTTTAAACAAGCTGATTTGGCATACCACTGTCAAGTTCCCACGTTCAACATTATATATATCTAAACACACCCTATAGATCTGCCACTGTAAACATGAGACCTGCGACAGCTTGACCTTTCCTCTTAACCTGCACATCTTCCATTAGCAGCAGATGCTGTTTCACTGTCAAATGGCCTACAAAGCAAACTGAACTACTCTAATCCAATGTGTAGCCAGCATTAAAAATTGGATTGAGATGGATAAGATTAGATTATTCCTGCAGGATTTAAAAAATGTAAAAGCTTCATTTAGGCTTTAGTATAATCTCCTTTCACTCCCTGCAAGCATCAAGCTTTCCGGCAGATGCCAAATACACTTAATATAGATGTTGTCTTATTTTATCTGCTCTTTGATTTAGCCCTCTTTCTGTTATGAGTATTGTAGCATTTCTTTTCACTGAGAAAATTTTGATATATATATATATATATATATATATATATATATATATATATATTTATATATATATATATATATATATATATATATATATATATATATATGTATATATATATATACACACACACAGAGGGGGGGAAGAAGAGAAAAATATTGAGTGAGTGAGTGAGTGAGTGAGTGAGTGAGTGAGTGAGTGAGTGAGTGAGTGAGTGAGTGAGTGAGTGAGTGAGTGAGTGTTACTACAGTTGGCTCATTGAACAGCAGATTACAGAGCTGCTTCCATTCCCATGGCAGATCTTAAGCAGCTATAAAAGCAGCCCAGGGGCTCTAAGTAGGACCCTGCTAAAGTGGCCTGCTGGTAATGCAGTATATTGTGGGGGGGGGGGGGATCTCCACCTCTCTCTCTTACACACAAACACACATACACACACACACTGGCGTGCCACACACCAGGCGGCCATTTGTTGTTTAGGCCTTGGTCTGTGCTCTTGGGTAACATCTTTATCCTTCTAGCTCAATCTGGCCTGCATCTGCCGGGGAAGAATTACACTGATCTGCTGTCATACAGTCCCCTCTCTGCCCTCACCTTCCCCTACAAATACTGTCATAGAAATGAATTACTAAGAAGGGACAGAACAGTCACTAATATGCTAAAACACTTCAAATACGAATAAAAGGTTGTGAATTTTTTTGATTACAGTACATCAAGAAGAAGATACAGAAAGAACTGCAGAGGGCAAGGCTGAGGTAAAACGTTATAATAAAAAAGAAAGTTTGAAAAAAAATACATAAGGTTGTTAAAATATCAAATAATAATAAATAAAATGAGAGACAAAAATTAAATGTACTTGTCAATGAGCCAGTCAGTCTTAAATGTGTCTTTCTGACACCTGCAGATCTATTGTATACAGTCTGAGGTAATTAAGGACAATGGCTACTTACACACTGCACATATGTATTTTAAATAGTATGTTCCAGTCAAGTCTCTAGGGCTGAGCGTACTGTCAGAGTGTTATGAGAATACTGTCAGGTTGTATTTTGATGAAGAAATGCTCTATACATGATTTCATGTGATGGTGAATTGAAATGACTTTCAAGAGCTATAGATTTTTTTGTTTTTTTAATGAATGGTACCAGTAATGTTTTGTGTTGCTGAGAAAAAAATGAAAGTGTGTTTTTGATTGTGACAGATTTATTCATGTCCAAATTGGTCCTCATGGGTCCATCAATGCCACCAAATGCACCAATCCATCAAAAATTGGAGTTAGTGATAAAAAATTTTCTTGTAACTTTCAATGAGCTGGGGCTAAATGTATCCACACTTTCTCTCCTCTTTCATCGCAGGCTGCTAATCCACCAGCAGCTCAGCCATTTAGCAGCAACACAGGACCTCTCAGCCTGAAGAGCAACATGCTGCGAGGCAGCAAGGGGAGGGGGAACACTGTGCGTGTGTGTGTGTGGTGCGTGTGTGTGTGTGTGTGTGTGAGAGCGTGAACCTACTTGTGTGTGTGTGTGTGTGGAATCTTGTTCCATAAGCAGCTGTTCAACTATTAGCCCTTCCCCTCACACAGACAGAGACTCAAGCACACAGAGACACACACGGACACACATAAACACACAGACACACATGCACACACATACACGCACACACACACACACACACACACACACACACACACACACACACACACACACACACACACACACACACACACACACACAGACACATGGCATACACCACCCCCATATGGCATGGGCCCAGATAACAAAACCTCAGCCAGGGTCACAGTGGGTACTGACTGATCTGCTTTCAGGGGTCCTCCACAGGATTAAGAACATGCTGTTTATGTTTTTGCATGACACTGTTTTTATCTGTTTGCCACAGATTATCAAATGAAAAGAAAGTTTTGTAATGATGAACTTGGCATCCACAAAAATTTGATTGAATCCTCATAGTGGGTATTCTACTAGAAGAGCAATATAAAGAATCCTAAATAATCTATAAATCTTTTGTTCTGTTAAGTGATCAATACAAATTATAATATAGTAGGTATGATGAAAAATTATTTAAGAATTTCTTTAAATCTTTGAGAGAAAAATGTGTGATTCTGACAGCCAAGGATTTTTTGGCTGAATGAACCACAGGAGGTGGTTGGGGTGGATGGTGGGTGCACAAAATTCATGACCCTCACAACAGAGACCTATGTCCACATCTACATGCTGTCTAAATTCTGGGTGAGCTTTGGGAAAGATGGTGGTTTTGGTTCAATATAAATAAACACATTTATTTTCAAGTCACTAGGCTTGTTAAATATTAAAGCAGACCTTGTTCTTTACCTTTAAGAGCCTTTATAGGCAAAAAGAGCTAAACAATTCTGCAGTCACTACAAGTACAGACATGTAGTGGAAGACCTGAAGTTTTGTTAGAAACTTCAGATCAGTCAGTTGCACATTGTTATTGATACATTCCGTACAATTCGTAGCATTTCCCCATTATTCTTATAGAAAACATAATGCTGTGGCAATAATCTTTCCTTGACAACATATTTGATGTAGTTAGGTTGCATAGAAACATAATCTCAACAAAACAGGGTATGTTGTGACAATGTTCGTTTAGTAGCTATTGTGGTCTGGTTCATACAGACAAAACACAATAACAAACCAACAGCTTAATCAGATTATTCAAACCACTCTAAATGAAGTCAGTCTCAAAATAAGCCCACCAAACATATAAATAATAATAACTAACTGCACAGTAAAATTGTGCGCACAAAGAGAAGGTCAGTAGCTTGAAACTGAAGCAGGCAGTCTTGTAAACAAATGGATCTTTACATTGAACGATTTGTGTCTTAATTGTTGTTGTTCATCTTTATTTTCTTTAAAATAAATTTCACAAACTTGGATGTTCAACCTGTTTGTTCTGTTGCCTGTTAGTCAACTGTTAGTCAAGTTTACTTTGTTATATCTGGATATAGACACCCCACTGTCTGGCTGTCAGTGGCAGTGAAGCTTAGCGAATTACAGGAAGCAGCACTTACAGTATACAAAAGATGTGAATAAACCCCACTTGCAATATCATCTAAATGTCAAATGATTGCATCACCTTCGAGAAATTGCATCTCCTCTAAGTTAGCATGTTAGTGTATGAGTTAGTAGGGTATTTCCCCCAATGCAAAATTGAAAGCTAACAGTTTAGGTTTACTACATTGAAAATATACACTCCACAGTTAGAATACTGTGCAAGAGAAGTCCGTACAAATTTAATTAGAGATTTTCAAATCTTTTTTTTTTTAATATTTTGTATATATATACCTTTATTTTTGATGACAGACTCAATTGTCCTCAGCATGGACGATACTAATGTTGCAAAGTGTATTTGCTGGAGGGACTGTGGTACTCTGACCTTCATTTTAAAACACTTGAAAAATGTTCTACTAGATTAAAGTCAGGTAGCATACATGTTTTCACTTTTTTCTTCTTTTTTTTTAGAATCTCTTCTAAAAGGTTTTCAGAAATAGACTGTGAAACACACTGTCCATGGCACCACTTCAGCAATGCAGCTTTAATTAGTGATAATATAGCTTTTCTATAGCTCCTCATTACTGTTGTAACTGTGTTTTCACTGATCTTCACTTCGTCACCAATCTTCCTGTTTCCTTTTCCAGAGTTGCAAAGTCTCACAATCAGATTTCTCAGTTTCATGCAGTCACAGCCCCATATGTGCAAAAGCCGGTGTTTTCAATATTGTCCTTATTTTGATGGTTTAAATTATTGAGAGGTATTTCAATTTTAAATACTCTGACCTTTATTTACTTTGACATACACATGGGTGTACTGACTTCTGTTGTATCATGGACTATCTGGAGTTTCTTTCTGCTAATTTACATTATTCATTTTCATTTTCTTCATTCTGACTGCCCATCTGTTCATCCAGACAGCTATAGATTCTTGTCAGTCAAATTATTCAGATCAGTCCTCTGATTTGATGATCAGCCACAAAATAAGAGTTCAGTGATGTGACCTGGGATTTTATATTGTTCTCAGAAATATCGCATAAGCAAGTCCAGATTTAAATATATGCTCAGTCAGACTCCACACATCACTGTGTTCCTGTAGCCTGTACCACCAATTGTGTTGTATTGTATACTTTTATTCTGAAGAACACATAGGGCTGGAATTGAAATTATAACTCCTGAAGCGGGGAAATGTTGTGCCATGGTACTAGTATTATCACAGTAAAAGACTTTTGTATATATGTAGAATCATTGTCCACACACATAATGCAACAAAATGCTGGACACACTCCAGTTTCACCCAGTCTCACCCCTGATGTCATTCATAGAGATATCAAACAAGCTCCTCAGATTAATAACAACCTGTCTGTGTGACCAGATGCTGGATTTATTGGATGAAGGGAGAGCAGAGATGTTGTCTATGGAAAACAGTGCAATGGGAGAACTGTCACTGCTTTGAAGTCGATCTTCCACAGAGATTAGTCCTAGACAAAGACCAGCAACGAACAGCAACGTGTCCCAGTGCTGCCTTAGTTGTGACAGGCAGATTTTTCCTGTGATTAATCACTCCCTGTTAGCTGCTTGAATGGCCTGACAGACAGGCCCTGTGTGTCTCTGTGGAGGAAACTGTATATAGATTCCCTCTGTGATAATGAGAGTTACAATAGTCCTCAGAGACATTGGGTCACTACTCATATTTTTAGACCTTAGTTGCTGATGAAATTGTACAATGTTACTGAAAGTAATTATTTTTAATGGCAAGTTTTTATGTTTTTTTTTCTAACGCAGTGCAAACTGTATGTAGCACAGGAAACAAACTCCTTTTATCGAAATAAAGACAGAGGGCATTCTTTGTTTTCCATGAGCTCTCTGAAGCAGAGTGACATCTAAAGTAGTGAGTAGGATCCTGTTGGCTGACAGAAAATCAGATCAAAAATTTTGCTAAACTCCACATTTCATTTAGAATGGTTTCCAATGTCAATATATTTAAAATTCTTGCTGTTCTTGCTCTACTACTATTTGCACTTGGCTGCTACAATGTGATGAAGGTTGTGTAAAGTCCCATGTGATCTTAAAAAACAAATATTAATTGGTAGAACATGACAGGACACAGACTGTAGCTTCCTGTATGAAGCCACTGAATAAATCATGAGGTGCAGAATAGACAGCTTGAATGTAATCCTAAGAAAATGGGCTGGGGGATTCTAAGGCATTTTAGACCCTTAAGTTAATTATACTGTAAAGAAAAAAAACATATTGAACAGGCATGACTTAAAGTATAACTTCCACCTGTGGTGGAGGCTGCAAGGTTGTAATTTTAACTCCGCAAAGATCAACATATACCTTTAGCCTTAACTGTTAAACAAAATGAAATAATTGGTAGATTTCATCCCATTGCACAGTAACCATAAATTATTTCAACCTTGGTTACATGAAGAAGTACTTGGTGGTGGTCCACTGAAAATAACCTGTGAAGTCGGTCTTTGCCATCATTTTGACCATCTTCATACAGTCAACTACTGCATGATGATGCGCAAGGTGCCATCAGCGAACAACAACGTGTCCCACTGCTGCAAGCAAAGTTACTGCAAGAATTATTCACCCTGTCATCACCAATGTGATGACTGCAATCTTGAATGAGTTCAATAAATGTGATTCCAGTCTACTGGAAAGTTTATGATGTATGCTGCATACAAATTGAATTTTTTTTTTTTTTTTAACAGTTTTCCAGAGGTCTTGGTTAGGGTAAAGACTTGATTTGACAGTTGCTCTAGAAGGATTGACATGAGAATAAGTTAATAGCTATATGTAATATCTTTGAAAATTTTGAATATATCGCACAATGCACAAAAGAGTAGCATATCAGAAAAAGCAGACCACCTGCTATCAATGAGCCAGAAGCACTCATTAAATATTACTTTGAAAATGATCAGTTATGAAGTATATACATTATGCATGCAAAAATATCTAGGCTTCACCAGTCAGTGTGGTCAGACAGGAACATCCATCTCGTCAGACTGAATAACTTGACTGTCCAGCATGCAACATTTAACAAAGGACCAACTTCAGTGCAGCAATATCAGCACAGTGCTGGAAGTGTCTGCTGGTGAGATCAATAATCACATCCACTCAGCTGGAAAATTCACTCATGTCATATTGAGACAGGGCTTCAGAGCGGCTCGACTAACTTGTCATTTCAATTTAATCTTAATCTGAAATTCCCAGACACTGGCTACTGCACAATTATCCTTGTGGTGAATGGTGAACATCAATCACATATGCATGTTTCTTTTCTCTGTTTAAAAAGTAATGCTTCTGTATCTGCTCACCCTGAATGTGGTCACACTTCAGCAAATGGCTGGATGATTTTTTAAGACAGTCTTCTCCAGAAAAAAACAGCAGTAATGGTTCTAGTTATAACACTGCAAAATAACAAGAGCAGAAAAGGATCACCATCATTTTAAATGAATCAAGAATAAATGATCAGAATGCAACTAAAAGGAAAAGAACATGTATATGTTAAGCAAGCGTTATAAATTTAAAATAATGTTCTTGAAGAAAGATGTCAACATTTACACTCAAAAATACAAAATGCAAAGTGTCCCAAAATAAATTAAGAGGTGATATCCTTTATCATACATAACTGTTTTATTGTTAGCAGCAGATTTCCAATGAACCCACTTTTGAGTTTTGGTTACACAAATCCATTCTAGATTTAAATAGAGACCTAAAACTATGAAATGTATATTCTAGTTGCAAATATTAAAGACAAATCTTAGTATCCTGCAGCAGCAATACTAGTCAGGCAAAATTAGCAACCAGCTAGTGAATAGTAGACTGGAGCTTGTAGCATCTTAAGATCCTGAAATTTTTCTCTGTCATTTTTTAAATATTTCGATTGAAATTTTCTTTTGCCGTGTATACCGTCTCAAATTTCTTTAAGCCCACAATAAACTGTAACTATGTGATCCGCGTGTTTTATTTTGCATTGTTATCAGTCTGTTCATCTATGCTCAAAATGTTCATCCATATTAATTATTACTGCTGCTTCAGCCGATTTACACGCAAATTTCTTTCTATCATGGCACCATTTCCTGGTTGTCTTTGTGAGTGATGATGGTAGAACCTTGATGTGTGCTGTCAGAGTGGCACCCAGCAAATTATTGTTGACCTTTATGTTTACCTGTATTTTAGCTGCTTTTAGTAAAGTGGTATAGTACAAGCCTTCAGAGAGCTGTTCAGGACACAATGCTGGAAGCTTCTGGAAGACGTCCAACCAACAAGTTTATTGATGTGGGAAAAAAGAAAGCTAAATTAGTTTTCAGTCTGCTTTAAAGAATCTTACCTATGCTTCTCCATATTTTATCACTTAATGTTTTAGGGATTATAGTTTTTCCATCTTGCACGCAGCCATCGGTTTATATTCATTTTGGTTCAGTTTATGGCAGAGTTCAGTTCAATTTATTTTTATTTATATAGCTCCAATTCAGGGCGTATGTCATCTCATAGCAGTTCACATAGTAAGGTGAAGACTATGCAAATTTTAAACAAAGAACAGAGAACCCAACAATCCAAAGTTGCCTTTAGATTCCTTATAAGCAAGCGGTTGGTGATGGTGGGAAGGAGCCAAAAAAACACCTTTAACGAGGAGGGGAAAAAAAACGCAGACCAAATCAGTCTTAGCAAAGGCCATCTGCCTCGACCAGTTTGGGTGAGAGTGGAGATGAGGGGAGAGTGATAGCAGGAGGGGTTGGAAGAGTTCACTTTATATTTTATATACAGACAATGTAGTCAAGTGCAGAGGACAGCGCATTCCCTGCTTTTCTGAAGCAAAAGTGTATTTGAAAATTATACACACACACACACACACATATATATATATATATATATATATATATATATATGTTATGCAGTTACCTAAGTACAGAATGATAATTAAAAATAATGCTGTTCCAAGTTTATTTCTCTTTTTCTTACCACAAAAAACAGCAGTGTAAAAACTGTATGCATACATGAATGTTACCTCTGTATCTGTGTGTGTGTGTGTGTGCGTGCGTGCATGCGTATGCGTGTGCATGTTTGTGTGTGCGTTTTAAGTTCCCCTTCATTACCCTAGAAGCTGATGCAGTGAGGAATCATCTTATTCTTCCCCTGGATGGATGAAAACATTCAAAGGAAGATGTCTCCTAGGGAAATGTTTGAAATTCACTCAAACATACTCCAATACATTAGACAATAAACATGTGGCTACCATAGCTGTTCCCTCACCTAAGTACATAAGGACACTAGCCCCTCTGAGGCATGGGGTGCTATTGCCCCCTCTTGGCTAAATGGGGAAGTTGCCGCACTTCCTGCAAAGGTGAGCAATTTCCTGATGAACTTGCTGCTTCTCCTGCACACGAGACACTTCTCTGATTACTGTTTATTAGTTTTCTCGCTTCAGCTAATCTGAAAGCTTCATCAACAGCGGGACATGTTGAAGAAGGCACAGCCCAATCACAAAATACACAGTCCATTAAATGAATAACCAGCGGAGCATCTGGGATCAGTAATGAGGGACATAGGTATATGCAAGGGGCAATGTGTGTGTGTGTGTGTGTGTGTGTGTGTGTGTGTGTGCGTGTGTGTGCGTGCGTGTGAGTGCGTGTGTGTGTGAAATGAGTTATATGTCTATTTATCTTGTAGTAACATGGGTACTTTGGTCGTTTTATTAAAATGACTTTCCTGTGACTTTGTTTTGTTCATTTGTTTGCTTTCATTAACTCATAAACAGAAAACCAACATTACATTTCAACAAATTTTCTGAACTCCTTGTTGAACAATAAACATTTTTTTAATTTCATTTTTAGATTTTTTTTCTATATGTAATGTAAATGACCTTTGAATCCATATTGCTAAGTGTATCTCAATACAGAATTATTCTGTCAACAGCCAAAGTACTGGTCTTAAAAATGAGTATGTCACATTTGGTCGACATAAATTTCTTTTTGATGTCAGTTACACGTTGGAGAGAAAAGGCTAACCTTAGTCAGGGACCAACTCCAGCCAGCCATTTCTCAGGAATGAGGTGCAATGATACTGAGGATGTACATTCCACATACTACATATTGCTGCTGTAGAGTTTAGTGAAGAAGGCTCACACACGCCACATCAAACAGCAAAGTAATTGAAGAACTGACATTCAGAAGGTCATGTGATACAAGCTGACTGGGATCCAGTGCCACAGCATGCTTTAAACCCTGTGGTCTGTTCATGACAACAAGGCTAGAGGCTGGGTCTCTAAATGGAGTGTTTTGAAGATTTCGTTCTAATATTTTCAAGAGATGAACATGACAAGAATGTGTGAAAATCTACAAGATACCTCACCTGATTAATCATTTCCCATGAAATGCTAGTTCTCTTTTTCCCTCTGACTCTCCTGTTGACTTGTGGTTGCAATAAATGGGAAATGGTCTGTATTTATATAGCCATTTTCTGTCTTAGCAGTACTCAAAGCACTTTACAGTGTTTCCCATTCACGTGTTCACAGAAGATGGCAGAGCTGCCATGCGGGTCGCTCACCTGCCACTGAGAGCAATTTCAGGCTTAGTTGTAGAGGGATCCGGAATCAAACTGCCAATGCTGCCATCAGTGGCTAACCCGCTCTACCATCTGAGTCTTTACAATGATAATGACCATCCATCTGTGACTGAGAGAAGACAGAGAGTAAGAAAAGCAGAGAATGAGACCCAGAGAGTGTTTTGGTGAAGTGGTGCTGACATGTGACTGCAGCTTCTGCTGTCACGCACCCACCTCTCATTCAGCTCCGAACAGAAGTCAGGACTCTGGAGTTGTTTGACTGATCTCGCTGTTATAGATTTATTAATCTCTCCACCAATGAACTAACAGTTGCTGACCTTTTCATACTCCCTGAACACCCCCACCCTCACTTCAAACCCCCACCACCACCACCACCACCACCACCACTCCACCCCCCACAGCTCCCAAACCAGCTGAATCGATCATTTAATGGAACATCAAGGCCGCACAGATTATATGTCAACATTTTGTCATGTTTGCCCCCATATCCAGATAGGTCAATGTATTGACCTTCCCGAAGAAGTGTGTAAAAAAACAACTGACGAGACTGGATGCCATTATCAACCTCCATCGTCACATTTAAGAGCCATTTACACTGTAGGATAATGAGGACAGACTAGAGGGTGTTTGTGCACGTGTGTGTGTGTGTGTGTGTGTGTGTGTGTGTGTGTGTGTGTGTGTGTGTGTGTGTGTGTGTGTGTGTGTGTGTGTGTGTGAGAGAGAGAGAGAGAGAGAGAGAGAGTACAAGAGATAGAGACAGCCTTGATGGCTTTCAAAAAGTGTATTAAAGATAGCACTGATGCCATTTCTTCTATCTTTGTCACACAGACCAATATAACAATGGAGTGAGAAGCAGATTTGTTTTTGTTTTTTCATCTGTAGGTTAGCACTACATTTTCAGAGTATTGTTTCTGTTTTCCAGTAATTGGTTTTAAAGGCGTAGTTGTTTACATGAAACATCTTCAAAAATTATTACTCCCATTCAATGAATTCTAAATCATTTGCATTCACCGAGTTGTGTTTCAACCATACGTAAAGAAAATGGAACTTTTTACCTAGTGGGTTTAAGTCTTTGACTTACATTTTTTTTAATGTTTTTTTTTTTTTTTTTTTTAATATTTCAGTGTTGTAGATGAGTGGGAAAAATGGTGAAGGCTCCAAAAAAGGCAGCTCATGACTGCTGTCTCCAGTATGTCAAATGGTACACTATGATGTTGTTCAAAATTTTAAAATATATGTACTATACATGTGAATGCCTTTTTTGTAGATTCCCCAAAACAACTCTATAATCTTGTACTGGTTAAAGAAAAAAATCAAGAAAATAATCTGTAACAGAACACATGGTAAATATCAACATATTTATTTAATTATTGTTTATATTTTTAGCTTATGAAGTTGTCTGTTTTCAGAATGAAACATATGTATATGCATGTCTGGCATGAGGGGAGTTGCTTTTTTTTATTTCTTTGACTTTCCAAGCAGATTTAACAAGTGAGTCTGAACTTCCTTTCCTTTAGGTCATATTTTCTGTAAATACATTGATTACAGCTCATATTACTCTCTAAACAAGCCACAAACCATCTACAGCTATAACCATACACTAAAACTAATAATATTCAATTATTAAACACTTTTCAGTCCACAAATTACAAAATTCTTTAGAAGTGAGACAAATAAAGACAAATTAAAACACAATTCAATGTAAGAGACAATACAGATAAATCTTCTCCATCCATCTCCCCTGGCCAGCTGGAGCTCACTGTAGAGCACAATGACTGCTGTGAGGTTTTGGAGGCTGCAGCATTGTCTCCAGATTACTGCAAGCATGAACTCAACTGGATGCACAAGAAAAAGAAAAGGAGGCTCAGAAGCAAAACTACACTGTGGCTTCATCATAACCCAAGCATTGGCTTTCTCAATGGATGTCAGTCAGTGCACCGCTAATGGCAGATGACATGGAACATAATGCACCAACTAGATCCTGGGCTGGCAGGAGTAATGGCTCATAAATTCAGTGTCCCTGGAGCAAGAATCTGTCAAAACTCAGCAGTGCATTGTGAGTTAATGTTTTTCATACACCTCCCCTCACCCTGCAGTCACTGCAATGTGCCAATCAGCTTGTGTGTGTCCATGTGTATGTGTGCACCCCCCACCCCCACCGACCCCTCCATCTCTCTGCTGCTGCCACTCTATGCAGTCAGCCATACTAAAGACCATTTTCTTTTTAATTAATCACGCCAATACTATGGAGCAGCTCTGGTCAGGGTCCAGCCATGAAGCTTAATCCCAGATCAATGGAACAGGGATGAGAGCTCAGAGTGTCAATATTTTCCAAAGTACAAAAAATGAAAGTCCTGGAGGCTCAGGTTGCCCCAAATAAAGTGCCCTGGGGTTGCAGGCGGCCCAAAAAGCCCCTGACTGCATCCTGCATCTCGTCCATGCAACTCTGCTCTTTTGTTCTTGCGAGCTGGGTGTAGAGGAGAAGGACAGGGGCCGGCACCCACAGAGCTGGGTCACGTCTATTTGTGGCATGCACCCTTACCACATTCATTTTATACAAAAACATGACAAAAGTTACACTCTCCTGAGATAATGTGGGATGATGCATCGTTTAAAAACTGTTAATGTTAAACTCTGAGAAAACTGCTGACATTTAAGCCCATTAAAAAACTTGAAAACAAGAACTCACAAAGGAATTCATTGTTTTCATTTCAGTCGAGATACAAATACAGTGTACTGTAAAGTAAAAACACGTGCAACATGATGCTATTCTCCTTACTTCATGTATGTAAAGGGATGGGCAAAATATTAGACCTAGTACTTTTAAATGAAATGCAGTCCTGTATGCCACCATTACCCACTATAACATTAATAATGAACATAAAGTAGGACTTTGTTAAAGTAGAATTTGTAGCCAAGTTACCGGATTGCGTTTTAATCAGTTCCACAGGTTTACATAATACAGTTGACAGTGACTACATATTCACTAATTATATAATGCATTAAAATGTAGGTCTAGATACAAAATACAAACACATTTTGGGGTATGCAGTATTTTTTGTTTGCCATCATTTAGCAAAAATTTCGTAGTAAAATTTCAGAACATAGTAATTTAGGGCTAGAAATTCATCTCCAGTCAATGCTTAAACTCCTAAAAACTGATCTCTGTGTATCATATTTACATATTTAGATTTTTTTTTCCAAGAAATTAGTCCCTTCCTGCCTCAAAATGCCTTAGCTGTAACTCTACACTGTTACCTTCTTTAGAATATGCAGGTCTACAAATCGCTGTCTCTCTCTCTCTTCTTCCGACTTCCACCGACTCACTCATGACTCATGAAACACTGTAAATGTAGTCTACACTACACACAGTGGAAAAATGTAATATGGGAGTAATTCACTCATCCATGTTTGAATCAGAAACTGATTTTGAAGAAGTATGATAAAGAAACACACATCCTGCAAGCAGGCCAGATTGGCTCCGTAGTTTTTCTTACATACACTACCCTCCAAAAGTATTGGAAAAGTGAAGCCAATTCCTTTGTTTTTGCTGTTGAGTGAAAACATTTGGGTTTGACATAAAATGATGAATATGAGACAAGAGATCAACATTTCAGCTTTTATTCCCTGGTATTTACATCTGGACTTGATACACAACTTAGAAGATAACATTATTTGTAACAGATTGACTTAAAATAGAATAAATTATATCTGCAAATCCTTTGCTTGCAATAGTTGGATCAAGCCAGTGACTCCATGACATCACCAAACTTTTGCATTCTTCTTTTGTGATGCTTTCAGCCTCTTCCAGTTGGTGTTTATTTTGGTGTGTTACTCCCTTCAGTCTCCTCTTTAGCAAGCAGAATGCAGTTCTATAGGGTTTAAGTCTGGAGATTGACTTGACCAGTCTCAAACCTTCTACTTCTTGCCCCCGATGAACTCCTTTGTTGTTTTGGCAGTGGGTTTTGGGTCATTATCTTGCTGCATGATGAAGGACGTGCCACTTCTAGTTTGTTTTATTTACTGTAAAGCTTCTTAAGGTTAAATCTAAGGAAAGGGTATTAGAATGATAAATAGAATCTAGAGTATGAAAATCCATGTTGTGATTTTCAATTAAAGATAGCAGCCCATTTATTTTTCTCATAAAGCGTAAGACATTTATAACTTTACACTAACATCGCATAGTCCTCATCTAACAGTCTTTTTCCCATCAGTTTGACATCAGTCATTTCAGTTCAAAAAAGTCACTTAATCCTGCCATATACTAATATTATTTTCACTGAACATAAATTGCCATTTTAGAATGTGTTTTCTTATTGGCAGGAGCTGCTATAGCTATTCAATTCTCATTCCATTTATTTGCTGTCAGTCCAATTCCCAAAATGCCTGCAGTCAGTGATGCTTAGTGCTTCAAGACCAAAGATGCAAATCATTCAGATGGCTTGTGGGCCATCCCAAGTGTGAAAAGCTTTGCTATTATCTAAAGTTAATGGGGCACACATGGGTGGTGAAAATGATACAGTACAGGACTTCAGTTTCTGGGTATTGGCTCAGAAACTATGTAGCCACAAGCTGATTAAAGGAATCTAGTTATTGCTGTTGTGACCAGTGACCTGTGCTGTCTGGCATTTGTCTTTTTTGCTTCACTTGCTATAAGTCGAGTAACATGTAACATGTATAGACAAAGTCAAGTTGAAACCTTTGGCAGGACAGTATGGAAAGTAATATTTTTGTGACATATCAAGATATATTTGTACAAGCAGACTGTCCTCAGAAAAACAACCTCATTCACACTCCAAAAATAATAGATGTTGGTTCATTTCTTGAGGTAGTAGGCGCTTCTCCATGATTTAGTAAATAAAAAAGTTAAAAACCCAAGTGTCATTAATTTACTCAGTGCACCCTTAAATACACTGAAAGATAACATGAATAGCTTAACCAGTGGATTTTGAAGTTCTGAAGATGGCTCATTATTGGCTTATTTAGAGGTAACTCTATTTTACTTTGAACTCACCAAAGCAAACATTGCGCCAGTGAGCGCCCAAACAGGCCATTAAATCCAGTAGCGTTTCTCATGATAACTTCAGATCTGATCATTTAAAAGTCATACAGTGTGACTGCTATTATAGTAGGTTGCTTCCAAGTAAACCCTAGTTTTGCAAAATTTTGTGATGGAATGACGTTTAAAGTGATACCTTGATCATTTCTGTAGCAACATCATCAGGTCAGCAATCCCATACAGAAGACAGTTTATGGACTGTAAATATTTACTGTCGTGCTCCCAAGCAGCACACCTTAAGACAATTTCAACATGTTTGTCTTGCAGCTTTCATATTGTGAGCGTTTGGAAAATTTACACCGCCCACACAACAACAACTTGTACCAGAACACTAAAACAAAACAGAAAACACAACAACAAGGATCTTTCAGAAAACACAAACAAAAACAAAAACACAGTCTGGTTGATGATTAGACAGAAGCTAAGCCATTTTAAAGTTTAATTAACTTTGGGTAACAACAACAAAGAGAAATAAACTCATCTTTAGGCCATAAAATGAACATTTGCATTAAAAAATATTTGGCTGATACGAATCATGCACTAAAGAGAAAGCAGTTCAAGTTGTAGATCCCCTAAAACAGTAATACTATTTTTTCTCATCCACTTCCATGGAACTGTGGGATAATGAATATGCTAGCTGTCCTATGTCAGGGCATAGAAAATGTGTCTTTTGTTTTTCACCATGCACTGTACGTAAAACGTCTTCTGATTGAAAGCAGAACCAGGATATATGGTTAACATACAAAGTGTCGTCTTAAGACTGTGTCACATGGAAATGAAATGATACACTGCGTCAAGCTCACATATTATTTGAGACAAGAGCTTTATAAACCAGTCTGTATAATGATACAGTGGATGGAATGAATCCACATCCTCTCTGCTTTAGCTCTAACAATGGAGTAATATATTCCAGTAAATGCTTACCTGTACTACCGCAGATCCAAGTGCCTCTAGTGTTGGATGGAGAACACTACTTCTAGTAATTAGGGTTGTACATAAGATTTAGGATGCTGGTTCATGCCCTTTGTATTTTGACTGTGAATTAGGTGTTATTGTTTGTTTGTTTGTTTGTTTGTTTGTTTGTTTGTTTGTTTGTTTGTTTGTTTGTTTGTTTGTTTGTTTGTTTGTTTGTTTGTTTGTTTTTAACATCCTGTCCAATATTAGAAGTCCATTTAAATTCGACAACTTTTAGGTCAACAAAAGATAGACAGAATTATACTAACCTAAATAAAGAAATTTGAATTCCCCCACTACAACTTAACTCCCAATTTTGTTCATGCATAGGGTTATAAAAAAGTAGTAGTTCAGGCACATGGGTTCTGTAAAATGTCTTGAGACAATCATAATTGTAATTCGTTCTATACAAATAACACTGAATTGAATTGAATTGAATTGAATTGAATTGAATTGAACTGAATTGAATTGAATTGAATTGAATTGAATTGAATTGAATTGAATTGAATTGAATTGAATTGAATTGAATTGAATTGAATTGAATTGAATAGTTAATATTATGTCATCAGAGTGTGGAATTGACTCTCTGAGTTTGTCTTCTGTTGATGCTGGAAGCTGAATAACACAAAGCTAGATTAATGCGTCACAGTCATGAATGCACTTTGACAACATAATGTATACTGTATGACAAAAGCCACTGATTCTGGTTCTGAGAGGGAAATAGACAAACACTGCCCTCTCCTGGGCCCTTACTGTGCAGCATGTCACCACTCAAAACCTGACTGTCGTTTAAAGGAACATATCATAATGACAGGCCATGATTAAAGGACATAAAATTGCATTTTCTCTATGGCCTGTTTTTGCCTAATGTCCTTGAGTCCACTGGAAGTGTCAGTGTGGAGCTCCCATGACAACATCACTAGCATGAACAAATGCAACACAAAAGTCCAAGGTCAGGCAGGCTTCAGAAAGGATGCTTAGACATCTTCTCTGTTACTATCACAGTGGCTTGATATTGCTTGGGGAAACACATGTTTGTAGTTTGGGTAAACTGATGTTTTATCAACTTTTGTATTGCAAAACAAAATTGTCTTAATTATATTGTTGACATGAATATCTGGCTCAGGGGGAACCCTGACACAACATGAAGAAACAGCCCCCTCTTCTCAGCTCCCAGAAATCCCCAGCAACTATAAATTCCAGCCCTTTGTATTTTATTTATTTAATAAATTACTGTAATTCAGTACATTTTCAAGATACTTATAACGTACTTTACTTGACTGTTTTTATTAAATGAGACTTTCTGCTTCTACTTCACTTCATTTAAGACATAAAACTCTCTAACATCTGAAGCAGAAAAACTAAGAATAGGGAAAAGGGTGATTAATGAGGTCAGGTGTGTGAAGAATAAAATATCTGCTTGTAATGAATGTAGAGTCTTCCATGCAGGACACAACAGCTCATTCAGTGGTTTGATGAATAAGACTGGGATGTGAATCATATGCTTAGTCTTCTCAAAGTGGCCAAAAACAAGCAAAACTGACATCTAAAGCCAATTGTAAATTATTCTTATAAAGGTCTGTTGATCAGTTCATCACTTTTTGCAAGCCTTTGTTTTGCTAGTGTTTGCTCCCTTCATGCTTTCATTTTGAAGGCATCTTTTTAATTTCACAGGCTTTTATTTTCTGGCACCATTCCAGTGGCACAGGAAGTGTTTATCTAAGAAGCTTTTTTTTTTTTTAAAAAAAAAAAAAAAAAAAACATAGTAACCAAGAATGTTACAAATATACAAAAAACTTTTTTATCTTGTTTCTGAATGTTGCCTGTTACAGTCCTGTATTGGCAAACAAGTTAGTGGATAACTATGTGAAGGATGTCCAAATATGATAACTATTCAGCCACACTCAAATTGTTCTGTTTGATCATCAATGCTTATCAGTGGTTTCTCTTTTGTTCTAATTAAGTTTTGCATAAACAAACTGGACAGTTATGTTTTGTATTTAAAAATGAAGTTTCAAAAAGGCACAAAGAAATGTTTGAAACAAAGTCATGGCATATGTCAGGACTTTCAGTCAAGAAACAGGGGGGTAGCATCCCATAGGAGACCATTTTTTTCAATTAAAGCTTTGTTTTCAGTCTTGGTTAGGTTTAAGAAAATATCATGGCTTGGGTTTAAAAAAAAACAACAACAACCTTTTCACAACATATTTAAAGCTTCTCCTCCATTTTCTAGGTTACCAGAGTGACAAGTCTTGCCCTATTCAAAGTGTGAATTGGCTGGTTGAAAAGGAGCAACAGTAAAGAAATACACTGGATAGCAAAGATACACTATATTGCCAAAAGTATTCGCTCACCTGCCTTGACTCGCATATGAACTTAAGTGACATCCCATTCCTAATCCATAGGGTTCATTGTGACGTCGGTCCACCCTTTGCATCTTCAACAGCTTCAACTCTTCTGGGAAGGCTGTCCACAGGGTTTAGGAGTGTGTTTATGGGAATTTTTGACCATTCTTCCAGTCTCAGTCTCTGCTCTAATTCATCCCAAAGGTGTTCTATCGGGTTGAGGTCAGGACTCTGTGCAGGCCAGTCAAGTTCATCCACACCAGACTCTGTCATCCATGTCTTTATGGACCTTACTTTGTGCACTGGTGCACAGTCATGTTGGAAGAGGAAGGAGCCAGCTCCAAACTGTTCCCATAAAGTTGGGAGCATGGAATTGTCCAAAATGTCTTGGTATGCTGAAGCATTCAGAGTTCCTTTCACTGGAACTAAGGGGCCAAGCCCAGCTCCTGAAAAACAACCCCACACCATAATCCCCAATCCACCAAACTTTACACTTGGCACAATGCAGTCCGACAAGTATGGTTCTCCTGGCAACCGCCAAACCCAGACTCATCCATCAGATTGCCAGATGGAGAAGTGCGATTCGTCACTCCAGAGAACGCGTCTCCACTGTTCTAGAGTCCAGTGACGGCGTGCGTTACACTACTGCATCCGACGCCTTGCATTGCACTTGGTGATGTATGGCTTGGATGCAGCTGCTCGGCCATGGAAACCCATTCCATGAAGCTCTCTGCTGAAGCACTGTTCTTGAGCTAATCTGAAGTTCACATGAAGCTTGAAGGTCTGTAGCGATTGACTCTGCAGAAAGTTGGCCACCTCTTCGCACTATGCGCCTCAGCATCCGCTGACCCCGCTCCGTCAGTTTACGTGGCCTACCACTTCGTGGCTGAGTTGCTGTCCTTCCCACACACTTCCACTTTCTTATAATACAGCTGACAGTTGACTGTGGAATATTTAGGAGCGAGGAAATGTCACGACTGGATTTGTTGCACAGGTGGCATCCTATCACAGTTCCACGCTGGAATTCACTGAGCTCCTGAGAGCGACCCATTCTTTCACAAATGCTTGTAAAAGCAGTCTGCATGCCTAGGTGCTTGATTTTATACACCTGTGGCCATGGAAGTGATTGGAACACCTGATTCTGATTATTTGGATGGGTGAGCGAATACTTATGGCAATATAGCGTATGTCATTTACAAGCATATTTGTGATATGACACAAACGTAATCTGTGCAAATAGGACTTGCATAGTAATTGTCTTGTATTGTGGCGACAGCCAAAATATATTGCACTGAATGTATGGAAAAGCTGAGCCACATCACTCCCTGGACTGCCGACGAGGCGTGAAGGTCAGGTGAACAGACTTAACCATATATTTTTTCCATACATTCAACCTCTACAGTATATAGAGCATGGAGAGGACTTGCCAGAGGTGATGAATAAGAGGACAGATATGAAAACAAGATTTCTAAGGCTCTAGGTCTGTTGGAAGAAACTAGAATTTAAAAAATATCAATCAAGTAAAACATTTTTTACACCAGTTCATCCACCTTTTGTTTCCACTACAACATTCATAGAGCATCACATTATTTCCCACATAAAACAATTTTAAGCTGTTTGTCAAACATATGCCAGCAATTTTTATTTCTCTCACTGTAAGACATGACAAGCATTTACACAGAGCAAGTAGGATGACTGCTGGACATTTCTATCCTTCTCCTTCTCCTCATGACTAAACTAAGCTTGCTTTTGATTCTCAAAAGAAATAACATGGAAACTCAATATTAAATGATTTTTGCCCCTTTGACAAGTGATGCAGAACCAGGCTTCATTTTTGTCAGCACCACAGAGTTTAAGGAATTCTTCTCGATGTATGGACATTGTCATGGGGTAGACTATCCTGAAACTCAAATGTATCAGATCATCAAACTAGCTTTAATAGTTGACGATAAACCAAGAAAACACAAAATACAGTTTTTAAATGTTGATTTCACTCATTGAAAGAAAAATGTTGTCCAGCTCCACCTTGCCCTGTGTGGAAAAAGTAAATGCCCCCTTAGATGTGAACGATTCATTCCAAGCTATCACAAATGTTTAACTGCAGTTATTGCTGCCAAGGGTGGACCAGCAAGTTATTAGGTTCAGGGGGGCGATTACTTTATTACAGGGGTGATATAGGTTTTGATTAAATCTTTAATAAATCACCATTTAAAACCTGCATTTTGTGGTTTGTGGGTTATCTCCATAATATTAATTATACGTAAATATTTGCTTGATGATCTAGAACATTTAAGTGTGAGAAATATGTAAAAATGGAGGTCATGTGGATCGACTCACTGGTTGTATTCTGTACTGACACTGGGCTGGCCCTTCATTGTCTTCATTAAACAACATACATGCAAAGAAAGTCAGAGTACTGTGATTTGAGAGGGACTTGCCTCATTTGCAAAGCAGATGAGAGCAGTTTCTAGCATCTCAGTCAGAGAAACATATCCTGTTGGATCTGATTCTACTTTCACCAAATGTTATTAGTATTTATATAGTCATTGATAGTTGTTATTATGACAGAATCATCAATTAAGAGGCTATGCACGTGCAGCACAGTGAGGCAGGATGGATGGATGGATGGATGGATGTTCTACAGGTGATCTGTGAGCTAAGCTAATGGTTTGATCTCCATTTTATAGGTATTCTCACGTAAATCAGCATCAGATCAGTTTGTGTAAAAGCCAGCTGAGCAGACCTGTCCCTCTCAAACTACATAAAGAAACTGAAAGCAGTAATTACACAATGGAAAGAAATACAAGACACTAGCTTTTATTACTAATCTGTCAGATATTTAGATTGTCACAGCTTCACATCTGTACAGATTTTTTTTTTAAAGATTTGTCACATCCCTTACTACAATATTCCGTGTTGTTAAATACATGTTAAAACCATTGATGGGTAACATGCTCTGCTACACTGCAAAAATTTCTTTGAATTGACTCCAGGAACACAAGCAAAAGCGCAAAGTCGTGGACATGGCCTCCAAACTCCCAAGATACCAATGCAATTTAACATTTTCGTAGGATGTATCAAAACGAGTCCATTCCAGGCCCACTCCCAGCCCACAGGACCTAATGGATCTGCTGCCAACATCCCAGTGCCAGACACCACGGGACACCTCTAAGGGCCCCTGTCCATGCTCACATGAGCAGAGCTGTTTTGATGGCACAAGCAGGACCATAACAAAGGTGGTTTTAATGTTGTGATCAATCAGTGTGGTTCAACAATTAATTAAGTCCAATGTTAATATACAATAGATAGCTACAATATATATATACAGTTTATGATCTGTAATGTGAATTTTGTTAGCCTCTCAGACTAAAAACAGTAACCATCAACCAGACAACATTTATTCTGTTCATAGAATATACCTTTGAAACCGGGCTAACAAAATTTTAATGATTCAAGTCAGTTGACTGTGACATCAGGTGAAAGTGAGGCATTTCCTATCATGTCCTGATTCAGTGCAGTCAGTGTAGAGCAACTAAACAACTACAACCTGCAGCCGCCTTGATCTTTTGAGGATATTGCCTACATTTTTAGAGGAAGTAGGGTTCAAATCAGATAGAAATCTAATCAGAATGCATTGCGCAGTGATCAACTCTGCACAGGCCTGGCTTATTTCAAAGAACAATGTTAAAACTTCAGTCTCTCCTCACGTTAGTGAGGAGTGTCAGGGAGGGGAGCAGGAGGGCATAATTTACTTTGCTGACCCTGAGCCTTCTAAGTTATATATATTTGTAGATCAACACCTACAACAGAAATCAAGTTGTGCATAAGGTATTCACCTGTAATGACAACAGCAGCGGCACAAAATTGCTCATATATTGTAAGGGAAAGAATTCATGAAAGTTCAATGGCATCCTTTTTGTCTTAGTGAGTTTACAGTTGATGTAAGCAGTGAGTACTCAGGCGAAATCGTACACTTCCATTACACTTCAGATACATCCATGTCGTAGTTTGTTCTTTTAAATTAAACCTCCACTGCCATGTCTGAGGCTGAGACATGGCATCTGGTAGATCTTGCAAATGGATCAGGATAGTGATTGGTCTGACTGCTAAATTTCAGGCTTGTAGCTGTTTTGATGTTGTTGTTGTTGTTGGGCCAGCTGAAGCTGGGAATCTGATAGCTCATATATGGGCTGTGCTTGAATTTTGGGTAAGACTTCTGTTATTTTCGATTCTGAGGCATCAGGTGTTTGTTGAGATTGGCTATGGTTCAGTGATGGGTCTACTGTTTGCTTTGATTTGATCCTGGACTCGGATTGATCTGGCAGTTGACAATGTGAATCTAGGTGCAACTGTCTCTGCAGCTCCTCTGCACTGTGAGCTAACATGATGCTCACCTTCCTCTGGTGGGCCAGGGCCTCCTCCCTGTCATTCAGCTACAGCAAGAAACACACCATCAGTACAAAGGAAAATTAATCATTCTTTTTAGACAAAATAAGGCAAAATAGTTTTGATAATAAACAGTTGGACGAAGAGCGTGCTACTGAAACACGTTTAAGAGTGCAGGCTGTAATATGACTTAGTTATTGGTTCACTTAAAGGGGAGCTTTTATTGTTGAAGAAGCAGGAAGTGGCAAACTCTGACTCTACACTATTTTCTCCAGCAGTTTTTCAACAAGGAAGTGTTTTTAATTTCATAATTCATTTGCATGCTAGTAAAAACATGGACTGCGTACTTTCAGTTCAGTTTTGTTTAAGTACTGTCATCTTCAACGTCTATTAGAACAGGTACAAATACCTCTGACTTTGAATGTGGTCAGCAGGTGGCATTAACTACTTAATTTGAAGCAGATTGAGGTTTTAGGATTAATTATGAAGGAGGTGTTGCATGAATTTTCTCCTTCATGGAGCTGAAACAATAAAAATAATCACACTGCAAAGTCTTTACTCCCAAATAGGACTCCTCTAGTGAATTTCATTAAGTGTCTATAGTGATCTATAGTGATCTCAGATAACGAGCCCTAAGATGTTAGAGAAGATACTAACCAAGTCCAGCAGTTTGTAGAGAGTCTCTAAAAGATCCTCAGGCATCTTCTTCTCCAAACTAGAAGGTAGCAATCCCCTAAGTCTCTGGCTTACACTGACTAAAGGACTCCTGTTAAGACCTGGGGGAAGAGACAGGTATTTTTCTAATGGTTTCAAAAAACAGAAACCATGAGGTAGTCAAGTCACGGGTTATTTATATTTTCATTACAAAATTAATGTTAAACAAAATAACAGCAAATCCCTGACTGATAGGGAAAACCTGTATTCACATTTGAGTGGCACCAATAGAGACGGAAGACATTGAGACAGCCTAAATCCACAAAACAAAGCCATACTGGCAAAAACTGACCCCTTGAGCAAGAAAACAACAACAACAAAAAAAAAACCTAATGACTGGATTTAGGGCTATTTGGTTCTCTCTCTACTGTTGCCCTTATTGCTGTTTGTATTAAGTTATGTGACAAATTCCATTTTTTGAACGCATCTTATCTTTACTGTCTAAACCCTTTGTGCAGTTCTGTACTTGTGTTCCATACATGTCTGGATGCTGGAAAACACCTTTCTTTAGAAATGAATATTTTCCACAAAATTTTAGCAACTTCAGTTCCAAGTACCATAATGCGGTAAGTCTGTGGATAAACTAAAAAATCAGGGCCCTTTTTAGTGAGAACTGTACAGGTCTACACATGAATCAAGAGGAGACTAATGGTACTATTATCTGCCTGTTGGATGACCTGACTATCCAGTTCAATGTGGTATACTGTGCTAATAGCAGACTTGCCTTCATCTTTACAGTGATGGGATTTAAGGATTTTGGCCTCGGCCAGTAGTAGGAATTGTTCACTTCGTTTCCTCAGTTGCTGTTCGAAGGCAATGCGAAAAGCATCTGCAACCATCAAGGCTTCCTCTCTCCTTGAACGCTGAGCATCAAGCTGGAAAATACACACAGACAAAATTCTCACTTTGACTGATGTGCTTCAGGGCAAGTTAATTATGTCATGGAAAATTGCATTGAAGATCTAAGGTTAAAGGTGTCCTACATGCCATGACAATACATCTGAGTAATACATTAACCTAATAGAATAAACAGTTGTATTTATAGTCAGATCTAGTGCTTTAATCATGGGACAGTGATACCGCTAAGCCTATTAACTTGCACATTTACAAATTCAGCATTTTGTTGCCAGCTTTCTCCCATTTTGACTGCAGCATCTATGTTGCTTTCAACCTGTATTATATTTTTAATTTCCTCTTTGTTGTAGGATTGTAGCGTGTTCTTCTTGTGAGAAATATGCACCTCCAGATTTGTCCATGATAGAGAATGGTCGTTTGGTGTCGTCGCCTCTTTATGTGAGCCTGCCTATAGCTAATTTCAGAAAAAGTGGGGTTGGCTTAATGAGATGATAATCAGCTTTGCATGACAGTGGATGTCTAAGACAGATAGTGAAAAGATATCCTGAGAATGCTAAACTTGCTTTACGATACAGGCCTTTGAAAGGCTCTGCTGTTTCTTTTGATATGTCCTTGGTCAACGATAGCAGCGTGATAAATGACAGGGACTTCATGACTTATTTAGCTCAGAAGCAGGAGTATGGAAATGGATGAAGAAATCAGTAAAGATAATACTTGGCAGAAGTTTGATCTGACTTCATAATATGGTTACTTTGGTGGGTACAATAACGTGACAACTGACAAGCATAATTACAATGCTCATTTTTGCCATATGTGTCCATATCAATGTAATGACAAGTTCATGACTCATTTAAACAAGACTAAAAGGTGTGGAGATGAGCACAGAGCTGGATGCAAGTTGTAACTATTATTACATTTGAAATTTGAAATTATTTTTCTCAGCAACACTTTGACACACACAACAAGCACCTGGAATTGATCCAAAGTGCAATTCTTGCAGTTTCACTTGATACGTGCTCCACGTCACTCCAATTAACACTGAGAAATTCAGCTGAGAAAATGGGATATGATTTTGTACGCAAAATGTGTGCTGGGTCCTGTTTTGTGATGTTAGAACATCACAAAATACACTGTGCAATTGTAATGAAGCAAATATAACTGAGCTAAAACTGCAAATCAGATTCCTCTAATATATGCAGTACTCAGCTTGAACATAAAATGCCATGATGCTAAAACAGAACACAGCAGGCATTAGGAGCTCAGAGACCTCAGAGCAGAGAAAGCAGAGAAACAAGGTGCAGTCACTTGCACAGCAGTTGATCAGTGATGTAACGCATGCAAGTGGCAAAAAAATTACACTACATACATACACCCATAGACACAGATCTCCTAAATGTTGAGTGCTCTGGTAAACGAAAATGCAAAAATATTTAATCGCAGTTGAGTCACTTACTGCAGTGCAGAGCTGGACAGTGTATTTGTCTTGTTAAGGTATATCTATATATTTTTAAATGAGGATGATACAAAACCATTTATATTAATTTAGTCTGAAGTTACGTTAGAAAACTTATCTCTTCCATAACATTGTTCCAGTGGTGGCATTCTTTCCTCTCTCTCACCCCTCTGCATCTCTGCACAAACAACTCACAAGTTCTCTTGCAACATAGTGGGAGAGACAGCATGGGTTCAATAATAAACACAAGTGCATCTCACATGGATAGAATATGGTTGAAATTGGTCAATATTTTTCATCAGACATTGCTCAAAGTGAAAAATATCTCTATATATTCTAGACTCAGTACACATAAATTGAAATATTGCAGACCTTTGTTTTAACTGTGATGATAACGGCTTACAGCTCATTTGTCCATTCTCCTCTTGACAACACACTACAGATTTTCCATGGGGTTCAGATCTGGTGAGGTGGCTAGCCAATCTACCACTGTAGTGCCTTGGTCCAGGAACCGTGGTTTTAGCAGTGTGAAGATATCCCAAGTCCTGCATGAAGATAAAATCTGCATCTCCCGAAAAGCTCTTCAGCAGACGGAAGCATGCAGCGCTTCAAAATCTGCTGGTAGATGGCTGCATTGATTCTGGACCTGATTATACAAAGTGGACCAACACTAGCAGATGTCATCAAAATTAAAACAAATAAAGGCTTACAATTTTTCAGTTTATGTGTAATAAATCTAGAATATATACAGTTTTTCACTTATATAAATGTAACCTTTTCCACCATATTCTAATAATATGATATTTACTTGTATAAATATGCACACATCAATAAATATATAAAAGTTTGAAGGTGTATGTTAACCTAACAGCGCAATTGCATGTGTGGAAACAGTTGACAAAATTTATGAATTTGTGGAAACAACACACTAACAAAGTACTTCAGGTTGAGCACTGCAGTCAAGTGAGCTGTCCATAGTAAAATCCCAGTCTAGCCAGCTGAATTAGTTACTCTTTGTGTATTTATTCTACATGTAGTGGAAGCAGCCAAAATGGATGCTTAATATATATCAGAAAGAATTTTAGCAAGTTTCTAAATAGAATATTTACTCTGTGTCTTACCTATGTGTTTTGTGTCTTTGAATGAATGAATGAATCTTTTTAATCTTACAGAACAATGTGTAATGACATTTTGTCAGGCTTTCCTCTCTGTGTACAACTAAGAATATCTTAAGAGACAGACATTAGAAGGCAGTGGTTCAAACAAGAAGTGGCTGGGCTGTGTGGTGTCTTCATAATTACTAACTGCTTTCTTTCTGAGTTTGTTCAAGAAGAAAGTGTCCAATATTGAGCTCCAGCCAGATGATACGCTTGGCCACTGTCACCCATCTTTAGGTGCAGTGACTCTGGAAGTGGCACAGAACCAGACTCATATTTGGAATTCTTCTCTGCTGTAAAAGTCTCAGAGCTCACGTTGACAGTAAATTCTAAACCAGCAACATGTCTCGTAGACCCCCATCCCTACTAGATCTTTCCTTTAATTACCACTCCCATATGCATCATAAACCTCTCTTTGTTAACAGTACATGTACCGCAGTCTTTTCAGAATTCTATAATCAAACCCCTAAAAAGAAAGCTTACTTCAGGTGTTATAGCCAATAATAGACCCATATCCAACCTCCCTTTTATTTCTAAAATTCCTGAAAAAGTTGTTGCCAGCCATTTATGTGATCATCTGCACAGAAATAGTTTGAAGAGTTTCAGTCAGGATTAAGAATACATCGTTGTACAGAGACAGCACTGGAAAGTCACCAATGATCTTCTTACAGCCTCAGACCGTGGACTAGTTTCTACTTGTTCTACTGGATCTCAATGCTGCATTTGATACAGTTGATCACAGCATCTTATTACAGAGACTGGAATGTGTTGGGATTAAAGGAACTGCACTACACTGGTTTAAATCATACTTATCAGACTGGTTCCAGTTTGTTCATATTACTGATGATTTAACTAGATAGTTACGCTTGATGACGTTGTCGTAGCCTCCAGTTCTACTGTAAAGAATTTTGGAGGTATTTTTGATCAGAATATGTCCGTCAACATACATATAAAGCAAGTCTGTAGGACAGCCTTCTTTCACCTATGTAATATCGTCAAAATCAGGATTGTCTTGCCTCAGAGTGATGCTGAAAATATAGTCCATGCGTTTGTAACTTCTAGGCTGGACTACTGTAATTCTGACAGACAGTTCTGACAGGAACCAGTAAGAGAGATCATATTTCTCCAGAATTTTTTATTTTTTATTTTTTTATCCCTTATTAATTCCACAGGGGGAAATTTGCAGTTTTTTATTATTATCTCTTATTAATCTCACGAGGGGAAATTTGCAGTTTTCGCATATCTTCGCATATCATATACAGTGTTTCCTGTAGGATTTTTTTCAGTAGCGGTGGCAGGCTCCCCCGGGAGCCCTGGCAACGTAAACAAATGACACTTGACTGCAGATTTTCCTTGTACAACCTATTTATTGAATGGCCAGTTGAAAATGGCTTTTTAAAGGCTGAATGTTAAAATTTAAAAAAAATATATTTGAACAAGCTTATCTGAAAATGCAGTCAGCAGTTATTCATACATGGTGTGTAGATATTAGCTTAATGCTATCAATAGTTTACTCACGTTAGTGACACTGAGTTAGCACCAGGCCCAATTAACTGAAGCTACCGATGTTACGTAATGTTAGCTGGCCATCAATATTTTGCGAATGTCTGTTTAATTTGTAAAATCTATTATGAGTTATCTTTATCTAATAACTTTTCTCCAGTAAGTCGCTGACCTATTTTCCAAGACGACACTCCTCTGACTCTCTGAACTGCTGCCTGGGTGCTTGACGTGACGTCACTTTCAAGGCTGCGCTCTCGCGAGTAATTAACATCGTACTAACCGACGTATCAAAGAGTAGATACTGAGCAAGATAGTTATTTGTAGTTTACCTTAGTACTCGTGAGTACCTGACACAGTGCAAGACTGCTGTGAAGGTGGAGACATGCAGCAGTGGTGTATTTGCAACCATTAAAAAAAAAAAAGAAATTTTAAGGACAGGGGCTGGGATTCAGCAGCAGCACCCCACCAGGGTTTGAACCTCTGACCTCAGGAACAGTAGTCCAGAAACTTAACCACTGCACCACTATTAGCTTCTCTTCATTGGCTCCCTGTAAAATCCAGGACAGAATTTGAAATCCTGCCTCTCATGTATAGAACTCTTAATGACCTAGCTCCATCGTATCTTAAACTGCTTATTGTACCTTATCATCCTGATAGAGCACTTCGATCTCAGACTGCAGGTTTACTTTTGGTTCCCAGAGTAGAATGGGAGACAGAGCCTTCAATTATCAGCTCCTCTGTTGTGGAATCAGCTCCCAGTTTTGGTTTAGGAGACAGACACCATCTATATTTTTGAGATTAGTCTTCAAATTTTCCTCTTTGATAAAGCTTATAGTTAGGGCTGCTCAGGATCACCTCATCATAGGTTTAGACTGATGAGGGATTCCCATGATGCACTGGGCTCCTCTCCTCTATTTTCCTCTCTCTTCTTTCCATACAGTTGAATATCACCATTACATGTCCCTAGCTCTCTATTTCCCCTGAAGTCCTGTGTTTGTAGTCTCTGCAGATGTTTCTGGATCTGGAGCTACACATCTCTCATCTGCAGTCGCTGGCCTCACTGACCTCCAAACTGTTCATTGTTCTGTTTGTATTGTTTGTCTGTTCTCCAACTGCTATCCTGTTATCCCCACCCCAAATCTTCCTGCTATCCCCCACCCTCCTCATCCCCACTGCCACCCCAACCGGTTGAGAGAGATGACCGTCTTCCATGAGCCTGGGTTGGATTCCCTCCAATTGTCGCTGACTGCTTGCTCATAGGAAATCTAAAGGCAACTTTGGATTGCTGGGTTCTCTGTTCCCTGTAAATTGTAAGGGTTCACCTTACCATGTGAAGTGCTATGAGATGATATATGAATTGAATTGAATTGAAATGAGGAGCATCTGACTCAGTACACAGCCCTATAGGGTACCAGTTGTGAGAGTGAGGGTGGAGGAGATGGTCTTACCCACTCTAACTTGCCATGGTTGGTCTGTGAGGAAGTCCACAACCCACAAGCACAGGGAGGAAAAAAGGCCCAACGTGATTACTTTTGTGACCAGCTTGTGAGGGATGACTGTATTAAATGCAGCTAAAGTTCATCAATAACATTCTCAGATAGTTGTTTTGTTTCTCCTGATGTGTCACAACACGATGGAGGGCTGTTGTGATGGTATCCTCTGTACTAGTAATTAGTTCTGTAGGCAAACTGATTTGGGGGGCATTGGTACAATCATGGAGATCTTCAAACATGTTTGGACAGTAGCCTTTTGTGGTGACAAGTTAACGATGTTGGTTAACACTCTTGTAAACTGGTCATCACATACCTTCAGGACCTGCCTGGGCACTCTTTTTGGACCAGCTATCTTGCTCACATCGACTTTTCCTCATGATGGTCTTCATCTGATGCTGCCTGATGACCAATGTAGGCTTGTCAATAGCTGAGGGGAAGATTGGACCAGCCTCCTCCCTCTTTGTGTCAAGTGGACAAAAAGTGGTTTGAGGCACTGGGCAGTGTGGCATCATCACAAGGCAAGGTCTTGATGGTTTTATAGCCCATCAATGTCTTGATGCCATTCCACAAGCTTTGGGAATTGTTGCTGTTGAACTGTTCTTAGATGTGCTGCTATTTGTGCTTAGTGCCCCTGATACTTCTGCACCCTATTTCGCTACAGTTAATTTAGCATCAGCTTGCAGGGGGATTTAAACTGTCATGACAATTGTCGTTGTGAATTCCCGCAGAAGAAAGAACAATCTGCAACTCACCACAATGAGTTCCAAGTCAGGACAGCAGTGTTTATTTATGTCCGTACACCATTGGTTGCACAACATTTATTGTTCACAGAGATACGCAGACCTCCCTCACTTTTCTTACTGAAGTCTCTTGTGCGAGCCACTCTGTAAGCATAGAAGGCCCCTAGCTTGATAACAATGTCCGGTATATTTTTTTTTTATTGAGTCAGGTCTCTGTGATGATAGTCACACAGTAGGGCATGATTCTTGCTCTGACCTCATCCACCTTGTTGACAAGTGACCTGGTGTCTCAGGGAAGAGACTCGGCAGTGCTGGTTTGTACTGGTTTGCCTTCACACTGACCCGTACTCCCACCCACTTGGCCCGCTTTTGCATTATCTCCCTCAACCACTGGCGCCCTCTCACTGGTGTTAATAGCAGTCCAAGAGACTCCAGTCTATGGATAATCTCCGACAGGAATGAAGTTGTGTCAACTCCGCAGTCTATATGGTGGTCACATATAGACAACAACTGTTAATAATTGTACCTGATATGAGCTGTCTCAGTATAATACCAGGCAGAGATAAGGAATACACAAAGGAACTGAGAGCAATTTGGGTCACTGCTGCTACTGCATGTGCCGCAATGCTGAGACCTTGTTGTTTTATGTTCTTTGCTGTTAACTGTTTGTATTCATTGCCATCTGTGTTGCCTGTGACCTGTGACAAGTTGCTTTAAATGTTTAAAATAGCTTATATTACAACAATCAAACCAAGTTAAAGCAGAGCAGATATGAAAACAAGAATCAATTTTACATCATATAAAGAACAATGACTGTGAACAAAAAGGAGAAAAAGATGGAGCTTGGCAGATGTCAAGGGTTAGATGTACTTTACCTCCTGTTGCAATTCAACGAGCTGCTTCCTGCTGGCAGCAGCAATCCGACTACATGGACAAGCTTCAGTAAACCCATGACACCGGCAGGCCCCCAGCACTGCCATCTGAAAAACACACAGAGCCGATTAAAAAGGCTACTGTCATTGACTGGGTACAAGTCAATCAGTCACTAATAAATTGTACTTAATGTGCACTCATAATAAGTAACATATATTTATTTAATATGTATTTAATGTTTTTCTGTTTTAGCATAGTTACTGTCAGTTTAGCCATACAACTGACAAGCAGTAAAATAAGTCGCCTGATTTAAAAAACAGTGTCAGGGCTTTATTGTTTGAGTTCATATTTTGCTTATATAATTCATATTCCTAACTAATCTCTTTTGTGATCAAAGTAGCAAAAATTAAAACATCTAATTTACACAAAGTCTACAGAGAGTGCAGGAAATAGGTGACTCAACAGGATACAGTTTGATTTTGCCAATATAATTGATCATTGTATCAATTAAACAAAAAAATACATCACATCCTTCCTACAAATGTCACAGACACGTCATCAAGTGTAGTGGCTTTGGAAGCTTCCATGGGGACCTTATTTGTATTTGGACTGCATCTTTCTTATAGATCTCTCTCTGCTAACATTGATAGTTGCTTCATTTAAACCATGTCTTCATCCATGTGTCTTTTAGACTCTGTATCAACTAAAGTGTTCATTGACATTTTTCTGAGGTAGCTATGAATAAACATCTTTTTAAAAGCCTACTCTTGATCCAAGTGTTTAGAACCACAACAGACCAATGCCTAAGCTCTCCTCCACGTCTAAAATCTTTGAAATAGCTGTTGAAAAATTTGTTAAGTCGCACAGTGACTGACAATCTGCAACAGTCATACAGTCATGGAAAAAAATATTAGACCACCCTTATTTTCTTCAATTTCTTGTTCATTTCAAAGCCTGGTACAACTAAAGGTGTATTACCTGAAGAATACAAAGAAAATGTAGGTGATTGCATAATATTTTAAGTCCTATTTGACGTGCTTCAGCTAAATTGTATTCCCAGGGTATATGAGGCCCCATTTCACGTCATAAGCAGCACTACACATGCAAAGGCCTAGAGTGGTTTCCTGCTTGCATTCAAGCCGTAGCACAACTCAGAAGTTGTCAGCTCTCAAATAATGCCTAAAACAAAAGAATTATGTGAAGCCACAAAGGCATCCATCTTGGCACTGCTGGAAATTGGCATGAGTGAAAGACAGGTAGCGGAAAAACTGAACATCTCCAAGACAGCCATTCATCACACTAAGAAAAAACAAGCCAAACATGGTACTACAAAATTGCTAGCTGGGCACAGCAGGAAACATCTTTCTACCCCACCAGATGACCATGCACTCATCCATTCCTGTGTCAGGAATCGTCGTCAGACATCCAGGGATCTTAAAAATGAGTGGGCACTGTTGAGAAATGTGACTTGTTCAGCGAGAACAGTTGGAAACCAACTTCCTGAAGCTGGTCTGAAGTCACACAGGGCACAGAAGAAGCCCTTCATCAATGAATGATAGAGGAAAGCCTGATTACTCTTTGCTGGGGATCACAGTGATTGGACTGTTGATGGTTGAGCTAAGGTTCTCTTCAGAATTCAATTTTCAGTTGATGCACACTCCAGCCAACTTACAGGTTAGGAGGAAGCCTGGAGAAGCCTACAAACCAGATTGTCTTGCCCCTACAGTAAAACATGGGGGTGGATTAATGGCCATCTGGGGTTGTTTCAGTATGGATGGAACAGGGCAAATGCAATTGTGTGAAGGGTGAATGAACCAGGTCATGTACAGGGCTACTCTTGAAAACAGTCTTCTTCCATCAGCTAGAAAACTCTTTCCTGCCTCCAATGACTGGATTTTCCAACAAGACAATGCCCCATGCCACACAGCAAGGTCAGTTAAAGCCTGGATGGAGAACCAGAACATTGGAACCATGTCTTGCCCTCCTCAATCACCAGATCTAAGTTCAATTGAAAACCTGTGTAAAATCATTAAATGCAAAATGGAGAACCATAAGCCCAAGCTCATCTTTCATTCAGAGATTCATCTCTCACTAGAACCAAGAATAGTAAACAAGTTATTTTTTTACCAGATTCTGTGGAAATCCAGAAAAACTGAGAAAATGCAAGAATAACATTGCTGGTACACCCTGGCTGAGTGGCTGAAGTCATACCATTAGACAAACTTGTAGAAAGACCGAGCACAAATGTACAAAAGACAAACTCCAGGCCTTATATATAATTTTTTTTTAAATTGCTTAAGACAGTCTCAAAGCTTCATTGACACTGCCAAGACAACACCACCTTGCTAAGGCACTAATGTCTCTGTGACCATGGAATTCACGTTGTTGAAGGCAATAGCTTCGGGGGGGGGGGGGGGGGGGGGTCGTTCAAGGCCAAATGGTCAGAGAGGAGGAGTCCGACTAAGAGCGATTCAAACACCCCAGTGAATTGGTGAACAAGAGGGTACAGGCTCTCACACAGCACTGACAAACTGAGGCCTCCTTCTGGAGCCAGGCCCAGGAGGGAAGCTTGCCAGTGAGTGTCTGGTGACTGAACCTTGACCAATTGGGCACAGCCACAGCCCAAAAGATCTACACAGAGCAACTGGTCAATGGGTCTACCACCTGCATAATTTGGTTTCAGGGTCTGGTGCACTGCATGCAAGGGACGGGGCACGTAGATGTGCTTTCTTGAAATCTCTGGGTAGAAGGGATTTTACATTTGGATTCCATCCTTCTGGGCTGCACAGTGGCGTAGTGGTTAGCACTTTCGCCTTGCAGCGAGAAGGTTCCTGGTTCACGTCCCAGCTCGGACCTGGGATCTTTCTGCATGGAGTTTGCATGTTCTCCCTGTGCATGCGTGGGTTTTCTCTGGGTACTCCGGCTTCCTCCCACAGTCCAAAAACATGCTGAGGTTAATTGATTATTCTAAATTGCCCGTAGGTGTGAGTGTGTGAGTGATTGTCTGTCTTTGTGTGTGGCCCTGCGACAGACTGGCGACCTGTCTAGGGTGTCCCCTGCCTTCGCCCGAGTCAGCTGGGATAGGCTCCAGCACCCCCCCGCAACCCTAGTGAGGATTAAGCGGTGTATAGAAAATGGATGGATGGATGGATTCCATCCTTCTGTTGGGAGACTTAAATGCTCATGTGAGTAATGATGGAGGAGCCTGAAGTGGAAATATTGGGAATAATGCCTTGCCTGACCTACCTCAGTGATTGACTTTGTGGTTATACCATCAGACCTCTGGTCATTGGTCTTGGTTAGGTAAAGTAAGGAGCAGAGCTATCAACTAAACACCACCTGGTGGTGAGTTGGAGCAGATGGTGAGGAAGGCATATGTGGTGAAGGTAAAATGCAAGAAGTCATGAAGGCCATTTACTATGGAGTCTTAAACTCCCACCTACAAAAGAATTTCTCATATATACTATATTGCCAAAAGTATTTGCTCACCTGCCCTGACTCGCATATAAACGTAAGTGACATCCCATTCCTAATCCATAGGGTTCAATATGACGTTGGTCCACGCTTTGCAGCTATAACAGGGAAGGCTGTCCACAAGGTTTAGGAGTGTGTTTATGGGAGTTTTTGACCATTATTCCAGAAGCACGTTTGTGAGGTCACACACTGATGTTGGCAAACTTCAAGCATGTCTTGAAGACATATAGGCCTGGATGACCTATAGACCTCAGAAACACACTATCTAACCAGATAGTTAGTCCATATGGTTTTGCCATAGCCTCCAGTTTGTGAAACTCCTTTTTATCAAGATGTCCTAAGAATTCTCTATAAAACCTCTGGCAATCCAAAATGCTGCAATCAGATTTCTAACAGGAACCAGTAAGAGAGATCATATTTCTCTCATATTGGCTCCTCTATATTGGTTCCCTGTAAAATCAAGAATAGAATTTAAAGTCTTTCTTGTCACCTACAAACTTCTGAACAACCAAGCTGCATCTAATCTTAAAGACCTTAATGTACCATATTGTTCAAATAGAGCACTTCACTCTCAGAATTCAGAATTATTTGTGATTCCTACAGTTTTGTGATGTTTTGTGATGTTTACTTTGACAGAAATGTGTTCAGTTTGTAGGAGTCATTCCATGTCATGTGGATCAGTGCTCTCTCACCTCCAAAACACTGGTGTCTCTGTCTGGGCTGCACTGAGGTTGGGTTCCTTGGTAAACTCTCTGCTCCTTTACATTCAGCATAGAGAAGACCTCCAAGTATTTCCGACTGAGAGCTGCAAACACACGTATGCACAATCTTTGTTATGATCCATTTGCAAAAAAAGACCATGAAATCATTCATCCATCCATCCATCCATTATCTATACACCGCTTGAGCCTCATTAGGGTCGCGGGGGGGGGGGGCTGGAGCCTATCCCAGCTGACTCGGGCGAAGGCAGGGGACACCCTAGACAGGTCGCCAGTCTGTCGCAGGGCTACATATACAGACAAACAATCACTCTCACATTCACACCTACGGGCAATTTAGAATGATCAAATAACCTCAGCATGTTTTTGGACTGTGGGAGGAAGCCGGAGTACCCGGAGAAAACCCACGCATGCACAGGGAGAACATGCAAACTCCATGCAGAAAGATCCCAGGTCCGAGCTGGGACGTGAACCAGGGATCTTCTCGCTGCAAGGCGAAAGTGCTAACCACTACGCAACTGTGCAGCCCCCATGAAATCATTGCTCTACAAAAAACTTTTTACACAAGATGTTAATTACACACTGGTGGTTAGGAGCTGCATGAGGTTAACGCTACACATTGCCTTCTAGACAGATTCACTTCACTTCTCAGATGAGATCACTGGAGCCAACATGTCCAGGCAACCTCAAATTTCTTCTACATTATGCGTCATTTATCAATCAATCTTTATTGGTCATTGCACACTTTCATATACAACGAAATTTCATTTGAGCTGCCCTGCCAATTTACCAGAGTTTTCTGCTTGGAGCCACTGGATCTTGGTGTCCTTTTCCTCTATGTTGTCGGTCAGAATCTGATTCTCACTCAGTAGTCTAATCACAACAATAACAACAAAAACATAGTTATAGTATAATCAATGAAAATACATCCAAAAAGAGCATATGCAGAGCCAATCCGACCTGTTGTATTTCTGCTCCCAGGATTGCTTCAGCTTCTTCATCTGTACTTGATGAAAGCTGAGCTCCCACTGTAAACTGTTCACCTCCTACAAGAAGTGAATTACTAGATTATGATCAGCAGATTGTAATTAGAGAAGTAGTAGTGAGAAGATTTACAATGAAATTATTACATTACAACAAGGTGCATGCATCTAGTTTTACATAAAGGCAGGCTTGGGGAGTAATGAAATACAAATAAAGTGTTTTGTAATTAGGCTACAAATAAGCAGCATTTTGTTAAAGTTACAGTACTTGGAAGTTCTGGCATATGGTTCTGCAAAGCGTCTTGGGACAATTTGAATTGTAATTGGTGCGATAACAAGGGCCAACTGAAGCTTAAAAGTGCTAACAGGAGCTAACAAAATCAACCAAGAGGAAACAAAAGCTAAACAGATAACTAGTACTAGTATCGGAACACATCTTTCAAGAAACCCTGCCAGTCCTGTACATAAGGCTATATACAAGTCCTAATGCAAAGTCCTATGACCTTTTCACTCATGGCCATATAACTATAGTGTTCCTGCCATCTGCCTTGAGTTCTAAAATCAGTCCAGTAGTGTAATCAGACAGTAATTCAAATCCCCATCATATGTCATCATAGTCCATATCTTCTGGTTTAGTTCATCTAAAAACAATGAGAGACTGAAATCATCTCATCCCCAAAGACGCATTCTTAAACAAACTGCTTGGATTGTCGATATGACTGTCCTACTTATTGTCATTGTGCTAGCAATTCCACAATGTAGTGTGCCACATTTTATATATGCAAAAATTACTCAAAAGTGTTGGAGAGGTTCTCATTTTACTGCTCACTATAGAGCCTTTAATGTGTAAACAAGGACTGAATTTCCAACATTTTAATAAGAACAGAAAAATCCAGGTTTCTGTCAAAACATTAGAAAACAAAAATCAAGCTGACTCATTGGTCAAATTCAAACATGTTTTTAAGTGAAACATGTTTAAATGTGGATTGTCCTAGATTCTTCGTCATTTATTACACTTGACCCATTTTGTATCTTCAGATACAATGCATAGAATTGCATAAATGTCTGTCTGGAATGCTACTCACACTAGCTGAAATCACTCTGTATGCAACATTAAACAGAAAAGTGTCTCCATGCCACCATTCTTGTGCTATTACAGTTTGGGAGTTTTTTGTCACTGATGAACAAGAAATGAGAAGTTAGTCCCTGACTGTTAAACAGAAATCGGTTGAATGTTCAAGCAAATAGATCAAGTCCTTATTTGAGCAGTCTGTCATTTCATAAGTAGCAGATCAGTGAGATAAGTTACCTTCTCCAGAGCTTTGGCCTTGTCTTCACTTTTCTGGAGCATACTTTTAGTATGACTCGTGGCTTTGTCAAGAATAGCCTGTGACAAGAAGAGCAGGTTTTAGTCATCAGTATACATTCATAGTCAATTTATGTCTCAGGTGAACACCACAGACACTGGGTGTTCTATCTGAATGAGAGCCACCGTCATAGACTTCAGAGAGAAAAGTTCCATCATTAGTAGCTTTACTTTGCACACACACACACACTTTTTCTACAGGATGCCAGGCTAGCAGCTGTGTAGAACTGTCAAATTGTGCCTGTTTTTGGACTGGTAAGATTAAAAGGCAAGTAATTTGCAGCAGCTTTGCAATGAGGACAATGTTATGCTCTCATTTTTCATCCGCTGGTGGAACTTGCACCCTAGAAGTTTGATTCAAAGAGCGTGACATAGACTATGTAGATGTTAATAAACTATTTAGACATTAACAGCATCTGGCGCTACAACCCCAGATGTATATAAAACCATTCCACTTCTCGTAAAAATTTTTTTTATCATATAGCCTCCCCCAAAACATATACTGATCATGCATAACATTATGACCACCTGCCTAATATTGTGTTGGTCCTCCTTTTGCCACCAAAACAGTCCTGACTCGTCAAGGCATGGACTCCACCAGACCCGTGAAGGTGTGCTGTGATATCTGGCATCAAGATGTTAGCAGCAGATCTTTTAAGTCCTGTAAGTTGCGAGGTGGGGCCTCCATGGATCGGACAGGCTTGTCCAGCACATCCCACAGATGCTTGATTGGATTGAGATCTGGGGAATTTGGAGGCCAAGTCAAGAGCCAAACTCAATCAGGCTATCAGAACAGCAAAGCCTGCACATGCAGGGACTATTCAGAGCTTCTTCCATGACCTCAGCAACACCAGGAGCATGTGGCAGGGGATCCAGGCAATAACGGAGTACAAGGCTGCTCCTTCACTGTTTGACAACAGTCCACACTTCCTCAATGAACTGAATACATTTTTCTTTCATTTTGGAAGTAATACTGTTACGGCCCTGGGCCTTTGCGCTCCTCCTCTTTGGTTGCCATTTCCATTATCAACAGCTGCAAGCCCGTCGTCCATCTTCATCCGCCCCGCCTCCAGGTTTTGACCCACCTGCCGCCAAGGAGCTGAAGATGGATTGGTCCTGGGAAGACGACCTCCACCACTCCAGGTGCCAGGGGGACCTCAAAAGGCTCGGTCATGCAGCATTCGGCGGCAGTTCAGGAGCTGAGCTGTCCAGATAGGGGTTGATGAGTGCTGATTGTTGAGCTTTTGAGCGTATCAACAGATCTGTGGTATATTCTGATGTATACCAAACTCATTGTTGGATAGGAGTGCTACTGCCCTGTATTTTTTGGTTAGGGGTTACTTTGCATTAATTATCTGTTATTTTGTTTCAGTAGGTTAACTTCAACTTGTGGGTAAAGTTCGCTTTAGGTTATGTTTTGTCCTTTTCTTTTCAGTAGCACCTGTCTGCATTGAATTTACACATTGTTTTGTTGTATTTCCTTTTTTTGTTTGTTTTTGTGAACCTACTTTTACTAAAATAAACAACAGCCATTGACTCCGTAACTCAGCGTTGAATTTACTTTCTTTTGTTACCAACCGGCTACCCTAGACAGTCGGGTTGTAACAAATACCAACAACCCTGCAACAAAAACCAGACCCCTCCCTGATGAAGCAGCACTGAATCTCAGCTTGGCTGCAGTCCATAAGACCCTGGCGAAAGTGAATGTGCGCAAGGCAGCAGGCCCTGACAACATTCCAGGACAAGTACTCAGGGAATGTGCTGACCAGCTGGCACAGGTGCTTACGGACATCTTTAACAAGTCGCTGGAGCAGGCTGTTGTTCCATCATGTTTTAGTAGGTACATACACCAGCTATTGTCTGTTCTTTTTGACAATAAAAGTGGCTATTTCTATTCTATTCTATTCTATTCTATTCTACTCAATTCTATTCTTGTTGATAGGACTGCAGCTTTACCGCATACATCACTCAACACTGTTGCCCCTCTGAAAAAGAAGGCAATAAATTATGACAAAAAAGCTCCATGAACAACTGTGTATCTTCTAACAGAATTCAAGAAGACTGGAAAGGAAGTTCCACTCTGCAAATTCGCAGGAAGTTCATCTTCCGAGCAAAATAGTTTTCTCACATATAAAAAAGCAATTTGTACTTTAACTGAAGGAAACAAAAACAACCTCAGGTTTCTTTTAAGTGCTGTATTCAGGGTGACAAAGAGTTATAGCTCTGTGGAACCTTCTGTTCTTTTACCTCTCAGTGGCGAAGATTTCATGACATTCTTCACCAAAACAATTTGAATACTAAGACAAAAAATTATCAACTTGTCTTTTGATGCACTATGGCGGCAAGGATTTTGCCCGTATTGAAACTGGCCACGGGCTGTACAGTGGCGTAGTGGTTAGCGCTTTCGCCTTGCAGCGAGAAGATCCCTGGTTCACATCCCGGCTCGGACCTGGGATCTTTCTGCATGGAGTTTGCATGTTCTCCCTGTGCATGCGTGGGTTTTCTCCGGGTACTCCGGCTTCCTCCCACAGTCCAAAAACATGCTGAGGTTAATTGATTATTCTAAATTGCCCGTAGGTGTGAACGTGTGAGTGATTGTTTGTCTGTATATGTAGCCCTGCGACAGACTGGCGACCTGTCTAGGGTGTCCCCTGCCTTCGCCCGAGTCAGCTGGGATAGGCTCCAGCCCCCCCCCGCAACCCTAGTGAGGATTAAGCGGTGTATAGATAATGGATGGATGGATGGATGGATGAAACTGGCCACCAAAGTGACCACTGCAGGAGGAGCCTGTACGTTGCTGTTGACTCTGGTCTGTTGGGAAGCAGTGAGCAGGGCTCTAAATCTAAATGAAAATAACTTGCCAAAAGCAGTCCGAACTACCCCATATGAGCTTGAAGAACATTGTGTAACTTATAATGTGTCTGTTTATTATTTTTCAGGTTTTATGCGTCCATAGAACCAGATTTATACTTGGACTGCTTCTCTGCTGTAAATTTCTCAGAGCTCACACCGACAGTCAATTCTTCCACACCAGCAACATGTTTGTAAGACCCCATCCCCACTAGATTGTTCAAGGATGTATTTCCTTTAATTCACACTCCAGTAGTAGATATGATCAACCTCTTTTTATTAACAGGCTGCATACCACAGACTTTTAAAGTTGCTGTAATCAAACCACTATTGAAAAAGCCTACTCTGGATCCAGGGGTTTTAGCCAATAATAGACCTATATACAACCTCTTTTTTATTTCTAAAATTCTTGAAAAAGTTGCTGCAAGCCAATTATCTGATCATCTGCACAGAAATAGTTTGAAGAATTTCATTCAGGATTTAGAATGCATCATAGTACAGAGACAGCACTGGAAAGTCACCAATGATCTTCTAATAGCTTCAGCCCGCAGATTAGTTTCTATTCTTGTTCTACTGGATCTCAGTGCTGCATCTGATAGTTGATCACAGCATCTTACTACAGAGACTGGAACATGTTATTGGGATTAAAGGAACTGCACTACACTGGTTTGAGTCATATTTATCAGACAGATTCCAGTTTGTTCATGTTGATGATGATTCTTCCACTCACACCAGAGTAAGTTATGGAGTCCCACAGGTCTCTGTGTTAGGATCAATACTATTTACTTTGTACATGCTTCCCTTAGGCAACAACATTAGGAAGTGCTGCATAAATTTCAATTGTTATGCAGATGACACCCATTTCTATGGGTATCTATAAAGCCAAATGAATCTAATCAGTTAGTCAAACTCCAGGGAGGCCTGAAGGACATAAAGGCCTGGATGACTAACAGTTGTCCTCATTTAAATTCAGATAAAACTGAAGTTAATTTATTTGAAACTAAAGACCACAGAAACACACTATCTAACTAGATAGTTATTCTAGGTGACATTGCTGTAGCCTCCAGTTCTACTGTAAAGAACCTTGGAGGTATTTTTGATCAGGATATACTCCCAGTCAAAAGTTTGGACACAGCTTCTCTATTTATTTGTATTATTTTCTACATTGTAGATTAATACTGATTAACCCTTTTTTTGTTTACAACATAATGATGCTGAAAAACTAATCAATGCATTTGTGACCTCCAGGCTGGACTACTATAATTCCCTATTATCAGGATGTTCCAATAATTCTCTTAAAAAACTCCAGCTAATACAAAATGCTGCAGACAGAGTTCTGACAGGAACCAGTAAGAGAGATCATATTTCTCCAGTATTAGCTTCTCTTCATTAGTTCCCTGTAAAATCCTGAATAAAATTTCAAATCCTGCCTCTCACATATAAAACTCTTAATGACCAAGCTCCATCTTATCTTAAACATCTTATTGTACCATATTATCCTAGCAGAGCACTTTTCTCTCAGACTGCAGATTTACTTGTAGTCCTCTATCCTTCTCTCCTCTCTGTTTCTTCCATACAGTTAAATATCATCGTAGCATGTCCCTAACTCTGTGTCTCCCCTGATGTCCTGCGTTTGTTCTCTCTGCTGATGTCTCTGGATCTGGAGCTACACATCTCTTATCTGACCTCAGTGACCTCCAAAATGTTCACCATTTTGTTTGTATTGTATCCTACGATGTCACCTCCCTATTCACATGTGTTCCTACAATGGAGGCGGTGGAAACAGTGAGACAGCGGCTTTTACAAGACAACACTCTCAGTGACAGAACAAACCTCAACCCAGACCAGATTTGCCAACTTTTGGACCTCTGCCTGAACACCACCTATTTCCAGTACAGAGGGAGCTTATAGGCAGAAACATGGATGTGCCATGGGCTCGTCAGTATCACCTATTGTGGCCAATCTGTACATGGAAGAAGTGGAACACAGGGCCCTGACCTCGTTTAATGGAGCAACACCGAGCCACTGGTTCCGATACGTGGATGACACATGGGTCAAGATCAGAATCCAGGAGGTGCAAACTTTCACCGGACACATCAACTCAGTGGACAGCAACATCAAGTTCACCAGAGAGGATGTAAAGGACAACAGTTTGCCCTTTTTGGATTGTGAGGTCCACGTAGATGAGGACAGAAGTCTGAGTGTTGGGGAATACAGGAAACCAACACACACAGACCAGTACCTGCTTTTTGACTCTCACCACCCACTGGACCACGAGCTAGGGGTCATCAGGACCCTGCAACACAGGGCCGACAAGTTACCCACCAGTACCCAAGGCCAGGAAAAAGAACACAAACACCTGAAAGGGGCACTGAAAACTTGTGGATATCCCGACTGGACCTTTGTGAAGGCTCACACAAGATCCAGAAAGGAGAACAACCCAGTGAGAACTGAAGAGAAGGAGTACAGGCGAAACAACATAGTGATCCCGTATGTGTCTGGACTGTCTGAAAAACTGAGGAGGATCTTCAATAAACACCAGATCCCTGTCTTTTTTAAGCCAAATAACACACTCAGACAAAGACTGGTCCACCCAAAAGACCCCACACCACACAGTCAGAAGAGCAACCTGGTGTATGCAGTTAAATGCAGCGAGGAATGCTCAGATCTCTACATAGGGGAAACCAAACAGCCACTTAACAAGCGTATGGCTCAACACAGAAGAGCCAGTTCCTCAGGACAGGATTCGGCGGTCTTCCTTCACCTCAAGGAAGAGGGACACTCATTTCAGGACACCAATGTTCAGATTTTGGACAGGGAGGACAGATGGTTTGAGAGAGGCGTGAAAGAAGCCATCCATTTCAAAGTGGAGAAGCCATCTCTGAATGGGGGGGTGGTCTACGACATCATCTTTCGCCGATTTACAATCAGGTCCTTTCAAAACTCCCCAAAAGAACTACTCAGCAGAATGACTCAGGTGAGGTGACTCATGCTAACAACCACCATTAGCATACGAGGGCTCGGTGAAACTCGCATTTCCACGACCCCCTTTGTCACTCCCTGGTTCCCAACGACCATCGTTGAGGAGCCAGGTGGGCCTGGGCAATGGTCGTCGGAATGTGAATAACACTGACCACACCTCACAGAGGTTATAAGCTGAGGCATCATCAACCACCACCAGAACTGAAGAAGCCTCTTGGATGAGAGGTGAAACGTCTTCAAGGAACTTTCTTAAAGTCCAGTTGGATTGATTTAAACAACCTTGGATAACCATGACCTGGATGAATGAGAAACTACACAGATGTTAGTATTGTTTGTCTGTTCTCCATCTGCTATCCTGTTATCCCCCTCCCCTCTCATCTCCACTCTCACCCCAGCCGGTTGAGGCAGATGGTCGCCTAATCCGAGCCTGGTTCTAGCTGAGTTTTTTTTTCCTTCTTTCTCCCAATTATAGGGTTGTTGTTTTTTTTGGTTACTTCCTACTGTCACCAACTGCTTGCTCATGTGGAATCCAAAGGCAGCTTTAGATAGTTGGGCTCTCTATTCTTTCTTAATAATTTGTAAGGATTTTACCTTACTATGTGAAGTGCTATGACATGATGTTGTGAATTGGTGCAATATAAATTGAAGTGAACTGAATTATACTGAATTTTGAGAGTATCAGACTGACAGATAAAACAGAATTAGCACAGTTTGTAACAGTTTAAACAAAGTCCTTGTCACACAATAGAAGCAAAAGCTATGAGACCAGAATTGGTTCATTTTCATACAATACAATCTAGCAAATGGCTGCTTCATCAATGCCTATTTTTTCTTAGGGTTTTACTAGTACTTCAGTAGGTGTGTGTTGCGCTACCTTCCCCTGTAGGATCTTCAGAGCTTCAAATTTTCCTTCAAGGTAGCGATTTGTTACATCCAGGTCACAGCATAATACATCGATCACCTGTCAACACAGCAAAACAATTAGATCATCTTTTCCAGGTTGGAAGCAAGCACACATAGGTATATCAACTATAATTGCATCATTTTTTCTACCTCAGTTGCTTCCTGTAGTCTTTCTCTCAGTTCTTCTTTGGACAAGTCAACCAAGGACCCTGCTAATTAACAAAACATGTTTTCAAGCATATGTTTTATGCAGGAAAATGTTTCAAAACGGTTTTTGTTTATTGGTGTTCATAAATTTAGCACTTCACTTTGAGGCTAAACTTGCTATTTAAGTAAAGATTGTTTATTATGCTGTGGAAAAACAGCTTTTGTATGCACCTACTCTATTATTTTGCATCTTTTGTGTTGATGGTTCTGGACTTTAACCCTAGCTGTTCTGATCTTTGTAAGCGTTGACTGAAGGCTACCATTTGTGCCGTGATTAGAGAAGGGCAAAAAATATGCATTTATTCTGAATAAAACCATCTGCATAATGAGACCATTTCTTGGATGATATATGATGAAATATGACTACAGATTCCCCATACTGGTCTGTTACAAAAAGCTCTTTGAGTCTTTACAGTGTTCAAGACAGTCATTCACACTCTCCAGTCTCACATTGTAGCCACGATGCAGTTCTCCAAAAAAAGATGTATTTTATCCTTGTATTAAAAACATATGATTGGTTCTAAAACTTGTGTTAAAAAGGAAATAATATAAACATTGTCAGTATTTCAATTTTATTGTATAACTTAACATATTGATGAATGAAATTCTGGGATAGACTGATTTTTGAAATGATTACAGTCAAATAATATAACAGTATGAAAACTGTATTAGTACACTGACAGCATAGAATGTTGTTCCAGGTTCTGCGCCAAGTTAGAAATGGCATCTGAATTTTATTTTATTCATACTATAGTGGTTGTCTGAATCCAACCCAGATATATATTTCAAAACATTTGAAATGATAAAACAAGTTAATACAGGATACTATATAAAATACTGTAGGAAACTAGGTGAGCAGTTTTATACTGTTCCCAGCAATTCAAGACAGAGATTTGCAGGAGACAGAAGAGTTAAAAAAGAACACAGTACATAACTTAGTTAGCATGACACCAATGAGACTGCACTACAATATTAAATGTTCTGTAAAACCTGTTAACAGCTCAGTGATTTCTTTCACCTCTACCATCATACATTCAGCAAATATCCAACATTCTTCATTCAGTGCTAAATAACTAACAATTCTGAATAATCTGCACTTCAGAATATTTTACACAAATATATATTAATGAATATGTTTTGGTTTATGTGAAACGGGAGATGAAGAGATGTCTGCTAATCAAGGGTTAAATGTGATGGCATGGTGCTTTTATTATTTTATTCTTGTTTATCTCCTTCGTTACAATGAAGGGCCAATTGGCAGACCTTCTTACCAAAGTGTGGTAACTTCCAGCGGGCTCTCTCTGCAGTCTTTAGAGCAGGGATCCAGGCTGCCTCTCCTGCTTCGCTGCTGCGCATCATCAACTCTGCTCTGAGTAGAAGGCTCTCTGAGAGGCCTGCAAATCTTTGGCTCCTCTTCCTAGTGGAACTGGGAGTTTCACTGACCCCCATCCCATCACCCAGGTCTCCATCCAACATGTCATCTTCCAGGCTCCACGCCTCATTGACCTCAGTAACTTCTTGCATCTGTATCAGGTCAAACCTAGCCTGGATCAAACCACATATTGAGTTTATAAAAAGTAGGTAAACAAATTTTATTTTTTAAAGCAGTTTTCTGAACTGATAGTTGGTTACAAAAACAATGATTTATTAATTCATGGTTGAAACAAGTGAAATACAGTGGTTGGTTCTCCATCTGCAGATGTAGGATCAACCAACCCTAATCAACTTTAAAACAATGACAGAACAGATGTTCTTCCTTCTGAAGCTCTAGAATTAAGACATTTACAGTCCTCAGATTGGCAACAGGGTCCACTGTGATCAGCATAGCAAAGACACCAAGTGACCCACACCAGATGTGGAATCCAAAAGAAAAACACATTCCATGTCTGTCAGGATGGTGTGAAGTTTGTACTTCTAGGAGTAGTAGGCCACGAAAAGGTACAAGGGTACTTAATGAAGTTCTTGGTCTCACCCAGCTACTGATACCTGTGCTGTGTGGACAGACACATTGTCTATATAGACCTATGGAGAATTCCACAGTGCATATTTCCAGACAAAGACACCCAAAATGCGTATTACATCACATTTTGGCTGAGTGATGGGCTCAACCTTGCCATCTTTTGATCCAAGACCATTCTGATGAATCTGAGCAATTCTGGTTGCAACATCTTAATCAGACACTGAACAAGGCTGGTCCCCGTTGATGCAAAACAAGGAGAACTCCACTTCTCCAAGACAGACACACAAACTTTGCTTAGCCTTTGTAAAAGCTCACCTGAGCAGACAAAAAAGTTTTTGTTGTCATAGACAATCTGCAGAAAAAAATATGGCCTTTGGCAGCATTGGGCCTTTCAATTAGACAATAATCTAAAACAAACAGCCAAAGTGGTGAAAAAAATGGTGAACAGAAAATATGAACATGTCTAGTCAGAGGTGACACCTGAATCCCATTGAGAATATAGGAATCAGTTACTGAACGGAAAAGTTCAATCTCAAAGACCTGGAGATCGTCACACTGAGGAATGGAACAAAATCCTAGCAAAGACATGCAGAAAGCTGGTTAGAGATTATGAGAACTGTTTAAAGTAGAGGTAAATAAAGGCTTTGTTAATAATTACTCAAGAAGGATATGTAACAGGATATATAACATTTTTACTAAATATGTAAAAACAAAACAGAAAATGGCCTTTTGATAGATTGGCCACTTGTCCAGTGTGTACATAACAGGCTCCAACCCTCCCTCAACTCTCAGAACAGGAGTAAAGCAATGTAAAGAAAATGGTTGGACAAAACAGAAATAGTTGCATTTCTCATTCCTATCGAGAACATGATGTGTCACCATGGTTTGACACCTCATATCTCGTCCTACTACCTGTCCACTGGACCCGACACCATCCAAACTCTAATGAACCGTGTCCCCAGCACTTAACCCTGCAGTAACACACATCATCAACTCCTCACTAGCTATGAGTGTGTTGCCCGCTGCATTTTAGAAAGCTTGAGTCACTCCAATACTCAAAAAAACCTACACTCGACTCAGCCCAGGTCAAAAACTACAGACCAGTTTCACTCCTGCCCTTCCTGTCTAAAATACTTGAGCGAACTGTCTTCAACCAAGTCTCTGCTTTCTTCTCTAACAGCATCCTGTATGACCCAAGTCAGTCTGGTTTGAAACAGGGTCACTCCACTGATACGGCACTCCTATCTCTAACAGAATTACTGTGTTCTGCTAGAGCTGCTGAACAGTTTTCAGCTCTATTGTTGTTAGCTCTGTCAGCAGCTTTTGACACGGTCAACAATCAAATCCTCCTCTTCACACTCACCGAGCTCAGCAACTCAGGATCGGCCCTCCACTGGTTCATGTCCTACCTCTCCGGAGATACAGCCTATCCACAGAGATTTCTCAAGGCACAATGCTCGGTCTCCTCCTCTTCTTGATATTCACAACCTCACTTGGCGTAATAATCCACTCCCATGGTTTCTCATACAATTGCTATGCTGATGACGCTAACTTCTTCCTGTCATCCCCCTGGATGACAATACTGTCTCTGCCCGGACCTCATCATGCCTCGCCGATATCTCGGCATGGATGAAAAAACACCACTTTTAACTCAAACTCTCCGAGACTGAGCTCCTTGTCATCCCAACCAGTCCCTCTATACAACAAGAAATCAACATCCAGCTTGAACCAGCCTAACTCAGTGAAGTCTGCCAGAAACTTGTGTATCATGATCGATGATCAACAAACCTTCAAGGCTCATGTTGCCTCTGTTGCTAGGGTGTCCCAATTCATCCTGTACAACATCAAGAAGATCAGACCCTTACTGGCCACGTTTACATGAAGTTTTTTAATTTGGAATTAATAATTCGGAATTAAATCATTCGGAATTAAAGTTTTGTGCTTCGCATTTACATGGAAATATTAATTCTGAATTAAGGTTTACATGGACCGCACGTTTATCCCCTTCCTTAATTTCACTTTAACGCTTGGGCATTGGAAAAGATTCTGATTGGACAGGGAGTGGACGTGACGTATCCCTGTTTACCGGGAGAAAACAAACTCCCTTTGCCATGGCATTTCTTTTCCCCATCAACGTGGAGGAACAACTAATAAGCACGCTTTTCGCTTTGCTTTTTATTGTCGTTTTGAAACAGCAACTCAACAATGGCATACTACTTCTGTTGTGTCACTTGAGAAGGATCAGAGATAGAATACCGGAGAAGGGAGGCAGATGACCAAGCTGTGTACGTCGCTACATCATCGCTACGTGAGGAGCCAAGCATGCGCAGAATGACTGGAATTAACTAAAGCGGAATTAACTGTATACATGAATAGAACGTACACAGGAATTAGTTTATTCGGAATTAACATCGGAATAAACCAGGTAGTTTATTCGGAATTAACTTTTTAATTCAGAATTAAGCGTTTACGAGGAGATTTTAAAGTGGAATTAACTTTAATTCCGAATTAAAGAGCAATTAAAGGTCTCATGTAAACGTGGCAACTGTCTGAACATGCAGCACAACTCCTTTTCCAGGCTCTCGTAATATCACCATCAAGTCCTGCAATTCCTTACTGGCAGCTTCCCTTCATGCACAGTCAAACCTCTGGAGATGATCTAGAATGCAGCAGCCCATCTGGTTTTCAACCCACCAATAACAGCATGTAACCCCGCTGTTCAGATTGCTTCACTGGCTTCCAGTTGCTGCCTAGATAAAATTCAAAACTCTGACACTTGCATTCAAAACTAAAATGAAAACAGCTCCCTCCTACCTGATCTCTCTCATTCAGGTCTACACTCCCTCTGGCTCACTACGCTCAGTGAACAAAAGGCGCCTGATACAACCACCACAACAGGGCCCAAGGTTGATAGCTAGACTGTTCTCTTCTGTGGTTCTCCGGTGGTGGAACGAGTTAAAAATTCTGTTCGATTAGCAAAGTCCCTTTCAGTCTTTTAGAAAAGGCAAAAAAAACCTAGCTCTTCAATAAACACCTTTGCACTTGACAGACTGCAAAAAGAAACAAAACAATTCCGCACTGCCTGTGGACACCAAAACCTATTATCACACTTGAACTTGTTTTGTGGCACTAATCCAGGTTGTTTTCACCTGACGAGATCCTTGCTTGTATTGTATCTTCTCCCAGGTGTAAACTACGAGTCAAAAGCTTGGACACACCTTCTCATTTTATGGTTTTTGTTTATTTTTATGACTATTTACATTGTAGATTCTTACTGAAGGCATTAAAACTATGAATGAACACGTGGAATAATGTAAAAAAAAGTCTGAAATAAGTCAAAACATGTTTTATATTTTAGATTCTTCAAAATAGCCACCCTTTGCTTTGATTACTGCTTTGCAATCTTTTCGTTCTCGATCAGCTTCATGATTGTAAATTACTGAAAAAACTTCAGAATTCAAAAATACAGTGAAATGTCATGTTAAATGTCATGACTCCTAGTTTTTGATGAATTACTTGCTCTTACCTTCAATTTTAAAAGCAATAAACTTTATATTCCTCGGTCTAGTGCTTTCCAAACTCCTCCAACACAAACACAAAGGTTTAACCAACAGAAACATGTAATAACCGAGTGTTACCTGAGAGCTGAAACAAAATTAACACAAACTACAAGGACACTCTATCCTATCTATCCTTACATAGCAGACAACAGAGTGAAAATAAAATGATTTCTGCCTATTAAAAGTATTAAAATAAAATTTCAACATACCTCTTTTTTTAAAATGCAATCTATATATTGACTGCAAATAATACATTAGTTAGTATAGTTGAAAACACTGCTGAAGAAGGGATCATTTCTTGCCTTGAAGTTGAAAGTAGTTTAGTGAGTTCGTCCAGCTGTAGATAGTCAGTGAGTCACCATCACCAGACGGAATGTTTAAATAGCTTGATGAGAAACTGGAGAGTAAATATTGGAAGAAAGGGTGTGTGAAGGGAGAGTGTAAAAACAAGACCATGTTCAAGAAAAGAACCCTGTGATCAGCTTTTCACAGTTATTTATTTACATTGTGGAATGTTTCTTATTTTTCAAACGCTGTGCTTGTTCCTGGACAGCTCTCCACACTCCAGACTCAACAGTCATTCAGAAAAAAAATTAAATAGATGTGAAGTACAAAAACCAAGTGCTGAACGTGCACAAATATAAATACCTAGTACAACTAGTTTTTAACTAGTAGAACCAAGATGTTAGGGTCACTTTAACAGATTAGTATTAAACTCATGTTTGCACAGTATTATTAGTTTCTGTCAAGTTGCAGAATAACTTAAACTCGGGTTCTTTGAGACAATATTTTTGTTTTAAAAATAATTATACTCTACAAATGACACCTCAATGAGGCAAAAATACTGGTGATACCAGAACTGTCACATCAGTCGTCAACATAGTGGAGGGTTATTTGAGTTCTGGAATCAATTTTACAATTGTGAAGAAGTCACAAAGGTTGAAGTCAGATTTCCAAAAAATCTTTTTCCTCACGTGTAAGAATTATCTCAGAATTAATTTTGAAATGTCACACGCCAATAACTGAATAACCAGTAACTGAAGTTTTTTAAAAAAAAACAAACAAACAAAAAAAACATCCATGCAACAAACTTGAACAACTGAGACAGGCAGTATTATGGTGGCTGAATAGCAGAGTTGTGTGTGTTAGTCACTGTTATATTCCTCTATGATCAGGTTCTCATCCATCAAAAGGACCTGGTTTGTAATAGGTTGTGGCTGACTGTCTGGCAGACTTTCCTCAACTCCACAATGATCCTCCTCTTTTTCCTCCTCCCCACTGTCTCTCTCCAGCTTGCCAGGTTCTTTGTCTGTCAGAGTCTCCAGTTTTAATCTGTACACACAACACAAAGCCGACAACAATAATTAAGACAGAGTTCAAAGGTAAGGTCTAATATATGCCATCATGGTGGAACACCAGCGTGAAAGGGAATAGCAGATGTACAGTATTAGGGCACCGCCCCATGGCTTTCATCAGCAAATGGAATGGTAAAACTGTCATGGAGATGTTTTACATTTGATCAGGTGACCTCACTCAATTTTTGTCACTCTTCTATAAGATGCAACAGCAATCTTACTTAAGCCCTTTTCTGACACTGGGCATAGAACTTTGCAGGCTTCATTAATTTGTTCAACAGCATTGTGGTCATTCAGATATACGTCACTTTTCGGTTGATGTTCTGTTGATATACAACAGGCCCCTATATATGTGTATGTGTGTGTGTGTGTGTGTGTGTGTGTGTGTGTGTGTGTGTGTGTGTGTGTGTGTGTGTGTGTGTGTGTGTGTGTGTGTATATGTCATTCACACATATTAAACATTACGCCAAGCTATGTACAATGCAGAATAATGACATAAGTGAAATTAAAGCTAATAGCATTTTTTTTTAAGGTGTACAAATAACTAACAAGCCAGTTTATTTTTGTTAACCTTACGAGAATCCACCAGTAGCAGCTTCGTGGTACTTGCTTGAAACCCTGACCTTCCATTCGGTAGCCCAAACATTGCACACAACTGACTGAACTGCCAACCTAAGCCACGGCCCCCGCTGCTTACAGTAGACAACACATGGACAAACTAACATATTTCATTGTAGTGCAATATCAATATATTCAAACTTGTGCAAATATGAATATTTTGTACACTTAAAACATTCTGTACAATATCAGTTTCTCTACATATACAAGAATCTGTTGAAATTTACTGTTTTTCACATCCAGAAGAATCTGTAAAATATTTCCAAATTACTGAAAAATCTGCACAATAACAACTGTAATTATATATATTTGTCGTTTATTATTATTATATATTGATGCCTCTTACATATTTGCGCCATCCCCTTTGCTGCTGTAATACTACAAATTTCCCTGCAGTGGGATTAATTAAAGCTTATCTTACATTTAACTGTATCTTATTAAAGTAGATGTAATTGAAATAGTAGTTGCAGGGTTAGAGTTAGGAGGTGCTTTTGACCTGTACAGGCTTTCTGTTTATGGAGCCCAAACCAAGAAGGAAGTCCTCATTCTCTAGAAATCCTGTTTTATGTCTGTCTTGGCACACCTAAAGAACAATCACATTAAAAAGGTGCTACAACCTAATCCTAACCAGGTGCTGTATCTGCACGTTTTTCTGTGTTTGATATGAGAAGCAAAGCAACCGTTTGAGTAGTACGCAAACACAGACCTACTGAATATGAACATAGCTGCATGCGCATTCGCTTATCGGCCCACACACATAGAAGTGGAAAGCATTAATTGTCCATTAGAATGCAGACCAAAAGGTCCCCAAAAATAAAGTTTTATTGCAATTAAAAGAGAGACTAACCAGCTCATGTTATTGATACTCACCAATAATTAACTTTTTTGGTAAAACCTTAACAGGAGATGCTTACAGCACACTGAACTTCCTGGAAATGTATTAAATACCTGCAGCATCAGACAGCAGGATCCAAAGGAGGGCTTCCAAAGACCTTCATAATTATAAATCATCCATGTAGATGGCATCACTGCGGTCCTAGCAGCAGGTCACGCAGTGCACTTTTCTTTACTATAGATAAGCTGTCACAACTGTAGTTAAATCATTTGTTACATAGGGGCTGTCTTCAGTGTGAGTCCTGAGCTTCGCCGGTGTTGGGATAACTTTATTTCACTGTTTGTAAATCAAAAGCTAAATTCTCATCACACATGAATGATATGGCATGCGTACCATGGCTCTCTCCATCACTGTGGTGGGTATGTCTGATTGAATCTGTGAGACACATTAACATAAAAGTGACCTATGCCTGAATGACAGAATGTCGTCACCTTAACAGACTGAAAAACCTGCAATGTCATGTATCCCTTGTCTGCAAAGGGCTTCTGTCTCAATGAATCTCTACAACAGAGGTGAAGAGTGCAAATGCAATTTAGAATATATAGTAATTCTGATTTAACAAGAAGCATCCCAAACCAAACAGAAGGTACTGATAGCAAAAGAGGTCAAAGGTCGTCAGCTCAGGAGTTAGTGAATGACTAGACAAAGATGAAAGAGGCCATCCACATCTGACACCAGAAAACCAAGTAATTAGTCATTACAAAAGGCCTTTTAAAAATCCATTAAAAGTATAAACAAAGCAAGTAAACCCTGATCTAAGGTTATCTTGTCAAAAATCTTCAATACTATTTTAGCTATTTAATTTAAATGAACCTGGTAAAACTAGCACTGTGTAATATTAACATCCAGAATTTGATTCCAACTGTGGTCCTTCACTAAAGTACAGAAAAGTACTGTTCAGACCAGGTGCATTGCAGGTCATGATGACTCCCAGACATTCTAGTGTCTAATTGCAATATCAGAATGTAAACCATGTGCTGTACCTGCCAGGGAATCTCCTTAATACCATCTGACCCACATCCTGGATAAAAGTTATCTGTGCTGGAAGATAAGAAAGTGAAGGGTGAAGCACAGAACACTTAGAATAATGAATCATCATAAAGTTTGGTGATAGACACACTCATCCAAACAAGCTCACAAAGCTCCGCTTGGCTTATGAAAAGCCACATGGACTTAATGGTCATAATTAGAGATGTTCTGTCTTGATCAAGGCAATTTTTATCAAATCAGCAATGGCACAAACTTAAGTCTGATCCTTTGTTTACATCCGCTGTCCCACAAGTGTCATCCAATTGAATAATGTTATTAATAAATGCACTTTAATCAAACAATAATTAATTAATTAGTAATACAAACAGAGCACAATGGCCATCTGTGCACTGGCCAGAGGTCATCAAGTCACAGAGACATTGTCATGGTGCACTTTTACAAGTAAATCCTCACAATGTTTTCTCTTTGCCAACACAGAATTGCCCTCCTCTGGTTGATGCAGGCTTAAACGATAAGAGGCTCCACATGGTGGTGTAACCAGGTACTACAACCAATCTACAATGCTTTAAGTTTGTATTATCTTTGAAGCTTTTTAGCCAAGAGGCTGATGTTCAACACCATTTTCATAATCTTTTCAAAGCTATTGGTAGTTTCAACTGCAGTACTATGCAAGGTGATTGACACATGTAGTATGTCTGTGTGTCTGTGTTACCTTGATTACTCATAGGGTTGGTGAGTTTGGCCAAGTATGGCAGCAGTTCAGTCTGCAGGCTGATTGGTGTCAGGCAGAAGCTCCTGAACAGGAACTGGGCAGTCAAGCAGTTCTCCCGATGCTGACAGGAACAACATAGTCTTATTAGGCTGTCATCTGCAGTTGATACCATAGACCATATACAGTCTATGGTCGATACATTAAAAATCTACTTTGACATCCACGCACGAAATGCTTCAAAATCTGATGATCCTTAAAACTGCCAAATTGTTTCAGTCATCCATATAAAACTTTCTGATTTAAGAAACATTCTATATATTTGATGATCTGGAATTATTTCCCTTTTTGATTATTTTTTAAAAAAAAATCGATTTTAAGTATGTGTTTAACATTTCACTAAAGGTTGTTTAGTTTCTTCTTAGTGTTTCACAGTTTAATGTGTCACAATTCTCCAGGTCCAATAGTTTGTTTTCCAGGTTTAAAATGTTGTAAATGTTGATCTGAAAACTGGTGCACATACACTACCATTCAAAGTTTGGACACACCTTCTCATTCAATGTTTTTTATTTAATTATTTTATACATTGTCAATTAATACTGAAGACATCAAAAGTATAAAAGAATACATATGAAATTATGTTGTAAACAAAAAAGGGTTCATTTTCAGTATTAATCTAAAACGTGGAAAACACTACAAATAAATAAAAAGCACTGAATGAGAAAGTGTGTCCAAACTTTTGACTGGTAGTGTATGTTAGGAATAAAAGTTCAGAAAAGTTGAAGGCTTGAACTTTGAAAGTGTATATATGGTGTATATATACACACGTGGACAAAATTGTTGGTATCCCTCGGTTAATGAAAGAAAAACCCACAATGGTCACAGAAATAATTGGAATCTGACAAAAGTAATAATGAATAAAAATTCTTTGAAAATTAACCAATGAAAATCAGACATTGCTTTTGAACTGTGGTTCAAAAGAATTATTTTAAAAAATAAACTCATGAAACAGGCCTGGAAAAAAATGATGGTACCCCTAGAAAAGACTGAAAATAATGTGACCATAGGGACATGTTCAATCAAGGTGTGTCCTCTAATTAGCATCACAGGTGTCTACAAACTTGCAATCAGTCAGTCGGCCTATTTATAGGGTTACAGTAGTCACTGTGCTGTTTGATGACATGGTGTGTACCACACTAAACATGGACCAGAGAAAGCAAAGGAGAGAGTTGTCTCAGGAGATTAGAAAGAAAATTATAGACAAGCATGTTAAAGGTAAAGGCTAGAAGACCATCTCCAAGCAGCTTGATGTTCCTGTGACTACAGTTGCACATAATATTCACAAATTTAAGATCCATGGGACTGTAGCCAACCTCCCTGGACGTTGCCGCAGGAGGAAAATTGATGACAAATGGAAGAGACGGATAATACAAATAGTAACAAAAGAGCCCAGAACAACCTCTAAAGACATTAAAGGTGAACTCCAAGGTCAAGGTACATCAGTGTCAGATCGCACCATCCGTTGTTTGAGCCAAAGTGGACTTCATGGGAGATGACCAAGGAGGACACCATTGTTGAAAACAAATCGTAAAAAAAGCCAGACTGGAATTTGCCAAACTGCATGTTGACAAGCCACAAAGCTTCTGGGAAAATGTCCTATGGACAGACCAGACAAAACTGGAATTTCTTGGCAAGGCACATCAGCTCTATGTTCACAGACACAAAAATGAAGCACATCAAGGACAGAACACTGTCCCTACTGTTAAACATGGAGGAGGCTCTGTTATGCTCTGGGGCTGCTTTGCTGCATCTGGCACAGGGTGTGTGGAATCTGTGCAGGGTACAATGAAATCTCATGACTATCAAGGTATTCTAGAGAGAAATGTGCTGCCCAGTGTCAGAAAGCTTGGTCTCAGTCGCAGGTCATGGGTCTTGCAACAGGACAATGACCCAAAACACACAGCTAAAAACACCCAAGAATGGCTAAGAGGAAAACACTGGACTATTCTGAAGTGGCCTTCCATGAGCCCTGATCTAAATCCTATTGAACATCTGTGGAAGGAGCTGAAACATGCCGTCTGGAGAAGGAACCCTTCAAACCTGAGACAACTGGAGCAGTCTGCTCATGAGGAGTGGGCCAAAATACCTGCTGAGAGGTGCAGAAGTCTCATTGACAATTACAGAAATCGTTTGATTGCAGTGATTGCCTCAAAAGGTTGTGCAACAAAATATTAAGTTAAGGGTACCATCATTTTTGTCCAGGCCTGTTTCACAAGCTTATTTTTTAAAATAATTCTGTTAAACCATGGTTCAAAAGCAATGTCTGATTTTCATTGGTTAATTTTCACAGAATTTTTATTTATTATTACTTTTGTCCGATTCCAATTATTTCTGTGACCATTGTGGGTTTTTCTTTCATTAACCGAGGGGTACCAACAATTTTGTCCACGTGTGTATTGTGAAACATTTGTCGAAGTAAAAGGACATTTTCACTTGTATTGCAGACTGTTCTATCAACAAAAATAAATATAAATATATAAATATGTCCTATACCCTAAACTGGTGCTAAGACAGAGCCCCCAAATGTCGTACCTTCTTGTTGACCATCAACCAGTTGGGTTTGTGCAGTGGCTTGAAACCTACATGAACTTGTTGAGAGTTTGAGTGAAGGAGCCCTCTGGTAGCCACTGAACATCCATAATCCCCCATGGTGTTGCGACTCTGAAAACAACATTGCACAGCTAATCCACCCATCCAATTCACCATGGATTTGTTTATACACAGGCACTGCCAATAAGAAATAAATACACTGAAGAAGTGGCTCTACTCTACCACATGCTCCTCACATTGTGCCACTGTAGTGCCACCTACTAAACTGGAAAAACCCTTACTTACCTCAAGCTGAACAACTGCTAACATTGGTAAACACATTAACTTCAGTTTCCACAGGTCCAAACTTTTTGTCAGCCAATAGCTTTAAAAGTCTTATGCCATATGAATGTGAAAGCAATGCCTTCAATGTAGTATGCCAAGAACAGAAAAATTTCACTTCAGAATGTACTTATCAAAGGATTGTAATTGGTTGTTAGTTATTTCATGATAGATTCACCATCCAGTCAGCAGTGAGGAGGTCAGCATCAGAGAGATACTCGCTGGCTCTGTCCACATCCTCCACCTCAGAGAAGAAGTCCAGGTAGTTCTGGTGGAGGTACAGGTTGAAGAACTCTCCAGACATGTGTGAACGCTCAACAACTACCTGAACAAAAAGACAGACAGAAGTTCTGAATGTTCTAAAACACAGGTGTTTGTTGTCTGGTTGAGTAAAGTAAAAAAAAAAAAGCATGTTTGTACCTCTGGGTCTACTAGTAATGGCTCTCTGTAATGATGCAACAGATGAGATGGTAGACCAGCTCCTGGGGCACTGTCTGGTGCTTCAGCATCTTCATGAATCCCTCCTGATGAAGAAAAACAACCAGCTATTTGCCATTTCTTCCATGAAAGCTACAATGCAGCAGTCACCCTGGGAACCAATCATATGCTTGCTGAAGCAAGTATCTTTTCAAAAGTAAATTGCACCAGCAGAAACCTGACTTTTGGGTTTATCACACACTGGAAATTATGTTTATTGTGGTGCTCATTGTAGCTAAAGGGTTTGTTGACACTCCTGCAAACATCAGCATGTCCTATATTAGATTCCTCAATCTGTCATCTCATGAAAGTTTATTTTCCTAGAAATCACTGGAACCGTAAGAGTTTTATTTTTAAAGCCTTGGGTAAGTACTTACAAAATGTTGAAAGGACTCATTGGAGACTATGTCCAGTGACAGATTTATCCACATTTGATGCAAACTGAACTACAGAGTGTGTGTATATGGTAATGAGTGTGAGCTTGTTACTCTGTGCAACAGAAGTGACACTGGATACACAGCTGAGATATGCTTAAAAAAAAATTATTTTTAGTTTTATACATCACGATCTTCTAGCTCTATGGTACAGAGGAATAAGATATATGTGACTTTAATGCACATACAATACTTGCTACTTGGATACAATCAGTTTCAGACTCATTATTGCAGAGATCATACAAGAGACAAATCTAGATTTACCAGGTCAAACCTAGTAACAATTCTATAACACTTTCAACTCTGTACTGTCTGAATTGAACTGCCACAGTAATGAATAGACATATAAAAGCAGTGGTATTTGGAACTGTGGGAAGTGATTGGGAAGTCAAATCTACTAGGTTACAAAATGAAATATCTAATGTGAATGACATGTATCACGTGCATACAGTGGGTCTCTCCTGCATTGTAGGGGAAATATCTGAACGAAACCATGAGGAATATTAATGGAACAGTACCTGAGGTTGAAATGACTAGAATGTGTCACTTTAATGGATTGCTGAAGGTAGCAATGTTCCATATCTCATGTCTGAAATGTCATGTTACTCACGTTTGCAGTGCAGGATCTTTCCTAGCGCTCTGAACAGGAACAGAGAAGCATCTTTCCCTCCAATGGCCTGTTCCTCTTCCTGCTCCTTTGGCTGTTTTGACTTTTTTTTCCTTTGGTTGGATCTGGACAGAACTCGGCCCAGTGACTTTACAGGCCTGTCTTCCTTCATCCTCCACAACCCCTGTTCCAGTGATGTGTCTGAAAAGTTACAGTGATGAGCAAAGACCAATGGGTCACTGAAGCCTACAGGGATTAATAGCAAATTAAACGGCTGGCGTGTGTACACTCCTAATTAACTCTGAGGTGAAATTCTGTGATGTGTAGATATACTCCTGACCTGCAAGGGAGGAAAACTGGAGACTGTTGATGGCACTGCGAATATCTCCTGAGCTTCCCGAGCACAGTGCTTCCAACAATGCCTGGTCTGGGACACGCATCCTCCCACAGCTCTGCTTACAAATATAGGAAAATATAATGTAGAAAACACAAAATCATATCAGAAGTGGTAATCTACTGCAAGGAATTGTCTCACTTTTTTTGCTTCCAATGTTGAAATGCAAGTCAGGACCTTCAACATTGCTGTTGGAGCCACCGGATTAAAGCTGGAAGCAGAGATTACACTTAACAACAACACAAGTAATATCAAATCATATCAACATTAAAGACCACAACATTAAGAAGTAAAACAATGACCTGTACTATAGAAAAAGGCTCACGTTAAAGTTGTTGTAATCTACATTACCACAGGACTAATTCCATCCGTAGAGCAAGGCTGCTACTTATCTGTCTGCAGAGTATGAGTATGAAATAACTGTTGTTGTAGTAATGAATTAGTGGCATAGAATTGTGCTTTATTCTGATTTGATCTAGCCACAAGGGTGAAAGAGTGGCTGAGTTTGCATCAGACGTAAATTGAAATAAACAAGTACAGTGAAGATTGGCTTTAAGTCATTGTTAAAAATAAATGATTATGTAAATTAGAACTGCAGCATCTGTATTTAAAAAAAAAAAATACAACCCTAAAGCACTGTGGTGATTTAAGGAAACATGAAATCAATTTATGCAACTACAAACCCATTACTAGAAACAAAAATCAAGCAAATAGTACATTTGAAATAAACACAAACTGGATAATTCTAATGCAGCTGAATTATTGACAGAGAGCGATGGTCTGTAGATATTCAACTTGAACATTACTAAACTGTTTAATCACTACACCTAGAAATATACCAGGAAACCAGGAATCATACTTTTCTTTGTTTGGTTACGACATTCAAAAGTGTCTTAACATGCATTTACCTCAGTATTAACAATAATATCAACACCATCTCTACCTCCTTGTTATTACTGTCTCTTTATGATATTGTGTTTTTCTTGAGTTTCGTAACCTCAAAGAAGTTTCACTGTTTCGTTTGCAGTGTGTAACTGGATGCTGGTCAGTAGCGAGTTTAGTCCAAACCTGACTGTAATTAGCTGCTCTTTTAGTACATTCCGTACCTAATAAACTAGGATTGTAATGAAATCACACACAGTGCTCAGTAAAAACCTGGGATGGAAATGTATCTAACAGGATCACTGGGATCTGATGTGGGTTGTCATAACATCCCTGTCACAGCTCGCAGTGTGCATGGCTTCAACCTGATGGTGCTGATGTCCAATTCCTCCTGGATCTCTCTAGGAAAAAGAAAGCGTGAGCTGCTGTCTCCACTCAGGCTGTCTGACACTATGAAAACCAGGGGACAACGGCTGGTCTTCACAAAGCGCCTGAAAGACACACAGCAGGTCACAATCTCATAGACAGCAGGGAAATGCTATTTAAGAATAGTACTGTTTGTTTGACAGAAATGAATGTACCCAATGAAGAGTCTTTGCTCATCAGCCAAAACAATAAAACCACTGACAGATGAAATGACGATCATCTCATTACATCATCATTTTCTGCTGGGAAACCTTGGATCCTCACATTCATGTGGATGTTACTTAGACATGTAGTACCTACCTAAACACTGTTGCAGACTAGCAGCCTCCCACAGCATGACAATATGCCCTGCAACACTGCATAACTGCTCAAGAGCGGCACAAAGGAACATCCTAAGTTCCTTTGTGCCGCTCTGAAGGAGCGTTTCAGCAGGTCCTTTATTCCAACATCTGTCAGACTTTACAATGCCGCCTTATAAGCTGATCTTCCTCTGTTACTGCTGCACTTTTTTCCCTTACATATGCATACCTCTTATGTGCAATAACTGTTTTCAACCTCATCCTCATGTAAATAGTCTTCCTAAAAAAAAAAAATAAAAACTCATCTTCTGTGTTTATAATGTTCTCTGCGTTTTTGCATTGTGTTTCTAAGTTATTCTTGTACTGCCTTTATACTTTTTTTCTCCTTTGGAGCTGCTGTAATGGTGAACTTTCCCCACTGTGGGATCAATAAAGTAAAGTTTATCTTATCTTATAACAAAGAGCCCAAGGTGTCGACCTGTCCTCCAAACTCCCCAAATTCTAATCTGAGTTATCATTTGTGAGATGTGCCAGAACAAGTATGATCCACAGACTTCCCAGGGTCCAAAGAATCCACTGTCAATCCTCCCAGCACCAGACACCACAAGACACAGAGGTCTTGGCCAAATGGGTCAGATCTGTTGTGGCAGCAAGGTGGTGACCAATGCAATATTAGGCAGATGGTTTTCATGTTGTGGCTGATCACTGCATATGAATTCTAGGTGAAATACCACTCTGTCCTGTAGAAAGGCTTTCATCGGGCCAACCAATTCCTTGCGCAAAGAATGAAATTTGAACTTTACTTAATAGCAGCAAGGCAGATCCCAAAAATGCAAAGGTAAACCAAGAATGCTGATGCTGGCATTACTCATAATGTGTATGTAGTTACATTTATATGGGGACTCCAAAGATCTGTGTCATCGTTGTATTGTCTCCTGCTTTACTGTGTCAGAGTATGAAAGTAATGTAGCATGAAACTGATTCTGTGCTTACCTGAGAATAACATGCAGGGTGCCAGGCTGCCTGTAAAACTGGTTCGGGAAATCCTGAGGAGGTAAAAGTGATCAAGTGTTAACTCAGACATGAATCCAAACAAAGCGGATACCTTTACACCAGTGTATTAATTTAGCAAAATTATCAGAAGTAGAAGTGGACACAGAATATTAGGTAAGAAAGACAACATCTAGATACAGATAGTCGTAACTATCAGCAAAAAATATTCCTATATAAAGCACTGTAGAAAGGTCTTCAGAACTTAAAATGTTTTTGATATTTATCCATCCAGCCATCCATCCGAAAGGCCTCTGATCCATCCCAAATGTATTTTGCAGCATACAATATGCCTAAACATGCAACCATAGTCATAAAAAACTGAAGTTGTTTGAAAAAGTCTAAGATTTATAACTTGTTAATAACCTGTTGTTAGTAGATGGCTATGATTGAATGTACCTGTCTTAACAGGACCCTTATTAAACAGATAAAATTTGGGAGATCTGATGATGTGTGATTTTAGATAAAACATGTTTTTTTTTTCATGTCAACACATCAAAATTGTCATGTCTCCAGGGAAACAGCATTCAGTGAAGCTTTACAATATATCATGAAGGTGTAGTGGTTGGGTATAACTCCACAAGTACAACTGTCCAATAGCATGTGCCCCATAAAGAAACCACCTCCTGTCCCGCCTAAAAATCCAAGCACGTTGGCGCAAAAAGCCAAGGCTTCTGCTCTGGGCAACGTGACCAACAAGGCCCAACCAAAGATCAAAGTGGACACTTCTGTGTGTGATCCAACAGGAGCTCAGAAAGCTCTCATGCAGTAGGTAGCAGAGGAGATGAACCATTACAGAGAACCCTCTCAACCAAGCATGACTGTTGCCTGCGACTTACCCTGTTGATCTGTAGCAAACACTCTTTTTGCCTTTGACCTTTCCTCTTGCTATGCAGGTCTCTGTCTGGTAAGACTACATGATTATGGGTTTTGTACATGTAGGTAAAATATAGCATGATGGGTGTCCCGACAGCTCAGATGGCTGAGCGGGCGACCCATAAACTGGGGCTGAATTTCCTGACGTAGTGGTCATGGGATTGAATCCAAAATGTAGCATGAGAACTGAGGGCATAATCTCATTTAGGAGCTTGTTAAAGTAGAAGGGCTGTAACTGCCAAACAATGTGCAAAAATGGCACAGTAATTTCAAACTGGCTGCACATGATACATGTCGGTACCAAATCTGGTAAATCTAGGCAACACATAGATGTACCAAAGTTTTGTAGGGGGCACTTTCAAGCCATTTTATCACACCCATGCCGAAGACACAAAAACATATTGTTTATTACCACTTCTGATGCATGTTCAAAATTTCATAAGATTTTGAGCACCTTCAGCCCTTCAAAACCTGATTTATTGACAGGAAGAGAGAGAACAAAAGAGAAATTCTTTTACACACAATAGTGCCTTGCAATGCTTGGTGCTCAGTCCTAATACCTAGCTTGGATAGTGTCATAGGATATTTCTTTGACTTTAACAAAGAAATGACAAAATGGGTTAATAACCACTGGATATGTTAAATTGTATTCAGAGTAATAATCCATGATCTATTTTGGTCTATTATTACACATATGTAATAAGATATCTGTTTAGAGGAAAAGATCAAAAAAGATTTCATTTATATTTACAGTGTACAGTTGATCATATGGATTTCAGATAATATTGCCTAGCCCTAAGGCAAGTTACACGCTGAGACAAAAAAGAATAACAAAAATGTGCAATTTACATCACGACAATCTTCTACAGCTGGTACACTGTGATACTGAAGTGAATAAAAATGAAACATTAGGTAAACACAGGAAATGTAGCATCAGTTCAAGGGTACATACCTCCACCAATATGAGCTTCATGTCTGTACTTTCTCCATCACCTGCCATCTTCAGGCAGTTGTATTTATTGGCTCTAAGTAGAAACTCCTGAAACTGGGATAACTGGGAACTGCAGGAGAAACTGTTCATCCTCCATTCTGACAAAAGACACATCAAAAAACACAGGTGGGGAAGCCTGTCTAGATGGATACATTTTGATGATGTAGGCACCCGAGCGTATTTATCACACTGCAATTGACTGCATTCAACAAAAAGATATTCATCTACATTTACACTGTATGAGCAAAATACTAGAAACACATTCCAGTATTCTATACAAAAGCTATTCACAAGCGGTGTATCACCAAAAAGACTATTTCTGTGAATAATAATAATCTCACGCTAATGCCTAGTTTGATAGTGACACTAATAACTAAAAGGCAGGTAGGACAGTAAGGTTTTCTCCTCACCACACTGACTGCTGTTGTATAGTTCTAGGATTGTGGGGTTGGTCCATTCCTGAACTCTGAGGCCAAGTTCCAGAGACAAAACCTGGACTGTAGCAGTCTTTCCACAGCCTGACGGTCCGGTCAGTAGCAAAATGCCACCCTGTAGAGGATAACAGGAAAGCTAAACTGAAACCTTCATCTTCACAAACAATATTGATTAATATCACCCCAGCCTAGATTATGCCCTGCATGAACATATCTTGGCCTTAAGAGAGAACCTATCACAGGGCACTAATGACAGCAAGGTTCAGTTTTCCACTCAACACAGGAATTTGCTTGTCTGGTTTACCAGTTAAGAAGTGGAGCTTTCTAATTCATATCACTTAAAGAAAGATCAGAACTAGACTCAAAGACAAAGCCAGGAGATATATCTGTGAGCAAAAGCTTGATCACTGCAATAATTAAGTATCACACAGTAAAATAAATTTCACTTACCTTTGACATGCTTGTGTGACCTTTTATCCAGTTCTCAACTTCCTCAATCTTCTTCTTGTGGACAGCTAATTCAGCCTACACAAACACACTAGGATTGAACACTTTGGGAAAATATTCATAATAATATGTAAATAATAATATTTAAATATCAATCCATTTAAATATAAATTATTTGAAGCCACGCTTCAGTTCAATATTCACTGAATCATACATTTAAAACGTGATGGATCATTGCCACACAAGATACCATCAAAAGCATTACTGTCAAACATATAGCAAGGTAAGAATTTGTAAAGCCATTGACACGATGGTTTAAACCTTGAATCTCACCCTCTGCATAATACATGTCCAAAAGCCACAAATTGCAATGTTTTAGGTGGCATTTTCAAAATCTGGAATCAAGTAACAGCTCACCCTAGTAGCATTATAAATTTAGAGAATTAGTTTGCAGTCAGGGGCTGCACAATGGCATAGTGGTTAGCACTTTCGCCTTGCGGTGTATAGATAATGGATGGATGGATAGTTTGCAGTCTTTGAAGTGGACTGTATGAGATTTGTGAGGTTCTTGCAGATTTCTTCCTGCATCTCTAACATTGGATTTGTTAAAAAAAAAAAAAAAAAAAGTCTCATTTGTGGACCAGTAACAAAAAATTGAGCAAACGGTCAGCAATTTTGTCATATCATTTGTTACATATTTTTGATGGTATTACACCATGGATTGCAATACTACAAATTATTCAGCAGAACTGTCCTTTTGCATATAATATGAAGACCTTAATAAAGTTACAGGATATTGCCAAAAGATGTTCTCATTGCACCTATGGTTACAGAGTAGTTACTGGCTGAATTGTAATGTATTCTTGGACACCAGAAATAAATGTGAACAGTCATGATGCTAACCTGTGAACAGGGCGAGTATCTGTCCACCCAGGGCTCATCCTGGCTCCTTTGGACTGACTCTTTCACCAGGTGACGGCTGCTGGCCTCTCCTTTCCTCTTCCTAGGCCTCTTGAGCTCAGCCTTGGAGCACAAAAACGGTCTGTCCTTTCTTTTTGCAGACAGAGAAATGCTTCCCTCTGGCAAATCAATGAACGATGGATCCACCCAGCGGTTTACCTATTATATATCCAGCCCAACAAAACGTATTACAGATGTAAAATATGTCAAAGTTTATAAATTACAGTCCATACAGAAAAAGACAGAGCCTAATGTTAAATATGATACACAAAGGGAGGCAGAGATCCTCATGTGCTGAGTGCAAAGCTAGTACCCTACCACTGGCAACTGACTCAAAAGCCCTTTATAGATAAGGGATTCGTAACATTGCTGCCTCATCAGTCTCTTAAGGTGATGACATTGTGTCATTCAGAAATAGCTCACTTTTATTCAAAAGTTCCTGACAGCTTCATTCAGACATACCCATTAAAGTGACAGAGAGTGCTGCAGTGCACACAAGATTTTTGTTATTCACAATAACATAATAAACAAAATGCAAAATCTGAATTAATAGCAGCTTATGAAACTGTCCAAATAACCAGTAGCCTAGTTTATTTACGATGTCCTTAAAACTGAAAATGCTGCCCATGTGGGATGATAATCTCACCTCTACCTTACCAGCAATGCAATAAAACTATCCCGACATCTGTCACAGAGCTCAGGAATTAATAGAAAGATGGTCGCTATGCAACAAATAATTTCACTGCAGCTGATAAACTGTGACTCTGTGTTACAGCTCACTTGTCTGAGGTGAAGATAAGAAAACTTTGTGACTTGCTGTTAGATCCCAATTGATCATGTCTCCATGCCAGGGATATAAATAATAATAATAATCATAATAATAATGATGCTGTTCTCTAATGCTGCAGATATACTGAAAGCAATTCAAATTTGTGTCAAATGTTAGTAGGTTCAACCAGGTATTATTGACATCACGACTTTTACATAAACGTGAGCAGGATGCTTATCCAGATATGAAATTGTGGCGTTTGGTTGCCGTCAGATCAATGGAAAAGAGTGCAAGTCTGAAACCGTCTAAAGAAAGATTTCAGAAGAAACATGACAAAGACATTATGTCACAAATGACAGACAGTCTTTATATTGCCAAGATGAGTAATTTGTATACACAACCTGCATGTGTCCATGTCGCTCAGCAAAAGAAAATTATGTGTCCAAAGCACATATAGCAGACAGAGAAATACATAAATCTCTTGCGTTGTCTTAAGAATCAAGCTCAGAGCATTCTCTTTTTGGCACCAAATCCACCATTTAAGCTAAGCTAAGCTAAGCTAAGCTAAGCTAAGCTAAGCTAAGCTAAGATAAGATAAGATAAGATAAGATAAGATAAGATAAGATAAGATAAGATAAGATAAGATAAGATCTACTTTATTCATCCTGGAGGAAATTGTTTCGCCCCAGTACAATAAACAATATACAACAAAGGTTAGTGGAATATACACAATTACACAGAGGTTAGCAGTAAACAAAGTACAAAATGCAAGTTTCAAAAAGTGTTTGTGTCAAGTGTCTAGTGTAAAGTGTCTTAAGTGTGTAAAATGTCTAGAAAAAAAGAATTCTAATAAATAAAAGAACAAAATAAGATAACACAAGTACAAGATGTAAACTGTACACTAATACTATTAACAAGAAAGATTAACAGAAGATGAACTGAAGAAAGAGTAAACAGATGTATTGCACTTGAACAATGATAATACAGATTGTGAGTCTACTCAGAAAAAGTCTGATGATATTGTACATGGAAAGTTTGTTGATTCTGTATCCCTTCTGCAGAAGGGGGAGAAATTGTACAGGGTATTTGCAGGAGCAGGGCACTGTTCAAACACACTGGTAACACACTGCCGATATTTATCTCACAATTGCACTCATAGTGAAAGCTCCATATAGATAGTACACAGAGAACGGATACAGCAGACTGAGAAATTAATGTTGGGGCGCAAACCTCAAGTCTGCAGGAGCCCAGAAGAGGGCGATTACGGTGTATCCAGTCACCGTGGGAAATAAATATGCAATATGTAATGAAAAGTGATGGCAAGTGGAATAATTAACTTCGCTACACATACACAGCCAGGCCTCTTGTGCACTTGTGAGGTACACATGGCCAGAAATAAGGATGGAGACCTATGGAAGTAACTGAGAGTGTTTTCTAGGGCTGCTATGGCAGGGAGTACATTGTAAACCTTCCATTTTGAAGTTTTAATGTGCAGCTACTCCAGACTGTGACAAGAGGGAGCGATCTGTGCTAAGTGTGAGGGCTCATCATTGAGCTGTGGGGAGACCAGTGATCCTGGGGACAGTGTGTCTGAGGCTCTTACATACAGTAGAGGTCGCATACTTACTCTGCCTGAAGCAGCTTTATCTCCCAGAGGAAGTTCGTTCATACTGGAGTTTGGTTTTTCACATCGGAGATAGAAATTCAACGAACTGGGGACCTAATAAGGAAGAGTGAGAACAGTGGATGCAGTGATGCTGTTAGGTCTAGCTAACACCAGCGGGCAGAAAATTAACACCGTTTTCCAGGAATTAAGGATAAAGAAAGGCTGGGAGTATTTGAGCTTTCATGTTGCATTATCTTTAACTTCTTTTTCCCTATAAGTGGCTGTCCAAAGTGCATTCAGTTATCGACACATTAACCAAATATCCAAAAGATCTGTAAAGTGTCACATAGACCACAGAAGTGTTTATAGGGGCCTCTCGGAGATTTTTGTTTGTTTAATTCAGTTCACATTCTGACGGCAGCTAGCTTCTGTCAATCGAGTGCGTCTAAAATAACTTTACCTTGTTTGACCAATTGATGTCAAAAAACAGTCGCTATTTCCTCCGTCACCTCCGTCTTGTTCGGGTATAATGTAAACGTATTTGTGAATAAAGGAGGCAAGAAAGTTAGCGCTAAAACAGATATGTTGAGCTACAATACAATACGAAGCAACTGCAGGATGAAGGATTTAAACTTCGGCAACTCGAAGTGTCGCTAAACGACTCTTTGTTGACGTAAAGATTGACGTAAAACTGTCGCGAAGCCTCATTTCACGGCAGTGTTAGTCGAACTTTTGCATTGGGCTTGATTACAAACATTAAGCTCGCTACGAGAGTCTTCAATCTTGTCGGATTTCCAGGTTTGTTTCTTCACATTCAGCACACAAGTGAAAGAATGTCTTCAGACCGGAATGAACAGATAACAGGATGCTGTGTTTCAGGGGGCAGTCATCGAGACACGTGTGAAGATGAGGAAGCGACCAAACATTCTGTTAACAGGTGATTTAAACCTCAGCTACATATGTTATCAAACTGGATGCCTTCAGTAATTTAATTTATCTGCGGTTAATCTGGACATGGTTTCACTAAACCGTTAAGTTTAAGGACTAAGAAGGTCTTAAACTGTGGAATGTTCCAGTTGGTTAGTTTTGAATAGATTTGTTTTAAGTTGCATCACTGATTTCAACTTTTAAATCGTGTGATAATGTAACAATTGAAATTGTAAACAATAAATTAGAATAGATAGTTGCAGTTATAATTTGTGTGTGCCTGAGCCCCGTTCAGGACTGCTAGAACTACAGTACTCTCAAAGCCTTGATTGAAGATCACTATTATACCACTTCATAAGAATTTAATGTAAGCCCCACGTGTCCTAGAACGTGTGTTTCAAGTTTCATCCCAAAACAGTGCACAGATTGTTCCTTTTACCATGCTTATAAAGTCCCTTTCAGACATGCGTTCAATTCCAGTAAACTGAAGGCAGCTGTCAGCGTCATGTTTGAATGAGCATCCTGGTCACTTTTGCGTGAAAGTTGCCACAGCAATCTTACTAGTTCGGAGCCAATCACATTTTGTCACTCACTTACAACACAGAGGTCATGACACAGAAGTTTAAACTGCATGCTGTGGCAGTAATGCTTAGGCATGTACAAGCAACAGAATTTAAGCAAAGTATTATGACGCCTTTATGGCCAGTTAATGCTTTCTGCATCACCAAGGATATGTGTAACACAAATTTTACAGGGCTGATATAAGTTTCCAGTAATTCTTCAGTAGGCCATAGTTTGAAAACAGCATTTTGTGTTTTGGCAGTTATCCCTGTATAATATTCAATAAATATAAATATTACTTTGATGATCTGGAACATTTAAGAAGATTTCTGTTATACTTTTTCTGTGCTGTATGTCTTGGATGCAGAAAGATAAGTTTATGCAGAAAGATAAGTTTTAGTGGTTTAATGAATGGCTCCATAGGAATTTGAAAAAGAACAGAATCTTAATAATAACAGCAGCACAAATTTGGGTTTTATTGGGTTTCTAATGTCACATGACTGCATGTAGATGTGCTTGGCCTGCAACTATCTTTAGGTCGGTCATGCGCAACAGCTACACGAATGCCAGGAACCTAAGTTTTCCCAGCAGAACATTACATTGTAACAAATTGGTCAGTGGTTTGCACTTTACCTGTCGGTGGTTTTTATGTTTTAGCTGTTTCATCTATATATATTATAAGACGGAATGTTAATTAGCAGTACCTTTGGAAATCATGCTCTCTTTTAAATCAGCTAGTAAGCTAAAATACCAAACATGGTTGCCAGTTCTCCCCTGTGAGGGCTGCTTTTCTCCTTTTCATTTCACAAAACATATGGAGATGTCATATTTGTGCTCTGACACACTGTGACAGATATGTGTCGCTATTTTTGTACTCCAAACGATTGATTGTGTTAATAATATAACAATATGAGCACCAACAGTACCTTTTAACTATAATCTGGCAGCAGAGGCATAAGCTGGAGCTAGTTCACACACCCCTAGCTCCTCCTGGGACAGCGGCTGAAATCATCTCTCAACACCACAAGCCCTCTCATGTATCTTATTTATTCAATACCCTAACTTCAGAGTCAATAATAATTCTCATCACCAGGTAATGTAATATATGATGTCTGAATATATCTTACAGGAACGCCTGGTGTTGGCAAGACCACTCTAGGAAAGGAGCTGGCTCAGCGGACAGGGCTGACCTATGTTAACATTGGAGATCTGGCCCAGGAAGGTAAAAACAATTTTCACAACTAAAATAAATGAAGGCTGCAACACCTGAATCTGAAGGAGAAATCCTACAGGATGGAGCAATTTTGCATCCCTGTGTTGAGTCACACAGTATAACTCTTATTGGTAATGTTCAATCACATGCTGTCCTAATGATGCTGATCATCTTTTCCCAGGTCAGCTTTATGATGGTTATGATGAAGAGTACCAGTGCCCTATTTTGGATGAAGATAGGGTGAGCTGAAACTTCACACACAACACCACACCACCACTCTGCTCTCCTGACAAAGAAGTACCCAGTAACATAAATGAACTCATTAAAAAAAATAATAATAATATTGCACTTCCATAAAGGTAAAGAACTAACAATAGACAGACTAGAAAAGACAAATCAGAAATAAGGGAGCAAAGCTCAAAATTGTATTACCTTTTGTCTTTAAGTTCTTAAAATATTTGATTTTACATTTCCCATTTTACAAGAAATTACACAATTTACATAGACCCTCCTTCCGTGTTCATAGAAAAAGCATAGTCCAAATGATTATTACACAATAATGTACTGCAGGGACAGGTCCGTCCTTCTGTCTTTGTTAAAGATGTTGTCAGCCAACACTACAGATTGAATTACACTGAATGCATGGCAGGTGTAAACATTGTGGCTTCTTCGAATCTTGCAGGTGGTGGATGAGCTGGATGAGAAAATGGTAGAAGGTGGTGTGATTGTTGACTATCATGGGTGTGACCTATTCCCTGAACGCTGGTTCCACATTGTCTTTGTCCTCCGCACTGACAACACCCAACTGTACACTCGGCTAGAGTGCAGGTAAATCCCACTTCACTTTTCATGATGACTGAGCTGAGTTAATGTATGACTGCAGTCTGGCCCTAAACTCATGGACCACTGAGCTACTTCCAGTATGTTTCTAGGTTTAGGTGTGCATCTTGGACCATCTCAAACCTTTTGTGACACCTGAACTCATTTGTTGTCCAACAAGAGATGTTTCTCCTGACCTATATATGCTTATTCCTTTTGACATATACCACTTCTGTGGTAACAGGATGACTGAACTGTATATACTATTCAACAACAATTATTAGTTATGAGAGACTATACGATGTGATTTTCCTTCATCCATACCTTTAATTCATCATTAAAAAGTAGTAATTGCAGTACTGACTGTCAGACACTGGAGGAGTTTTGATTTGTCTATGCTTTCCGTTTAGAGCCCAAACACAGGTATAAATTCCACAGAAATTCTGCACTGCACTGTGCTGGGCAGCCCTCAGGAATAATCACATTGGCGCAGTGCTGCAGCCCACTCTGTAACTAGCTGCTATATCCTGTAAAAAATGCAAAACCACAGACAGCCTTTCAGAAATGTCCTAGTGGATGGATAGTGTGTTTTGTGGTGTTCCATACGAGGGCGACCATCTGTGTTGCAGACCAACACTTACCCTCCAGTATGTATATTATAGTATGAATGAAATCACATCCACAGGAGGCAGATACTGTGAACTGGCCTTTATCAGATTAGTGGCATTTGCATGTTTAACTCTGCAACATGTTGCTGTAACTTGCCATCTAAACATTTCCAAAAAAATTATCCATGGAAAGTACAGTTAAATATTTTTTGGCCCAAGCACTGAGAGTTGTGAAGGTTGGCAATATAATGATAAAATGTTCAGTAGTTTCACTTAAATGCATTAGATCCAAACTGCCATCAAGGCACGTAATGAATATGCAAAGAGTGGTTACATGTACAAATTCCAAGCGTGCTGGCTCTCTAGTTTCTAAACAGTCTGTATAATAATAATAATAATAATAATAATGGAGCACTGTGACTTCTCTGTCCATGTCTCCCAACCTAGTCTGTGGCCACCTGTGCATCTTGTCACCCTGGCGAGGACCAGTGGTTGTGCGAATTATCTTTATTGCACAGTCCAATGAAGCCACTTTTGCTGGATATTTGGCATGTTACTGAACCAACAGTGCCAGACCAGTGACTTTTTTGACATCCCTTTTATTTTTGCATTTTCCCATTACCAATAGCATTGTCTAACCTGTAGGTTCAGTCTGTCCAACCACTCACACTACCTACCGTACAACTCGTATCTTACTCAGGTGATAAGTTTACTCATCATTTATATTAGGAAAATGTCATCCTCAAGAGCAAATTGTTCCTTTTTTCTGTATGACTGTTAGGGGTTACACAGGAAAGAAGCTGCAGGACAATGTGCAGTGTGAAATCTTCCAGACAATCTACGAAGAGGCCACAGAAGCCTACAATGAGGAGATTGTCCATCAACTCCCGAGCAACAGTCCGGATGACCTGGAGCGCAACCTGGAACAGATTGTGCAGTGGACTGAGCAGTGGACGAAGGACCATAACTAAGAGCCAAACTCTACCACGTTAACAAATATTATGGACGATTAAACCTGAATTCTAGTTCTTTTTGAATCTTCACTTAGCTGTCATGAACACTGATCTGTTCAAAATATAATAATTTTCTTCATTGACCTATTTTACGTGCCATTAATTTGTCGGGGTGGCTGTTGAAACTTTAAAGTAGTTGAAAGTAAGAAACACTGGCACATGATTCTAATAATCCATTGCGTGATTTTTAATTTGTGTCAAGTAAAGCACTTTCAATGCCGAGATCATATTAAACCTACACAACTGATCAAATATTAGTCACAATCTGGCTTACCAGAATTTAATAAATGTGATTGACTATGATACTGACATTTAAAATGCTCAGTTTAGTCCATGTAGATAAAATCACTTGATTTCAGCTTGGGTAAATTTGAAAACAGAGCGCCTTATTTCACTCAAGTACTTTTTTGGTCACACACCTCTTTGTGGTGCTACAGTAACTTAGTGAAGACTAGAGGCTTCTCTGTACACAGCCACACAGCAAGCCTTTGTGTGAGGCATTTAGGGAACACTGGAAATTGTAGTGCCTATCAACAAGCAGATGTTCGTTTTAGGTACAGTTACATTTATATTCAGCCTCTAGGAGATGCTCTGAATTCAGGTGAAGGTTAAGTCTCAATTCGATGCTGATGTGGACATTACTAGATATGTAGCACAATATGGAAGTGAAAGCAGTGCTCTGTTTATTTCAAATTACAAATGCAATTAAAATCAAATACTCATGATCTTAATACTGATCAAAAATAATTGTGATTATTATATTATTAATTGTGCAGGTTTGGAGCAGGTTTCTCCTAGTGGTGTTTTTGCAGTAAGGCTACATATCAAACCTCCCTGACAAACTAACACGTGTGATGTCATCCCATTTTAAGTTGTAATCAAAAGCTGCTGATGTTAGATGTCTTCTTTCTGAGGCAGTTTAAGTGGCTAAAAAGAAAGTTGCACTAAAGAAAATGTTACACGGCACAACCGCGAATAACCATTTTGATTATGTTTAAAATGAAGCGTCTATCAAGTCTTTGCAGGGTTTCTGATGATAATGCAAGAACCAAATGAGCATATAATAGTTATGTTTAAAATTACAGTTGGAGTTAAATCTCATTCTGTGATTATTTTTTTTTAAAGCTTGTTTCTATTCAGAAAATATGCTAAGGGACAGTAGTAGGAGCTGACACCCACGCCTGATCAAATTTATGGTATTTTTATTTGCATCTCATATCTACTTTTGAAATATCGCGTATATGATTTTTATTTTTATTTTATTTAAACAAGGTTTGCATTTGAGAGCTCTGGCTTTTGTGGACTATACACCCATTTCTTGTTTATTTGTTTATTGGTTTGTTTTCTTTTGTCCCATACTGTCAAAATATCTTACCACAAACATTACAGCATATATTGTGGACTTAAGGATTTTTTGTTCCGTTTTTTTGCTTGCTTGTATTTTTGCCTTGTGTCTAAAGTTTTGCCACTCAACTGAAAATAAAGATTGCAATACAATTTCTGATGGAACTGTGTCCCTAAGTACATAACATAGTGCCGTGTAACCAGATATGATCTTTTATTCGTATAGCGGATGCTCCAGGTTTTGGAATTTGTGCAAACAGTCTTTCGGGTATCCATGACATGAGAACATGAGAAGACAGCTATGATCTACAGTCTTACTATGCTCAGCATTCAGTGAGGCTGTTGACAAGGGAAGGAGTGTTCAGATGTTGGTTCTCACAGAAAAGGGTGTTTGTAGATGTCACAGTAAGATTAATGATGGTGAGGTGGTGGTGATGGTGAATATTTTAACATAGTTAATGAAATATACCAATGGTCAAAGTTTTAGAACACCCCAGTTTTTCCAATTTTTTATTGAAATTGAAGTAGTTCAAGTCCAATGAATAGCTTGAAATGGTACAAAGGTAAGTGGTGAATGGCTGGAGGTTAAAAAAAAAAAATGGAAAGGTTACCCAAACCTAAAAAAATAATGTACATTTCCAAATCATACATAAAGGCCTTTTCAGGGAATAAGAAATGGGTGAACAACTTAAAGCTGTTCTGTGGCAATGGAGGTTGATCAAGCTTTGAAACTTGGTGCTACCAAATCCCACAGGTGTCCCAGCTCTTGATTACTTACAACCCCCTCTGTCTCCATAAAAGTAGTGTTGGGACACACCATGGCATCATACCCTTGAGAGCATAATTTGAACAGTATTGTACTGCAGACAGTAGTGTGTTACTATAAAAATGGCCAGAAAAAGTCATTTAACAATAGAAGAGAGACAGACCATCATAACGCTTAAAAAATGTAGGTCTTTCCTACAAAGAAATTCTGAAGAAAGTCAGTGTCAGTGACAGCTGTTTCCTTCACCATCAAAAAACATTCAGAAACTGGAGTGAACTTGATGGGAAGAGGTCTGGAAGACCCAAAGCCACAACAGAATCAGAAGACAAGTTTCTGAGAGTCAACAGCTTGCATGATAGGGCAACAGCTTCAAGCACAGCCTAATAGTGATTGCAAGCAAGTCTCAAGAAAGTCATTGCTAAGACATCAGAATAAGAAACAGAGGCTTGCTGCTATGAAACACCACCAATGGACTAGTGAAGACTGGAAGAAGGTATTATGGGCTGATGAATCAAAATTTTAAACCTTTGGTTCATCACGCAGGATTTTTGTACGCTGTTGAGTAGGAGAAAGGATGGTTCCTCAGTGTGTGACATCAACTGTCAAACATGTAGGAGGAAGCGTGAGGGTCTGGGGTTGTTTTACAGGATCCAGGATCGGTGACTTGTACAGAGTAAGAGGTACCCTGAACAAAAACGGCTACCACAGCATTCAGCAGCACCATGCAGTACCCTCTGGTATGTTCCTAGTTGGTCAGGGGTTCATCCTACAGCAAGATAATGACCCAAAACATAAGTCCAAGCTATGCCAAAACTACCTTTGGAAAAAAAAAACTTGTTGGTAAGCTTGAAAACATGGAGTGACCAGCACAAATTGATTATTTTTTAATTTGTTTTTGTTTATTTGTTATATGCTTTAATTTCAATGAGAAATTAACATGCATAATTTCCAAAAAAAAAAAAAAACTGGAAAAATTGGGGTGTTCTAAAACTTTTGATTGGTATTCATAATAATTTCTACAAAAACTACATGTAGTGGATTACATTACAGCTCCTCCTTTATGTCATCCTGGGGGAAAAAATTTCAAAGGATTAAACAACACTTTGAAATAATGATGCAGGGAATAGCTACTTTTTTGTAAAAGTTACAGACGAGTAACAAATTAATATAAAAACCTGAATAAATACAAAATAGTGAACGTAGATGCTTCCTCGCAGGTGTACTGCATGGTGCCAACTACGCAATTAATATCCAATCATGCTCCCTGACGTGGAAAAATGCCAAACGGGCACAATTAATTCAGATATTGTATAGGATGGTAGAGGAGAAGATCTTTATGACTTTGAAAGAGGGTTCATTGTTCAAGCATAGATTGCGTACTTTGACACAATAATCTTCATAATATTCTGTATTATGTGATGCACCATTATTTTCAAATTGTAAAGTGTGTGCATGTCTGAGATTCGAGAGAAGAATATTGTGGGTGAAGCAACCCAAGTTCAAAATCTGTTAGAATTGTAACACTCCTGTAGTGTGAGACTCGCTTGAAGTGACATCTGCTTTTAGATCTATGGAATATATAGGATTAAATAAATAGGATTGGTAATTGCAGTCAACAGTGCACATTTGATAACTGTGATGTTTATGCATTGGTGCAATATGTAAAGGAAGGTGTCTGCTAAATGAATTGTGGAACTGCAAGATCAACTGTTCTTCAGGTGACAACGTTGCTGGATGTAATCAGACTGTCAGCTGGAACAGTCCATCAGCAGTTACACAGAGAGAGATATTTGGTTGCAATATGTAAACCTCCCATTACAAAGATGAGTGCACATTTTACATTCTAGGAAAGGAGCTCTCAAAGAACAAAGTACAAACACATCAACACTATGTACAGAGCAAGTGGGTGTGTGGTATTTCTGTATTAGTTATGTGGTACAATAGTGCAACTTTACTTCAGACTGTGGACATCAGATTTCCCCTGTGCTCTACTGTACAAGTTCAGTGAGTTGAAGGCAGATTCAGAGTTTTTACTGGGAGTTTTGTGCTCCCTGCCATAGCAGCCCCTTTCTGTGTGGTGCAAAACCCTGAGACACTGTTCTACTGAGATGTGGAAAAAATGACAAGTTCACCATACTCTCTAAAAGTGCACATGAGTGCATATGTGGCGTATACCAAGAGAACAGTACAGACCTGAATGCTTGACTCATACAATGAGGGGATTTGACGGCTATCTTGTGTTTTGGCGAGCATTTTTCCACTATGGTTGGGGTCCACGGACTCCACAGTGGCTCAGTGGTTAGCCCTGTCACTAGGTGTATAGATAATGGATGGATGGATGGTTTGGGGCCACTTATCCCAGGAAAGAATACTTGCAAACCAATAGTGTTGTTCTGACTGATCACCTCTAGTGTATACTAACACACATGGACAAAATTGTTGGTACCCCTCAGTTAATGAAAGAAAACCCCACAATGGTCACAGAAATAATTTGAATCTGACAAAAGTAATAATAAATAAAAATTCTATGAAAATTAACCAATGAAAATCAGACATTGCTTTTGAACCGTGGTTCAAAAGAATTATTTTAAAAAATAAACTCATGAAACAGGCCTGGACAAAAATGATGGTAGCCCTAGAAAAGACTGAAAATAATGTGACCATAGGGACATGTTCAATCAAGGTGTGTCCTCTAATTAGCATCACAGGTGTCTACAAACTTGTGATCAGTCAGTCGGCCTATTTATAGGGTTACAGTAGTCACTGTGCTGTTTGGTGACATGGTGTGTACCACACTAAACATGGACCAGAGGAAGCAAAGGAGAGAGTTGTCTCAGGAGATTAGAAAGAAAATTATAGACAAGCATGTTAAAGGTAAAGGCTAGAAGACCATCTCCAAGCAGCTTGATGTTCCTGTGACTACAGTTGCACATAATATTCACAAATTTAATATCCATGGGATTGTAGCCAACCTCCCTGGACGTGGCCGCAGGAGGAAAATTGATGACAAATGGAAGAGACGGATAATACGAATGGTAACAAAAGAGCCCAGAACAACCTCTAAAGACATTAAAGGTGAACTCCAAGGTCAAGGTACATCAGTGTCAGATGGCACCATCCGTCGTTGTTTGAGCCAAAGTGGACTTCATGGGAGACGACCAAGGAGGACACCATTGTTGAAAACAAACTGTAAAAAAGCCAGACTGGAATTTGCCAAACTGCATGTTGACAAGCCACAAAGCTTCTGGGAGAATGTCCTATGGACAGACGAGACAAAAGTGGAACTTTTTGGCAAGGCACATCAGCTCTATGTTGACAGACGCAAAAATGAAGCATCTCAAGAAAAGAACACTGTCCCTACTGTTAAACATGGAGGAGGCTCTGTTATGTTCTTGGGCTGCTTTGCTGCATCTGGCACAGAGTATCTTGAATCTGTGCAGGGTACAATGAAATCTCATGACTATCAAGGTATTCTAGAGAGAAATGTGCTGCCCAGTATCAGAAAGCTTGGTCTCAGTCACAGGTCTTGGGTCTTGCAACGGGATAATGACCCAAAACACACAGCTAAAAACACCCAAGAATGGCTAAGAGGAAAACATTGCACTATTGTGAAGTGGCCTTCTATCAGCCCTGATCTATATCCTATTGAACATCTGTGGAAGGAGCTGAAACATGCCGTCTGGAGAAGACACCCTTCAAACCTGAGACAACTGGAGCAGTCTGCTCATGAGGAGTGGGCCAAAATACCTGCTGAGAGGGGCTGAAGTCTCATTGACAGTTACAGAAATCGTTTGATTGCAGTGACTGCCTCAAAGGTTGTGCAACAAAATATTAAGTTAAGGGTACCATCATTTTTGACCAGGCCTGTTTCATGAGTTTATTTTTTGAAATAATTCTGTTAAACCACAGTTCAAAAGCAATGTCTGATTTTCATTGGTTAATTTTCATAGAATTTTTATTTATTATTACTTTTTTCAGATTCAAATTATTTCTGTGACCATTTTGGGTTTTTCTTTCATTAACCGAGGGGTACCAACAATTTTGTCCACATGTGTATGATGAAATATTTCTTTCCTAATCATTTCCATGCCCATCCATAGGACACAAGGGTCACTCAGTGCTTTTGGTAAATATGACGAGTGTGTGAATCTTTTCTATGATCTTCATGGCCACCATCTCTGAAGTCAGATGAACACGTGTGAGAAATTTTTGATTGACCATTTGGACAGTACTCCCCGTCACCAATATCAAATCACCAAATGAAGGAATATCTTTGGAAGAACGGTGTTTCATCACTCCAGTAGAGTTCAGAGACTCAGAGAATCAATATCAAGGACTGAAGCTGTTCTTTTGACACTTCACACATTTTTGTCCTTTAATTTGTCACCCATCTGTACATCTTCCATCACCCTATGCTCTTCTACACTGAAAAGGTTTTTTATCAAATCAGCAAATTGGCATGTTTTATTGGTATGTTATGAAGAATTTTAGCTATGCTGACATTTAGGATTACTGGAAGTAATTTTGGGCGTGCTTATTAATAAGATTACCAAGGGTGATATGAATACGTTGACATAAATAATAATGTTATCCATATAATTAAGAGGTTAGTAAACGAAAATATGGCTTGACCTAACAATTTACAGTTTTGCAGTTTAATTTTCTAAGAAAATGTGAAGGAACTGCTTCAGTGCAAACTCGCTCTTTCTCAGGCGACGTCGTGTTTGCTCCGGCAGAGGGCGCCATGCTCCGGTCAGCTGCGCTCCAACACGTCAGCGCTGGTCGGAAGTAGAGCTCACTTCCACCGCGCCTATAGGCTTCGGTCATATATGGACACCCGTGTGTGATACAATGGGTAAGATTAACTTTTAGTTCAAACTGTAAGGTAAGATTGCGTTGTTTAACTGTGAGGCACCAGGACGAAACTGCTGCGGTGTTAGCGGGTTACGGAGAAGCGCAGAGGACAGCGAAGCGGCGAATCAGTGTCGTCCTAGTGTCTGTTGATGTTAGAATGTAAGTAGTTTAATCTGAGTGGAGCCGGTTCAACTAGATGAGCTGTTGGTCTGTTACGGGATGTTCACGGTGGGTTTTCAGCCATGCATCTAGTCAAAATACAGCGCTGCCTTTGCCTGATTTCCAGTTTAGATTAGTTCATATAGGGTTAACGCTGAAACTGAAAAAGTCTGTTGGAATTGTAAAAGTACTATAGTGTGAGCGCTGCTTAAAGTGACAGCTGCATTTAGATGACGGAAGGTCATAACTGTTGAAAGTCACATGCATTGCTCTAATTTATATAGGGCATATTTTAGGTTTTTCGACTCCACTGCATAGCTGAATTTACAACACAGATTACTAATCTGCACATAGTTAGTGTCTATAGCCCTTTCCAGATATGGAATATGCAGCATTGACATCAATCTGTCAGACATAGCTGACAGAGAGCCATGGTATGATACTTGTCATACACACAAGATTGGATAGTTCATTAAGAGACGTAATGCATACTAATTCATACGAGGCTAAATCAAAAACTTTTACCAAGGTAATTAAGCCAAATAAATAATGATAACTCAATAATGTATCATAATATTGCCCAAGTATATTTATAATTTCCTAATCATTGAAAATTTTGTCCAGTTGATGGTAACCTAACTGCTACTTTACAAATTGTAAAATAAAAATATCCCAACAGCTGTGATGGAGCTCAGGACTCCACCTGAGGACGGCTGCAATGTATAGTAGCAGCTGTCTTCAGGTGTTCAGCTACAGCAACCTGTAGCTGATAAACTGTAACTCATGCTGTATGTTCCCACCATTCCGTGACAGCTCACCTCTCTGTCAACTGATCCTGTCTCTGTGTCAGGGATAATTTATTAACAAATATATTACAATTAATTATTAAAGTTATTGGTGATATTCCATGTGCATAAAATCAGGCAACTCTCGCTTATGAGACATTCATATGCATCCTGCTGCTGTCTGATACTGGAGGTATTTCATCAAACCACTGGTAGCAACAAACTAAACTTCTGCTCCAGTTTAAAATTTTGTCACAACTGTCATTTTTGGTGAGTTTCATTAATCTCACCTGTTACAGACTGTGTCTTCATCACAGTACAGTTTTATTTTACTTATATGAACATGTCAGTTTCTAACAGATGGAAAATTGTAGAGAAAAGGGAGGGAGAAAGTTGTGGCAGCAAAATGTATTTTTTGGTCTCTGTAATCTATCTATCTATCTATCTATCTATCTATCTATCTATCTATCTATCTATCTATCTATCTATCTATCTATCTATCTATCTATCTATCTATCTATCTATCCATCCATACAGTCATGGAGACAATTATTAGACCACCCTTGTTTTCTTCAATTTATATAACACAATATATAACACAAGAACAAGGTAAGGGGTAAATTGAATTTGCTAAGTCAACACTGTTATGTTTATATAGGTGTTGCTTGCTTAACGCTAGGACTGTGTGTACAAGTCATATTACGCTGAACACATTACGCTTAACACACAGTTACCTTGATTATTTGACAGACTTTGTCTTGGGAAGGCAGTATGTAGGTGATTTGCAAAAGCCCGGTTTTTCCTTATTCATACTCAGATCTGTTTTCAGATGCTGCCTCTCTTGATACAATCAAGTACAAAACCCACCCAGGTCAGTGCCTGTACACCCTGATGATCAGGGCAGTAGCAGCAGATCAGGCACCTCTTGACTTGGCAACAGTTTTTATCTACAGCATTGGGAACTAGCTGTTGACCACAAATACCTGTTAGCTTATACAGCTGCTGTTGGATTTCATTTTGTTCCATGTTTGTACGTATGTGTGTATTGCAATAAGTAGATTATATGTGGCTGACTTGGTGTATGTATATTCATGTACACAGAATATACTATTTTCCATGTTGTGTTTTCTTTTCACCTGGAATGCACTCCTTACATATGTGAGAATGATGGTAAATGTGTACCTATGGACTGTTTTTGGATGGGAAAGACTATCTTAGTGTGGATGGGAAATGACACTGGAGTGGTAAAAATATGTTTTAAGATGTTACAGTAACAGTGTAGGCTTACCTTAAGAGGTTGTTAAGGGGTTACTGTTTGATTTCTAGGTGGTTTCTTTATTTATCCATGACTGATAACCACCTAAGCCAAACACCTGCAGGCTCAGTCTGGAACTTATGGTCATTGAAGGACCCGCCTGCATCGACTGGAGCCTTTCGATTTCCTTTTGAAACCAGTCCGTCTACTGAGACCCATACCATGCATATTTAACCAATCACTCTGGGTGCTCCGAAAATTTTCTCATGCGCTGCATGCATTAGAGCAGCCAGTTCCAACTGTCAGTCATTTAGATCAGTTACTATAACTTCATGTGCAGTTTTATTTCTGTCACGATTTTGTTATCATTCATGCGGTAGTGGAGTGGTAGAAAAATGTTGAAGTAAGAAAGACATGAAGTGAGTGAGCTACAGCTCAAAATGATCCAACTTAGAAACAGATCTGGTTCAAAAAATAAAATATTGTGCTGTGGCAAAAATGTTTATTGTTGAATGTGTGTTGCACTGGCAGCTTGCCGTTTAATGACCCAAGCATCAGGAGCGATTTGAGGTCTAGCTTCTTGCTCAAGGACACTTTGGCCTGTGGGCAGGAAGAGCCTTCTAGAGCCTTCTTCAGGCCATCTAGACTAATTAAAGGACAAATGGAATAACACTGAGTCTTAGTCGCCCTAATGATATGTGTTAATCTGTCTCCTGTGTGTCCACCACAGAGACCAGCAATAATGCCACAGCTCAGAGTGATGCTGGTGGTCACAGGAGATGATTTCGGCTACTGTCCCAGGAGGAACCAGGGGATTGTGGATTGCTTCCAGGCTGGAGGCATTTCCAATGTGTCACTGCTGGTTAATGCCTTTGCTGCCAAAGAGGCAGCAGATCTTGCTAAAAGGTAGCCTAGTCTTATACTGAATACAACTACAACACATTTCAAATCTACTAAAAACTTCTAGTGGAGATGTACCTGACCCTGTGTCCATTTGTTGTTCTTTGTTGTATTTTTCTTGCTGCCTCACATAGCTGACAAAGACCTATTGTTTGATGTGGCAGACACTTTCAGCACTTGAGCTTCAACAAAATTTGAGAGCAGTTAATATTTTAGCCAACTAAGAGACATTTTGTAAGACTGTTAAATTTAACAAATGTAAGAAATGCCACATATATTACTTATACAAAGCCAGTGATTTTTGTATTAAAAATCAATACATTACTATTGAATAGCAGTAGTTCAATACAAATTAGGCAAATATTTTTGAACCAATATCTTTTCTCTATTTACAGTGGTGCAAACAACGAGCTGACTGATAAGTATAAAAATGAGAAACTAACCATCTGTGTGAACTCAGTGAATCTATAGCTCAAGGTTAGTTACTCATTCATGCAACTATCAGTGGTGTTGACCTGTACACAGTCCAACATTTAATAAAGTCAGACTCGGTGTTTGAACAGTTGTAAATTGTTTTATATCCCTGTGCATTAAAACAGCTATTTTTGTCTCACAGTATATTTTGGTTGAGACTGGCACTTAATATCAATGTAGAATCCACTGTTTTATTTGCAGTTATTGCAGTTAAACTCTCGGAAGCACAGGGCCTAAAGACAAAAACATGTCCAAATACTTAAAGACTGGACAGTAAATACACACTATTGTAAATGTGTTGTACAATAGTGCTTGAGTTGGCAAATCCCTGAGAATTTTCTGTATTTCTGCCTAAACGACTTCAATCATGATCCATTTTCCACACAAGTATTTAATGCAGATAAAGAGAATCCAATAAAACAAAATTAAAATGTTACACTTGGTAATTTATTTATTGTGGAAAACGATTCAGTATTATATACAATGTTGTGAAGTAGTATTTGCCATCCCTACAGATCTTCTATTTTTGCATGTTTGTCAAACTTAAATGTGATCAGAACAGATTTTAATAAAAGACAAAGACAAACCAAGAAAACACAAAATGAAATTTTTAAATGATGTCTTACCCTATGTGAAAAGGTAATTGCCCCCTTAGCTACCAGTCTACCAAATGACCAAATTCATTTGGTTATTGGATTCAGTTTTACCAGCCACACCCAGGTATGATTCCTGCCAGGCTTGTTGAATCTAAACATCATTTAAATAGTTTAAGTTTTAAGTAGTTTAAATTTTAAGATAACCTAAGAAAATGCACAATCCAGTTTTTAAATGATGCTTTTATTTTTTAAAGGAAAAATGCTGTCCAGCCCATCTTGCCCTATGTGAAAAAAATAATAGCCTCCTTAGGCACCAATCTACAGCTGGGTCCAATTTCACCAACCACATTCACATATAACTGCCAGGCTTGTTTAACCTAAACATCACTTAAATAGAACCTGTTTGGCATTGTGAAGTAGCGAGAGGGTCTCAAAAAGCAGCACAATGCCACGTTCTAAAGGGACTGACTGTTGATAAGTCCTTCCATGGTTCTATTTTCTGGTAGACAACCATAGCATCAGACTTGCTGACTCTCATGCCAACCACTTTACACTTGGCTGCAAACTGCGCCAGTGCCGGTTGATGAAGCCAACAGAACCATGTCATAGGCAAAAAGCCAAAGATGCAATTCTGAGGTTCCTAAACCTAAATCCTTCCTTCTTCTGGCTGTGCATTTGACTAGTCCATAAATGCCAGAAACGGAAGAAAAGTGGTAATGCTGGCAGAGTCCAACACCCACCAGAGGTCTCACTTTGGTTGTACAAGGACTGAATAGCTTGTAACAGTTGCCCCAGTACACCGTACTCTGGTAGTCCCTCCCACAGGACAACAGCCATAAGGCTATTCCAAATCCAAGCCCTGAAAGGGAAGCAAATGTTGGAGGACACCCTCCAGTACCCATTTTCAAAAATAGGAACCACCACTTCACAGGCACCGACACTGAAGAGGCTTGTCAGCCAAGACAGCCCAACATGTCCAAAGCCTTCAGCATCTCAGGGAAATCCTGTCTACACCAGGTGCTCCATGTGTCTGTCATATTTATGCAAAAATAGTTAAAATTCAAAAAGCTGAAAACCTTTCGGGCAGCACTGTTCCATTAAGAAACATCCGTGAATGCTGCCATATGCACAATAGTGTTCTTATACTGTACTCATAATTACATATTAGCAGCAAAACTGAAACATCCTCTATGTCCTCATTGACAAGACAGAAAATATTTGCATTAACCTGTTAATAAGTTGTGGAGCACCTGAATCTTTCCTCGTTTTAAGTCACTGATGGCTAGTTTAGATGTGTGAGGACAGTTTCACGATGCGTGGAATTTCCGCACGCCGCATCGAATTTGCATAAAACAGAAGTCCAGTCTACTTTATGCAAATGAGCTGTGGCCTGCTCCGGGTAAACACACCGGATCGCAGCTGGAAACACCCTGCATGTGGCATGCTGGTCAGGTTGCGGTGTGTGCCAGCTGCGATCCGGTTTGCAATATCCTGAAGAAGAAAGAAACTACTGGTGTACCAAGTAACAGACATTGAACAGGTAGACCAAGGAAAACAGCAGCAGTTGATGACAGAAACATTGTGAGAGCTGAAGAGAAAGCACCTATACAACTCTCTGTGACATCAGCAACAACCTCCAGAGGGCAGGAGTGAAGGTATCACAATCCACTGTTCACGGAAGGCTTAATGAACACAAGTACAGAGACCACACCAGAAAATGCAAACCACTCATTAAGCAAGAAGAATGGAAAAGCTAGGCTGGAATTTGCCAAAAATAAAGTACAGAGATGAGCCTCAGAAATTCTGGGACATAGTTTTAGAAACATGAGACAAAGGAGAACCTTTACCAGAGTGATGGAAAGACTAAAGTTTGGAGAAAGAAAGGATCCCAAACCTACAAGCTCACCTGTGAAACACAGTGGAGGTAATGGCTCGGTCATGGCTTGGGCTGGCATGAGTTTTTCTTCAGACAACAACTGAAAGAGGCTGCAGTGAAAGCCTGGAAAAGCATCAAAAAACAAGAATGCAAAAGTTTGGTGATGTCACCGGTCACAGGCTTGATGCAGTTATTGCCAGCAGAGGATTTGCAGCTAAATATTACGTCTTACTCACTTTAATCCATTGTACGTCTATCTGTTCCTATACTTTTGCTCACCTAAAAATTTGGTGTTCCGTTACAAATAAAGCTATCTTTTAAGCTGTGCATCAGATCCAGATGTAAATACCTCTAAATAAAAGCTGAAATATTGATCTCATCTCACATGTTCATCATTTGATGTCAAGCCCAAATGTTTTCAGTCTACAGCAAAAATGAAGGAATTGGCCTCACTGTTCCACCACTTTTGGAGGGGAGTGTAAGGGCATTTAGACCAGCAATAAATAATACACAATAATAGGGACATGTTGTACTGATAAATCAACTGTTGACCCAGTTTTCAAACAAATTATGAGTGAAACTCATCCCCATCCTATTAAAATGAAAAATAACTGTCCAGATGTGCTCTTTAGCAATGGTAGTAGCACAGGCTGTTATGGTGTCCAATGGTAATGCTGTGTAGACATACTTATTACTTGATGTAGCATACAGAACTTGTATCTATCACTGGATGACATTAATCAGGTGTAATTCAGTCTACATCCAATATTACCATGTTTGTGTTAAAGGTAGATTTTCAACAGGACAATAAAGTCTATCTTGACAGAGAATACTGAGAGAAACAAATGCATATTCAGAATATGCATCTGGTTGCAACATAGCGAGCCACTACAAAATTGTAGGTTATGAAAACACCAAGAATCATGAGCATAAGTAAAAATAATTTAAAATCATCTTTTACTTAAAGTTCATCTCCATTTGACTTAACCCTTAAAAACTTGTGTACATATCAACATCACATTTCTAGAAGATTTTTCCATTAAAATAATCCCTTAATGCCTTGAAATTGTGAAATATTGACTTTGGTGCCCCTTTATAATATGCAAACCTGTGAAGTTCCCACCTTTTTCTCCACATACCTCTGTGCACTCACAGCACTTCAAGCACACCACTTAATCTACAACTCAGCCCAAACATTGTAAAACTGCTCTGTGTTACAGTTTACAAGCTGCAGTATTGGTGGAACTCTGCCATTCATACTTGAGAATAAAGAAGAAAAATGATACAGAAAATCCCACCCTGCAAGCTGACAGAATTGGTTCCTTAGGTTCGTTGAAATCCCAGTTGCCCGAATTCCTTTTGCACTGACTGCTTATCCCACTAATGATACAATAAAAACCCCAGATGGTGTTGACAAGATAAAAATTAGATTTTTACAAGAGGATGTTTCATATTATTTTTAATTATCATATACTTCACCCTCAATTTCAGTGTGTTTTATACATGCTAAAACGTAACATTCATTTACAATCAAAAACCAAATACCTACAACCTTAAGTGTTGATTTTGCCTGTTAAATTTCTTAGTTATTAAAATACAAACCATTTTCGGCCAGCATTACAGGATGTGACAGACTTCTTTTTGTTTTGTTTATTTTAAATCAGACACAGCATCCCCATTGGCCTGCATGCCAACCTGTCAGAGGGCATTCCAGTGTGTCAGAGCCTCCAGCACGCCTCCACACTCATAAACCAGCATGGCTTCTTCCTGGGGAAGATAGGCTTTCGGCAGGCCTTGGAGAGAGGCCAGCTCAGCATGAAACAGGTACACAATACCAAAGCCCAAATTATTACACATCTGAAATCATATAGTCATCTTATATGATAGTGACGGCTTTGTTTAGCTCTATTGGATGTAAACTTGCATAATGGCATATAACAACTGTAGGGTTTTGGTGGTGGTAAACCTCTACAAACCAGATGAACCAAATGGCATCAAAGGACAAAACATGATGAAACAATAAAGAGCAGCTGACCAGTAAGGAATTTTGTGTTAAGAAATACTAAACAAAGATCAAACTCAGCAAAAATGCCCATGTAACTCCTCCCCTCTCTCTTCTCTGATCTCTCAATTCAGCCTAATCAGGTAAATGACAACTGCTGGCATCCTGTGGCTGCATCCTCATGTGTGCACTCCATTAAAACACACTCCCTGAAGTGAATCTCAAAGAGAGAGAGCAGTTAACACAGAAACAATAAATAAGAGTAAAGAAAATGAATTCTTACACCTGCATATCTGAGGAAAAAATCTGTAAGACCATATTAGAAATGAAAGACAAAAATTTAGTGACTGATACAGTTGAGTGGTGGTGCAGGTCACAACTATATGTATACCACATGCCACACATGACTTTTAGACCAGGGGTGTCAAACTCATTTTAGTTCAGGAGCCACATTCAGCCCAATTTGATCTCAAGTGAGCTGCATCAGTAAAATCAGAGCATAATAACCTATAAATATCCACAACTCCAAATTTTTCCTTTGTTTTAGTGCAAATGTTGACATTTAAGGAATTATCTTTTTACAAAACATGAACAACCTGAAATTTCTTAAGAAAGATAAATTTCAAAGACATTATGCCTCAGTTTATCATTTGTGCATTACAACCTACAGATCACAGAGTATCTACAAAGGAACAAAACACTTAGTCACAGGTATCTGGAATTGAACAATATAGGATTTTACTTTCTGATAAAAAATTACAAACAAAAAAAGACAAAACAACAAAAACAAGACAAAATATTCCAAAAATGAGGTACAAGGTGAAAAAAAAAGGATAAACAACACAAGTGAGACAAAAAACAAAACGACAAAAATGAGACAAAAAACACAAGGGACACAAAAAGGAAACACAAACCGACAAAAATGAAAAACGACAAAAAACATGAGACAAACTACAAAAGTCAGACAACACACAAGACAAAAAAACAACAAAAACAAGACAAAATATTACAAAAGGAGACACTGATAAAAGAACGATGAGCAATATAGTATTTTACTCTATGATCAAAACAACTTATCAAGATCTAGAAATTACTTTAAATTTGTAGTTTTACAAATTTACAATTTGCAATCATTTTTACACTTTACAAAGTCATCCCATGCTGGACTGGGCCCTCTGGCAGGCCGCATGTTTGACACCCCTGCTTTAGACAGTATGACCGCAGAAGTTTTAAAAGGTCTGCATAATAGATATAGTTTAGTTCAAGTCTAATATTTGGTTCAATAGATTTACTTTCACTAAAGAAGTCTTTGAGAATGTTGCATTCAGTTGTTTGAATGCGTCATTATAAAGGTGAGTAAAATAGAAATAAATATTTGGAGACACTGTATGTATGTCATTTTGCCTAAACTGTTCCCAAAAGATGCCGCTGCTCCTGCATTTCCAGCAACAGAAAATGTAATAATTGCACTAATTATACACAGAGGCTTGTATCAAGCAAATAAAGGACCAGGTTATTAGTCACTCATCAGGTAGACAAGCAGCCTTTGTCCAGAGTTTGCATCACAGCTAGCCATACAGTCGGATATTGACAATTTTCAGCATTTCAGCTCTGTACACCACCACAGGGGATTTGAAATGAAACAATCAAGATGACTTTCAGCTTTAATTTGAGAGTTTACATCCAAATCAGGTGAATGGTGTAGGAATTACAGCACATTTTATATGTGCACTCCACCTTTTTATACTTTACAACCATCCAATGTTTACGGACTTAACTATATGTCTGGTCTGTATAGTTGATAGTGTTTTAATCTGTGCCTTCTTTATAGTTATGGTGATAGGGGGTATTATATTATTTTATATTCTTTACCAGCCAATAACATTGAGCACTGCAAAACCCAAAATGTGCTAAACCTTCAAAAAATACCTCCTCAGCAGTGACTTTTGGAAGGTTTAAACAGTCTTCCTGGGACAACTTAGACCTAGGTTTCTCTGGTGGAAGGTGGAGGAAATTACTTCCTCAGAAGTTTCTTAGTTCCCAGTGGAAAATGTTGTGGATGGAATCTGGTTTGAAACATCTGTCACGGCTTGTATAGTGAGGTCATGTTTATATTGAGTCATTTTGCCTTACTGCTGTGTTGTCATTTTTTAGAGTCTGAGCAACAAACAGTGCGAGGATCATCTTGGGACTGTGATGTTTGCTATTATTGGGCTGTCTTGTTTCTGTAGGAATTATTATTATTATTATTTCAAATAAATCACATTTTTGAGGCTCTAAAGGCGCTCATAAATTAATGAAACATTGCAAATACAAGTCTGTTTTCCCATTTCCTACTGTTGTACTTTTTCAAACTATTCCTAACTGATTATTAGTAATCAAAGCGACTACATTTAGTTGGTGTCTTGTAAAAACCTTTTTAATGTAAAATTATTACAATTCTGAATTTGAATAAATGCTGTTCAGCTTGCAGTATGGCAAATGTCGTTGTTTTGCCATGAAAACAAAAGGTGTTGAGTGTCCCTGGTCCCAGAGCTGGATGCTTCAGATGTGTGGTTGTTCTCCCACCAACTGTAACCCTCTACCTCTAACCCTCTACCCCTCTATCTCTACCTCTCTACCTCTTCTCTCCCTCTCAACCCGCCTGGCCAGCAGGCAGATGGGTCCCTCCACATTAGAGCCGAGGTTTTTTTCCCTGTTAAAAGAGTGTTTTCCTTGCCACTGTTGCCTTTTGGCTTGCTCTGGGGGTCAGGCATATGGGTTCTGTAAAGCGTCTCGAGACAATTTGACTGTAATTGGCGCTATATAAATAAAACTGAATTGAATTGAATTGAATTGAATTGAATTGTTCTGTACCACAGTACATACAGTTGTTGCAAGTTTCTTATTTTTGTAGTAAGTGATAGTCAGGAAGGTGCATAGTTGCTGCCACATGCAGAAATATGTGAAGGCCAGATTAATGTTATTATTGTTGTTGTTGTTGTTTCCACAAATTGATCACATTTTTGTGAGCTAAAGGAAATTTGCAACGGTTGTTACTTTGCAAATCCATCAAAAGAGTTTGAAAATTTGCTTGTTTTATAGGTCGATGCTAAGCTGTGATGATTTTAGTTATCGTTGAAGGCATTTTCGTGGCTTTGTGGGCAATAGTGATGCTTTGCCATGGAACAGGAAGTTGTTCAAATTTAAACATACTTTGTCCAAGCTTCCCCAAACTTTACTAGTTTGGTAAGAGTCCCACCATGAAATTATCGTCTGAGCAATATTGAATCCTAATCACCTACTGGAAACAGGAAGCAGATATTCTTGTGTGGCAAACAATATCTGATTTACATTACTTTAACATTTTCATTGCCTGGTGCACACTTAATATACAGCAATATATTGCATGCTTGGGGCGTGTTTTCTATTGCAACAAAGTGAGTTATGGAAAGGTTCCGAAACTTTTTATGCATGATGTTCACTGCCATGTACTCAAGTAAGATGTGATATATTACTCGGTCACATAAGTGCACAGCTGTATCAGTCAGCATCCCACCAGCACACCCAACATTTATGAAGGTGCACAGACTTGATACTCACTGCTTTTAGGTTTACTACTGAAGTTGTGTTTTCGTGACACATTGCAAGCTAACAAACAGCAGCCTCAGGCAAAGTAACTTAATATGCAGCTACCACGGGAAATAAAAGGAAGTCATGTTTCTCCATTACAGTCAGTTTCAAGGTGTATTTCTCTCACCAGGTGGAATTGGAGTTGAGGGCTCAGGTCAGGTTGTTCACGGAACTAACAGGTCACCTGCCTCACCACATGGATGGGCACCAACATGTTCATGTGCTCCCAGGTAAGCAAAAGTAGATCATGAAAACAATACAAACTCTCTCTATTATTCACTCATCTACTAATAGCAAATACTTGGTCCAACAAGCTAAACATTTCTCACTGAGTCATCAGTTGAAAATTAAAGCTGCATGCAGCATTGAATGGGTCCTCACACACTCACCTATGTGGCTATGCGGCATACGTCGAAGTGTGGTGTATTTCGGGGTGTGGCAGAAATTTCAAGGTATTAAGACTTAGCTGAACAATTTCAAAGATTTCTAGTTTCTAGCAACAGTATGTGCAAATATAATGCCTATAACTTCCTGTTACCAATAGGTGGCGCTATGACTATGACTCACTTTTGGAATGCCGATGTCTTCAGGCCTGGACTCTTGTCCAGTATATGAAATTTTGGTCAGATTGGATCATGTGTTACTGAGATATAAACACTTCAGTTGTCTTTGAGGGGCATGGAAATTCACCATGTTGCCACAGACAACATGGTTTGACATTTGACGAAAATTCACGATTTACGTCAGTATCTTAAGGCTTTTGTCATCACATTTGAGATTAATATGGTCAACTGTCTGACAATAGTACATCAAAGTGTAAAACATGTCATTTCCTGTTGCCAGCAGGTGGCACTATGACTGTGAATGGATATTGGCATATGGATGTGATCAGAGCAGGACTCTGACCAAACATGTAAAGTTTCAGGTAGAGTGGAGCACGTAGACTCGTAGAGGATAATTAGACAGCTCTTCCTCTTCCAGGGGCCATGGTCATGCCCTTAGACTTTTGTTGAAAATTTTAATGACTATTCATTATTAAGGCCTGTTGTATATAGTGCCCAACTTTGAGTTGTCTTGGAGTTACCCCCTATGATCAGTTACCCCCAGAAAATGAGCAAAAAATACCCAAAAATCTCGCAGTTACAGCAAAATAGCAGACATCCTATTGGGTTTAGGGTATGGGTGTCACAGACTTTTTTTGTGCACCTTGACGCGCTATACTGTATATGCCTACCAAATTTCGTAGATGTAGGTGAAATGTCTTGCCCATAGTAGATGTTACAAATTTTTCAGGTGGTGTTATGGAGTCATTTTTCCACACACAAGTGCAAGTCCCATAAAATATTATTTTTTTTTGCCAGTTCTGATGTGTGTGCAAATTTTCATGAGTTTTTGAGCATGTTTTGGCCCTGAAAAATGCAATTCTTTTGGCAAAAATAAGTCCTTGCATCCCAGTAGGGTCCTACGCACAGTCAATACTCGGGCCCTGATAAACAATGCAGAGATTGAAGAACATTTATCTGTATTTTTTGAGAAAATGGGTTTATTTCACATGACACGTGCTGTCCCACTCTGGGAGGTTACACATGATATTCCTGTGTCTAAAATTTGTCAATCTTAAGTCAAAATTAAGACCCATTTACATCACTTCGTGCTTTTGTTGAAATATTTAGGTTTCTTTTCATTAAATTTCCAAATCAGAAATAGTGAATACAATGGCAGGGATTACATGCGGCAGGTAGGGCTAGCCATCATGGGTACTGCAAAGAGAAAGAACTGCTGAGTCACTAGTTGCGATGGCAATTCCCGCTTCTCCTGGAGAGAGGAGGGAGAAAACACACAGTTTGTGTCCAGTGAACATTGCAGACAGACACTTGGTAAAGATTTAAAATTCTTGTCCTACACACACCTAGTTTGTAAGTGAAAATCTGTAAAAAATAAAACAAACACACAGACACCATTTAAAACTTAGTAGCCTTGTTCATAGCATTAAAATGTAATCTGTACATAGACCATAGGATTTCAAATAGTTTGTATATTAATAGTCGTTTAAAAAAAAACAAAAAATCTATTGCAGTTCTATCATTTTCCACTTAGTGGTGCTGCAGCCAATGGAAAGCGATGCATTGAGGACTTGGTGCTTTGCCATTCAAGAAGTAAAGATGAACAGGTTGAACAACAGCCATGAAGGGAAGCATACATCAACTGTGAAATCTTCCTTAGTGCAATTGCTTGCAATCTGCTTTTACCCCGATCATTGCATCTTGTGGCTATGTTGCACTGCTCAAAATAATTAAGGAAAAACTTTATCATCATATTGTAACACCAGCTCAACTAAACCTCTGGGATATTGATCTTTCCAGTTAGACAATGTAGGTGATTGTGAATCAGTTTCACCTGTTGGTGAAAATAAAAGAACAGGTGAACAGGAGAGGCAAAGGCAAGACAATCCCCAAAAAGGGAATGGTTTTGCAGGTGGTGGCCAAAGGCCATTTCTCTCTCCTTTTCTTTCCTGACTGTCTTTTCTCTAGTTTTGCATTTTTCTGGTGCTTTTTTAAATGCTGGTTGCTCCTCCAGGTTGGCACATTCATACATGATGTTGCAAGAACTGTCTGCCAGAACAGAATTTGCCAGAAAACAATAGAATTGGCAGGTTCACCACTGGCGCCCTGTTCTCTTTACAGATGAGAGCAGGTTACACAGACCTCCATGTGCTCGCCAGTAGTACCCTGACTACTGCCAGGTGTCAGGATGGAATCCTTAGACAGATTGTCAGACCTTATGCTGGGGCAGTGGACCTCTGGGTTCCTCCTGGTGCAGGACAAAGCCCAGACTAATGTGGTCATAGTATGTTGACAGTTCCTGGATTTTGAGGGCATTGATGCCATTGACCTGCCCTCACAATCTCCGTACCTGAATTCAACTGAGCACCTCTGGGACATTATGTATCGATGCATCCAACGCCTCCCAGTAGCACCAGAGACTGTCCAGGAGCTCACTGAAGCTTTGATCCAGGTCTGGGCAACGATCCCTCAGAATACCATCCTCAGGATTATACCCAGATGTTGTCGGGAGTGCATACAGGCATGTGGGGGGCATAAACACTCCAGTGCCACATTATTAGTTGTTGTGATGAAGTTCATGCAAGATGGATCAGCTTGTGATTTAAATTTTTCACTCTGATTTTGGTATGATTTTGAATTCACTCCTCAGTGGGTTAAAAATTATGGTTTTCTAAGACATTTGTTCTCAATGAATTACTCAGCGTATATCAAAAGGATTTTCAGCTCATATATTTTGTTCTTTGAGATCTGATGTGTAATTTAAATTTTCCCTTAATTCTTTTGAGCAGTCTATTTATTGGTCATCAAATTAGTTTTCAGTAGTTTTCCACTGATTGACAAAATGTTTCACTTCCACGTTTAACATTCAAATTCATGATTGATTGATTGTTAAGTTGATGTGAGTGGCGAGAGTAGTGATGTTGATGTGCTGTGTGTGTACTCTGCAGAAGTGCGTGAGGTATTTGCACAGGTCCTGTCAGATCTCAGGATTCCATACACTCGTGTTCCAGTGGAGCCAGGATTACACAGCTGTCCGTGGCTGCCGGCACACCTCAAAAGATTTTACACGCAGGTGGAGAAGGACGCTCTGGACTCCATTCCTGTCTTCAAACGCTACGGAATCAGGTCCGTGTGTGTGTATGTGTGTGCGTGTGTGTGTGTCTACTGCTGGCTTATGTATAAACAATAAACTATGCACAGAAACCATGCATGCGCAACTTACACTACACCATCAGGTATTTATAGAAACAGACGATGTGGACAGCTGGAATGTGGTGCGACAAAGCAGAAATGAAGAAATATTGTTTCAGTTAATCGCAAATCTTTCTATTGTGCTTCTTTATTTTGCAGCTGTTTTATGCTATTGTAGTGTTTACGTTCATTTCCTTTGAACGTAATACAGTCTGTTTAAATATGAGCATTAGCAACTAAATAATTACCATGCCAATGTTTGATGATGATGATTTAAATATCCTGGCTGATGGTGGCTTTCAGATACATATGAAGGATTAATAATAAACACTGTTACACATAGCTATAGCTGTGCATATTAGCTGTGAGTGTTTCCTCCTTTAAATGCAAACATTCCATATTTCTACCATTCTGGAGAAATCACAATCTCTATACTATGACAGCTGCGCCACATTCAGTAAGATAGAAAATAAGTCACGTGTTCTAAATTTCGTGTCAACAAGGTACTGAAGTATTGGTAGCGTCCGAAGTGGCAAAAGGATGCCCATAAGGGACATATCAGTCAGTCTGTCTCTTTAGGTCAGCTTCTCACCATTAATATTATGTGGTGCAGGATCCAATGGCTTACAAACATTAATTATGATCTAAACCTTTTCGATGTCCACAGGTGGCCAGATGTATACCTGGGACTGACCACCATGGGCCAGAACATGTCCATCCCCAGCCTACAGAGGGCCCTCAGCCACGCTTTGGCTGCAGGGCCTTCAGGTAGCTCCAGCAGTGCATCAGGCTCTCATCAGCCCATGGTCACAGCAGAGCTTATGGTTCACCCAGGCTACCCCAGTCATCCACACGAAGGAGGCTGTGGAGAAGGACCTGATGACTTCTCCCAGTCAGCGGACAGACAACATGAGCTGAGCGTGCTCAGAGACCCGTCCCTGCTGGCCCTCTACAGCCGAGAGAGAGTGCAGCTGTGTGCCTTCAAAGACCTCTGACTACTGTTGTCTCAGATTACAAACATATATGTATAATGTCGCTCCAGTGTGAAACAATGTTGAGTATGTGATGTTGATCACTCCATAGAAAGGAATATTGATTTTAAACAGTCCATCACCTCAAAGCACTCACATGTTTGTTTTCAGCAACTCAATAGATAAGTCCATTCATCTATATGAGCTCTGAGACTGGAGTCTTTCTCACTTTGACACTAGTACTTTTTAAATAGAAAATTAAAAAAAATATATTAGAAAAGTTTTTAAATGCTAACAAGTAAATTATTATTGCTAAAATCATGAAGGATTTAATAACAAACACATTTAGGTTTTTCCAAATAAACAATGAAGGCACCATCAAGAGATCTTACTGAGTTACTGTGGTTGGACATGAAGTGGCGTCAGGACTTCAATTTTCTGGAAACTCTTGCGGTTGAGTATAAAATGCGCTTGCGGCTTCTTCACATTCCTAAGTACATGTGACTGTTAAGCACTGAAACACTATGAAAACGACTGTAACATATGAACTAGAACAGTAGAGACCATGTTAACAAGAGAATACACCAGCCACCACACAGCATAGATCTTTGACCTCAGCCATCTTTGAACTAGGCTTTCATTTTTGTCTCAGCCACATCTTTAAAGTTTTGTAACTCTTGTACAGTTGTGAAGCTGTCGTGTGGATGAAATCAGTCCCAGAAGGTGAAAACAATACAGCTACACGATCACAGCTGGAAGATGCATGTTTATACACCAGATAACGATATTTACCCATTATTCATTAATATTGGGTATGAGGGGCACCCAGTAGCTCAACTGGGTTGCGTTGGCGATCCATAAACAGGGTTATAGTCCCTGTTTATGGCCCTACACCTATTCTTCTCCCTACGTTCCTGTCTCTCTCTCACTGCTGTTCTGTCAATAAAGCCAAAATGGCCAAAAAAAAAACCTTAATAAAATAAATAAATATTGGGTCTCACACCAATCTTTAAATTCGACTTTCAATTATAGACCTGGAAAGTCTGACTACGTGATGCATGTTTGCAATGTGATCGTGTTGACAAAATCTGGCCATTATTAATCAATATTGGGTCTGCCTTCTGCCAAAGCTATATTGCCAGACTCAGCTTGGGAACTTGGGAAGTAAATTGTTATTATTGATGCATGAAACTACATGGATTTTTTATTTTTATTTTTTTTAAAAAAAGGGGGGTTCCATTTAGTGAGTGACTTATTATCTGAGCTTCAGGTCCTCTCAAAGTCAGAATCTAGCATTGCAATATTTTCACCTGTACATGTCGCAGATTACCTATCTGATGCTTTTTGGTTTTCAGAAATGTGGCATAAAATAAGTCCATCAGTGGGAAAAAAAAAAAGTTCATTGTAAATTAATGGAAGGATGGGTAATAGGGGCCAAGCTGTGTGTCTCTGGTTTTCATCTAGGATGCACCGATGATTTCCAATAATCTCAGGTTTTAGTGTGTCTTGACATCAATGATCTATGGCATTACAGTACGTTTGTAATATTTAGAGTTGTCTGGATTTTTGAAATCCTATATTTTGAGTCTCTGTTTAGGCTCTTTTTAAGCATTGCTCAGTTTGAATTCAAAGATTACAACTGATCTGCTTCCAATCCAACGGAGGGAGCTAATAAACAGTGTCAAACGTTTGTCTGGTGTTCTCTTCTGTGGTCTGTTAATTTTGAAAATTTGTTCTTACTGCACTTCAGCAAGCATAACAACTGATGATGAAGAATATTCAGGACATTCAGGAGTGCTTGAGCTTTGATGTCAATGACAGCCATATTTTTCTTGAGTATATTCATCGAGATCAAGGAGCACAAGGTGTCACTAGTTTAAAAAACAACACATACTTTATTATAGATGTACAGCTCAAGCACCAGAAACTGCAGAACATGTAATAGTACTGGAACATGTTGGAATGTGTGTTGTGCCAGATTGATGTCACAAATACTGTTACAATATTAGCGTGTATAAGTTGCCACATCACTTCTACACCTACTAAATGTTTTTTCTCTGCTAGACACCTGTTACTTGCGGTGTCACCCCTGTTTGGCTGAGGTGGTTGTAATCCTTTTACTGCAATTTCTGAGTTTGTGTGTTGCCTCATGTGATAGACATATTTATCACATTTATTGGAAATCCTTTGAAACAAGGTTAACAAAATGCTAAAGTCATGATGGTCTCATTTATGTGATGGGAGTATCAAAGACTTCTGCAAAGGATACAGCACAGATACCACTATGAATCCTTGTTCAAAGCTTCTTTGAGAGGCCTCTTTCTTCGAGATGCATTTTAAGAACTGAGACATCCTTCAAGAGGGCACACCAAGATCAATTTTCATGTCACAGGATGAATGGTGGAGGACAGGAGTGACAAAGGAAGATCAAAATGCAGAAGAGTCTGACGTGTCAAGCATGATGATGGAAATACACTGCCCGTCCAAAAAGCCACACTATTATTTTATTGGACCGCCCTTAGCTTTGATTAGGGTACACATTTGCTGTGGCATTGTTTTGATAAGATTCTGCAATGTCACATTTATTCCTTTCCAGAGATGCGTTAATTTTTCACCAAGATCTTATATTGATGACAGGAGAGTTGGACCGCTGCGCAGTCTTCTCCAGCACATCCCAAAGATTCTCAGTGTGGCTGAGGTCTGGACTCTGTGGAGGCCAGTCCATGTGTGAAAATGATGCTCCCCGAACCACTCATTCACAATGTGAGCCGCACAAATCCTGGCATCGTCATCTTGGAACATACCTGTGCCATCAGGGAAGAAAAACTCCATTGATGGAAAGACCTGGTCATTCAGTATATTCAGGTAGTCAGCTGACCTCATTCTTTGAGCATATAACATTCCTGAACCTGACCAACCCCAGATCATAACCCTAACTCCCACAGGCTTTAAGGCACTAGGCATGATGAGTGCATCACTTCATCTGCCTTTCTACTCACCCTGATGTGCCCATCACTTTGGAACAGGGTAAATCTGGACTGTTCAGACCATGACCTTCTTTCATTGCTCCAGAGTCCAATCTTCATGCTCCCTAACAAATTGAAGCTTTTTTTCCCCCCGATTAGCCTCACTGATCAGTGGTTTTCTTTGGGCTACACAGCTGTTCAGTCCCAATCCTTTGAGCTCCCTAGTAGTGCTCTTACTTTCACTACTGAACTGTACTGTTATTTTTTCATGATTTCATTTCACCAAACATTTAAATGCTTGCGAATCACAGTCATTCACGCTTTTTTTCTGACCACATTTCTTCCTGGAAGATGATGGTTCACCAATATCCTTCCAGTTTTTAATAATGCGTTGGATGGTTCTTAACCCAATTTTTGTAGTTTCAGCAGTCTCCTTAGATGTTTTGTTTGCTTGATGCAGGCCAACAATTTGACCCTTCTGAAACAGATTAGCCTCCTTTCCATGACTACAGGATAGGTCTTCCAACATAGTTGTTTAAGAAATGAGAAGCTTCTCACTGTGTTAGTTGCCAGCTGAAACACATTCATCACTGCAGTAATTATCCAGTGGAGGCTCTTACCTATTTGCTTAGTGAAATCCAGGTGGTGACTTTTTACATTGATTCAGCTTCAACCTCTGCATTATATCAGTGCTTGAAGATAACGTGAGGCCATCTGTCTAAAAGTTGAACCTGAACCTGAAGTAGACCTTCCAACAGGATAATGATTCTCAGCACACTAGCAGAGCCTCTACGTATTGACTCAAAAAGAAGAAATGGAGGGTTTTGGAATGTCCTCATCAAAGTCCAAATTTCAGGGAACGTACTAGCTTCTAAGGTGTTTCATTGTTTGAGTAGGTCAAAAACGACTAATTTTACATGACTGTATGCTATTACACTGCTACTGTTTAGAAGAATGCCTCTGTACATTTTGTTGAATTAACTTACAAGTGAGTTAAAGCAAGAAACAGCATAATTGTTATCTGTATATTTTGTCCCACATCTTCATGGCATAAATCCTAAACTGGATAATTACCTACATCTATTCATATTCCCTATTTAATGTGGTTTCAAATTTTACTTACAATATAATCTCACAAATGGCTACCATTTAATATAACGTCACATAGCTGGGATCCACAGTAAACATGATTTAATATGGAAAATATGAATAAGAACTATGGAACCAGAAAATGAGCTTCTTCTTCTTTTTTTTTTTTAACTACCTTGAATACAATCCTATGACTGAAACACTTAAATGTTATGGGCTCTAGAAACTTGACTGTTGAGTTGGGATTTTTACAACACTACGTAGGAACTGTATAATCATGACATGTTAATTAAACTCCATCAAATCATTTGACATCTACCAAACTCTATCAAACAATGATACACTTGGATTAGTTCTGTTCTTGTCTAGTCATCACAAATGAAACGCATGCAACATCCACTTCACTACCAGACAAACAGTGAGGCCAAGTGGTTAGCCATCTTTATTATGAAACAATATTGGGACCAAATCAAATAGCTGTTACATGGTGGTTTTTTTGGCCACTGCAGTCCCTTTCCATGTCCTGACACATCCCCGGACAGCCAGCCCTCTCCCAGCTGCCTTCAAGCTGCTTGTTTCTAGGACCATCTCCAGGAGCTGAGCTTCATTTAAGCTGAGTGCATCCTTCTCCAGCTTCCCCCCCCTCCCCCAAATCCTGACAAGTTAGGTCCCTTTCAGCTGGGCAGCTGACAGCTGATCTGCAGCTGAAATATGTCTAAGTGTGGTAAAGGGCTTTGTTTCTAACTGGATAGGTGGTAACACTAGGGTACTCAGCAGTGGGAGAGGGGACATGCATGAAAAATTCTAATTCAAACACATTTCCCCCACTTTGTGACCGATTTCATATATAAAGTGTCAATCAAACGAAAATAATTGAAAAAAGCAAATGATTACTAAGGAAAAGAAAAATCACAATAGCTTGAATGTATGCAGAAAGTTTTATCAGCATGGTCTGAGAGTGCTACAGATCTGTGCTGCAAAAATCCATCCAATGTTTATCTAAGAAAATATGGGGATAGTGCACTAATTTCGGTTTCAAGGCCTGCAGACTGTAACTGGATGTTTGGAGTGGAAACCAATTGTGTTTACTTTGACACTCTGCCTTATTTTAAGCAAAAACAATTCAGTTCATGTGGCCTAGTGGGTTACAAACTGTGGGGTAGAAGATTTGAGAAGGACTGTCCCATAGAGTACAGTGCAATTCTAGAAGCAGTGGAGGTGAAAAAGGGAAACGTTTCCCTCAGCACACACTTCCAGGTCCTAGCTACAGCTTCTGTCACATTTGTTTCAGGTTAAACGACGATATATGACAGGGCAAATTGGGAAAACAGAGCAATTGGCCAGTTCTTTTCTGCTCTTCAAAAAATAGCACTTCAGAAAAAAAAACATTTCTAAGTGACATCTGTTTAAAACAAGAATTTTTTTTTTATATAGGGGGGATGCCAACAGAAAATGAACACATCACTGAGTATTTCCATCTAACTCTTCATCTGAACATTGTGTTTCCCTAGCATATCTTTTTTCCATTTTTCACTTTTAGAAAGAGTAGAAAGTTAGAAATGGTCTGGAAATTTATGACTGAGAAGGAGGAAAAGGAGGAAGAGGAAGCTGTCTGATCCACAGAGAGTCCTGGATGGGGAGCATGGCTGAGGCTGCCGCTGCCTAGCTTCAGCTGGGCGGCTCCAGGGCTGCAAGGAGGAGTGGTGTGGGGGAGCAAGGAGGAAGGAGAGTAAGCGAGGAAGGTGTTGGGATGGGGGTAGGATCGTAGCAGATAGGGAGGAGGAAGATCAGTATTTGGTCAGGTAGGTGAGACAGGAGAAGAGGGAGAGAAAGAAACAGAGAGAGGGCAACGCTCTTGTCAGGTGATCAGTCCATTGGCCGCTTTTCGCCGTGTTTCTTTGTAAACTCTTCTGCATTCTTCAAGAATTTTTTACGGTCCTTAGAGTATTCTTCTGCTAGGTCTGCCCTCAGGGGATGCTCTGGCTGCGGGTCATTCACCAGCGCAATGAGGGACTGAATTACTGGAAAACACACAGCCAAAGAAATTAAGTTAGGTACAAACAATGCTTTTCTTATCTCAACTACAGCCTTGATTTTAACTCTCACATGGTCACTAGAAAATGCAAACCTGGTAGTAAAGAGCCTGAAAAGATTAAATTAGTTGCAGTACCACATCACTGATCAGCCCATTAAGTACTTCATGGATACAACTGACAATATTGACAACTAACTGCCAAATAAATGTGAGCAGCTGTATTTTTTTGCGCCACTTCATTTTAAGTCTACTGTAATTTAACAAATCTGACTGGACTCTTGCTAAGCATAGCTACTGCATCAATATAAAACCCATATATGCACTCTTAAGTTGCTTCATTTTTGTTTAAATAGTCATGACACAGATGATCTGTGATACTCTCCTAGTAGAGAATTTATGTGCTGCAGAAAAGGTCTGATGACAGAGCTTTGCCTTTTAGCTGCCAGTGCAGTGTTTACATGCTAGGACACCTGGAAACTCAACAGGAATCACCAGGCAAGAACTACTGTCATATTGTCATGCACTACAGCACATAAATGCACCACTTCTCTACATGAGATTCTCACTGGATAAACATCTGGAAACACCCAGAAAGCAAAAAAAGTGGTTGGCATACAATAAGTATCAGACACCACAACATAGTCCACAGATATGAAGATTAAAACGATTGTCTTTGGTGGTAACTACTTTACAATAAGCTTATTGTATGATGCAGCAGTACATCAGGTAAATGCTTTTAGGATAAAAAGCCCACAAAAGTCTTAAAGCTTACTTAATGCAATGATCTTAACATTTTTATTCAAATTATTTTCATTTGCCACAAATGATGACTAAATTTGTTGGTTTTGCTTTCCTGTTTGTGTTAAAATACAGCTCTTTTCCATCTATACATCATATAATATATAACTTACTGCTCATATAACTCGGAACTCTTAGATGGTGCACAATGAAAGCGTATATCACTGATTTACCACCCTAATGAGGCTGGATTACTATCCAGATATTTGTGCTTAGACAAAGAAAACTATACAAACACACACAAGTAATCTGTAGTTTAGCACAGTAACAAAGCAACTGATATAATTTCATATTTAAAATTCCAGCTTTTTCAAAGTAGTGACAGAATTGGTAAATTCAATTTTGAATGATGGACCAATTGCCAGAAAACCACAACACTGAACATAATATTAGAAATTACAGTAACTATCAAACCTGTATCAGGACATTCTGCTGTGCTTAAGGGCTTTAAGCACATATTTATTAGTTCCGTTCAGCAACTGATCAAGTGGGCTGTATGTGTGAATGCGCACCCTGGTCACTAATCCCTAAAAGTAGTGGCGCCAATCTCACTAGGTTGGACCAAGTAACGTATCCATATATAACTTTGAACACGGACAAGTGTGAACTGAGCTGTCACACTTGCAGATAAACACACACAAGCAGCAGTATTTAAGATGTGTAACATGATTTAAGGAAATAGTTTTCCCATTATGCCAAAATCCCAAAACACTTTTATCACGCATTTTGCTTTACAATTTCAAATCTATTAGGCAATGAAATGAAATATCCATAATAACACCTTACTTTGATAAAAACAGAAACCAACAACCTAATGAATAATGATAATCACCAATAATGAATGTAATTCAAGGTTTTTAATGTTAATGTTAAGAGGAATTGAAGTTTGTTTCTTCCAACTGTTCAGAATTATTCTCTCCAAGTTTGCTGAATAGCTGCAGCATCAGACAGCAGCAGGATCCATACCAGCATCAGACAGTTGCACATAATTGCACACTGAACAGAAGAGCAAGGAACTAATTTAAATCGCATAATTATAAATTATCACAGAGAACAGATCAGTCCCGACCAGGTTCCAATGGCACACTGTGTCGGTCTACATTTCTTCACCTCTGACAGGTGAGCTGTCACACATAGAATGACTGCTTAATTTCCAGCTATTTCGGACTAATTATTTTTAGTTTGTAGTTTCATTAATTTGGTAAAAATTCAATGATCCCAACTTGGAGAAAGGGCCAATCAGATCTACAGCAGCTGTGAACATTTTTTTTTTTATCTCAGACAGGTGAGCTGGTAAAAAGAATAACAGAATATTTGCTGTAGTTTAATGTTTTGTCACATCATGACTGTCCTCAGGCACTGTGGCGGGCGTATGTGAATGTAAACACGAGGAACGTTAACAACTGACCTATGTGTGAAAGGGCTTGAATGACAGGATTAATAATTAAAATATTTCTGAAGATCAATCAAAACAGGATTCACAATACAGAAATGTCCAACCTTTGAAAGCATGTTCGTTTATACAGTCAGTATTGGTTAGCACTACCACAAATTAGTGCATCAATGCAGCGTATCATGGATCTGCTTGTGGTACTGCTGAGGTGTTATTGCAGTCCAGGTTTCTTTGATAGCGGCATTTAGCTCGCCTGTATTTTTGGGTCACATGTTTCTCATCTTCCTCTTGAAAATACGTCACATGGAGTTCTGATAAGGTGAGTCGGCTGGCCAGTCAAGCACAGTAATTTCATGGTCAGTGAACCCTTTGGTTGTAGTTTTGTCACTGAGTCCTGTTGGAAAAGGAGAATGGCATCTCCATAAAGCTTGCCAGCAGATGGAAGTATGAAGTGTTTTAAAATCTCCTGTTGAACGCTGTGTTGACTTTGATCTTGATAAAAGACAGTGAATCAACACTAGCAGATAAAATGACACCCTAAATCATCACAGACCATGGACATTTCAGTCTGGACTTCAAACACCTTGGATTCTGTGACTGTCCACTCTTCATCGAGACTCTAGGACTTTGATTTCCCAATATAATGCAAAATTTACTTTCTCCTTGAAAGGGGACTTTGGACCACTGAGCAACATTCCAGGTCTTTTTCTACTCAGTCCAGGTAAGACACTTCCAATGTTGTCTCTGGTTCAGGGGTGGCTTGACATTAGGAATGCAACACTTGTACCTCCTTTCTCAAAGACATCTGTATTTGGTTGCTCTTAATGCACCAACACCAGCCTCAGTCCACTGCTGGTGAAGCTCTCCGAAGTTTTTCAATTCAAATTTCTTGACAATCCTCTCAAGGCTGTGCACATCTCTGTTGCTTGTGCAGCTTTTCTTACTACACTTTTTCCTTCCAGTCAACTTTCTAATCAAAATTTAAACAAACAAGGCATGAAATATTTGATTTCATGTGTAAAGAGTAGAAAATGTATAAACATTTACCTTTTTGAAATATTTACAAAAACTCAACTTTTTTCGATATTAGATTTATTTGAAATGCACCTGTATTTGACAACTGAATCCTCTTCCCTTTTCTTAAGGGAAAATGGTGTTGCTCGGTCACTGGGAGGCTTAAGTACTAACAAATACTTCACTACTTTATAAACAGCCAACTGCTGATGTTTTGTTTGCACTATGTACTTAACATTACCTGAGGGAAAACTACTGATCACAGAATCTGACCGATCACAGTCAATTCTGGATATATTCAGTTGTCCAAGCAGTGAAGCTGCAGGAACCCTATTATTTTAGCTATCATTATTATTAAGTGTGCCAGTGCAAAAGCATTTGAAGCACACTTACTGTTTTTCTGGCTTATTCTTAAAGATTTTTCTGAAACAATTTTCAGCACCTAACTCATTGCACAGCTTTGAGAAAACCCTTACTGATTACATATCAAAATGTGCGGCTCGATCGAAAATGGTGAGCTATTACTTTTGGATAGGGAATGCATCAAATATCTTTTATGAAATTTGTAAAAAAAAAATAAATAAATAAAAATTGTGCTACAGTCCAGACTGAAATAATTCAGGGGTCGGCCGGACAAATGTCAAAACCCAGCCATCTTGGGAACCCTGTAGCTCTGGCATATTTTATAATAGACGTTTCATTCAAAACTCAAACGGGGTCACAAAGCTTTGAATGTTATCCATCTTATCCGTGTTTTTATATCTTTTACAGTCTTTACACAATCACGCTTTAGGTTGTATGCATTTTTAGAGTTAGAATGGGTGACATTAAACGTGATCAGTTTAAATTTTGACCAGAAATTTTTTGGGAAAAAGTGCACTTAACCTGATGTCCTTTTCACAATTTCTACTGTGGACAATTTATACTAGCCAAATGTAGGCATTTTTGTCCTCTTTCACCCTGCACGAGTCTCACTGCTGTAGGACTTTTTTAAAGTAAAACCCCTAGTTCACAAAGAAAAAAAAGTTAACAGAATGCGTGGAGATACACTACATTATAAAAATAAAAGTTCTGAAATGTTACAAAAAACTTAAAAGGGTTTAAGTTTCATATTTTTCAAAAATAAACACGCTGCCTCATGGCTTCCCTCCATGCTAGACAGTCAAAACAAAATCTCCCTGATGTGAAAGGAGCTTTACAGTGCTTCTTTCTGTCTCTTTCTCAAACACGTATCGATGGCCAAACCATCAATTCCATGGCTCACAAAAACCACTATTATTTACAAAGAGTCATCAGGATTCTGTGAAATGTGCTACACTTTCAAAGTAAAAGCTGTTGTTGATGTTAGCAGGAACTGATCATTTTCTATTTACCAATTTGCATTACCATGGGACTGCTGGTTCTTTCATAAATCACCTTAGAGCACAAAGTGTGTCAACCGAAACTCTAATTCACTCACATTATGTTGGACCTCCAAAATTTCAGATGAAAATCAAAAATGGAGTGTCTCTAACTTGTCACTAAATCTGTATAATATACAATACTCACATGAAAATATACCAGCTTTTTAAAAACACGACTGTACGTCACACAGTGAAAGAAACATGTTCGCTTTTCAAAATAAAATTTACTTATATAAATTACGCCTTATTGTGTAATTGCAGAAGGACATACTTACTCACACTTTTTGCATGAAAATAATTCCTCCCTGCCTTAGTGTGGCTTCGATGTAACTTTTGACTGACATTTTACAACATGCAGGTCTTTGAAATCCTACCTCCACCTCTCTCTTGCCACTCACCGCAGCTGGAGCATGCCAGCTCCCCTATGACTTTGCTTAAAAACTGCAAAATTACCCTACTCTACACAATGGCAATTTTTAATACTGGAGTAATTCTCCAAAAAAAAATGCAATCACACAGTACAGACTTTTTACAACAAAACAAATGATTCAAACTGATGAATTAATTATCAAAACAGTAATTAATTTCATATTTGACAATTAACTGATGAATCATTGCACATCTATACAAATGCAGTCATAGTCATATAGTGATGACAATGCTGGCTTATTTTCAATAAGATGAAAAGTTACAGAATTTATAATTAAATCGAAGTATTGAAGTTACTACTGTTGTTTCATGCGTAAGTGCGCACAGCTCTCTTTCTTAAAGACACTTGTGGACCCCACTGCTGTCTGATGCTCCAGAATATGCTAAAGTGTATATAATAAACTACGAAAGAATAGTTGTAAAAAACTGCCATTCTGTACGTGACACCTATCTGATGTGAACACATGTAAGCTGGCAAGGGTGACTTTCCAGCAGATCTTGGTCCTGATCCGCTCACCCTACACTCTAAAAGATAATTTATAATTGTAAGAGTTAGAAGTTACTGGTGTTGCTGATCCATGCACAAATGTGAGAAACTCTCTCTCTGGGGATACACATATGAATCCTGCTACTCTGTGATGCTGCAGGTATCAAACAAACTCGGGAGAGAATAGTTCTGAACAATCTGAACACGTTCCTTGTGCAAGTGCAAGTAGTATTCCTACAAGAAACGCACTTAACAGAAGCTGAACATGCAAAACTGAGAAGGGGAAGATTTAAACACCTATTCTACTCCTCATATAAGTCAGGGCATAGAAGAGGATCTGCTATTCTTATTTCAAACCAAGTTCAACATGAACATATTTCAGAGATTAAAGATAAGGAAGGTCGATATATAATGACCATTGGAAGAATTGAAGGGGTGATAGTAACATCATTCAGTATATATGCCCCCCCAGCAAGTGACTGGCAATTTAAAAAAAAAAAAAAATTCCATATTATGTCAACAGAATCTTGAGGGTTGCTTATATGTGGAGGTGATATGAACATAAAACTGTCTAAGATGGACTCATCTGGTTCCAGCTTAGGTCACAATAAGGCCATAATCAACAAAATAAAGTCTATCATGGAAGAAACTGGTATTACGGATGTTTGGAGGGATCTAAACCCAACTAGCCAGGATTACACCTACTACTCTGCACCTCAGTCCACCTAATCTAGAACTGATTATTTCTTTATGTTCAAAAAAGACCTGTCTAGACTCCAGTCGTGTGATATAGGAACAATTGATATATCTGACCACTCACTGATAAAAATTTAAATTAATATAAATGATAATCCAAAATCATCATTGTGGAATTGAACTCAAACATATTAAATAATGCCCAGGTAAAAGAAGAATTAGAAAAGGGGATAGAAATGTACTTTAAAGAGAATGATAATGGGGAAGTCTCCCCTCCTATAGTATGGGATGCATACAAAGTGGTACTGAGAGGGAAAATAATTTCCTACTCCTCATTACTAAAGAAGCGCAAACAAGAGAAGCTCAACAATTTAAATCGACAACTTAAGGACTTACAAACACAATATAAAGATGGCGTGAAACCAAATAATAGAGTGACAATTAAAAAACTGCAAAATGAGATAGATGAGATATACTCAGAGTAAGTTAAAAAGAAATTGGTATTTCTAAAACAGGGATATTATGAGGCAGGTAGTAAAGCAATGAAATTATTGGCAAATAAATTGAGGAAACAGCAAGCTGACAATACTATCACCAAAATAAGATGCTCCCGAACAAAGAAAATACAGTACAAACTAGAAGAGATCCAACATAGCTTTGAAGAATACTACAAGAATTTATGCTCGCAACCAAAACTAGATAACATAAATGAAATAGGAAAATTTCTTGAATTTTTGGACTTACCTAAAGTTACACAGGAACAAAACAACACCTTAGTGGCAGAGATAACTGACAGTGAAGTGAAGACCGCAATATCAAGGCTTAAACCACATAAGAGTCTGGGTTCACATGGCTTTTCGGCCGAATGGTACAAATGTTTTAGGGATCAAATAACTCCAAAACTACGTCACATATGTAATTGGGCTCTCAAAAAGGCAAAGACCCCCCGTCGTGGAGGGCAGCTATAATTTCATCCATCCATCCATTATCTATACACCGCTTAATTCTCACTAGGGTCGCGGGGGGGGGCTGGAGCCTATCCCAGCTGACTCGGGCGAAGGCAGGGGACACCCTAGACAGGTCGCCAGTCTGTCGCAGGGCCACATATAGAGACAAACAATCACTCTCACATTCACACCTACGGGCAATTTAGAATGATCAATTAACCTCAGCATATTTTTGGACTGTGGGAGGAAGCCGGAGTACCCGGAGAAAACCCACACATGCACAGGGAGAAAATGCAAACTCCATGCAGAAAGATCCCGGGAAAGCCGGGACACGAACCAGGGATCTTCTCGCTGCAAGGCGAAAGTGCTATGCATCCAGGAGTGGATGTGGAATATTATCCCGACTCTACAAAAGTTTTCATGTCTCCTCAAACACAAACACTCAACATGTTAAAATTAAATGGGAAAGAGAAGGAGGAGGGCTAATATCTGAAGAAGAATGGGAGAATTTTTGTAACTTACAATGAAAAACTACTCATTCCCACAGCTGGAGGGAATTTGGGTGGAAAGTATAATGAGGTTCTTTATTACCCCTACACAAAAGAGACCTCAAAGTGTTGGTACAAATTGTTGGAGGTTGTGTGGTTCAACTGCAGCCAATCATTACCACATATTCTGGGATTGCCCAAAACTCACATCTTTTTTGGCGAGAAGTTCATAATTGTTTGGAAACTGTATTTCAAATAATTGTTCCATTTGATGCTTTCACACTGTATTTGGGAGCTGCAGTACTACATACTCAATCTGCATCAGACAAATACCTAATGAGAATATCACTTGTGGGAGGGAAGAAGGCCTTAACTAAGAAGTGATTGCAACCAGATGCTCCAACATTAGATGATTGGTATAAAATTATACATGACATTTACATTATGGAAAGACTGACATTTTCTATAAAGATGCAATCAGAGAAATTTCTGAGATGGTGGACAAAATGGGTCGGGTATATGGGTCCACGGAGACCAGACTTACTTTAACTACCCTTCTATAAAATATTGATTTTACAGGATCACCAAAAGATTGTGTCTTGAGTGTATCTTTACGAGTAGAAGAGTGAGAATGACAGCTTCTATGTTCATTTGTTTTTTAGTTCAAGAATGTATATATTTATTTAAAATGTAATTGAAAATGGAAGGGAGAGCAGTAACTGAAAGGTTAATATCATTGAAATGTGCCTTACACTACTGATTGATATTATGCTTGGCATATATATGTATATGAATATGTGTAACATTTGAATGATTTGAACTTGACATGAATGTTGGACTATGCATGATCTCCCCAATAAAAAATAAAATAAAAAATAAAAGGGTGTTTTCCTTGCCACTGTCGCCTTGGGGCTTGCTCTGGGGGTCAGGCATATGGGTTCTGTAAAGCGTCTTGAGACAATTTGACTGTAATTGGCCCTATATAAATAAATGAATTGAATTGAAAGTGGAAGAAAGCTCCTGTTAATGTCTTGTGGGGAAAAAACTTGGATTACATTCATTATTGATGAGTATCATGAATCTTAAGCTGTTGGTGTCAGTTTGCATTGCAGTAAGGTATTACTACTATAGACATTTCATTTGTTGCCTTGTAGATTTGAAATTGTAGAGCGGGTGAAATAGGTGCGTCACGATTTTGGCACACTAACTGCATTTGCACGCTCTCTGATGTTTTTGGACAAATGCTGGGGCTGAAATGACGAAAAATTCTTCCTTACATAACTTTAAACAAGTCAAAGTGCTGTTGCCTGTGCATGTCTATCTGTTAATATGACGATTCAGTTCACACTTTTGTTGAACGTGGTATGGAAATGTTACCAGGTCTGGCCTAGTCTGAACACGAAAACGCTTGTTTATGAGTGATACAGATTCTCAGCTGAGGGAATATGTTGTATCTGTAAACATATTGACTGTCTGTTACTAAAATCTCTGAATGAAACCACATAGTAACTGTATCACACACTGTATGCATTGCGTTGCCACGGGAACCCAACACGTTTTTAGTTGGTGATGCACATGAATATGTTTTTAATGTTTGGTCCTGATTTGTTGTCAAATCTATTTACACTGCTAGTACTGCGGCTGATAGAACACAGATTAGAAAATTAATTAGTTGATAAGTATTTGTTACAGAGGATATTCAATCAGTAACATTAATTTCACTTTGATTTGGCCACGAAATAACATGATATTCTGCATTATGGGACAGTGTCAGACCTAAATGCAGTTCAATACAATAAAATGTTTAAATATATTAAGTTTAATAGTTTATGGCATTTAAAGCTTAATAATTTTATTGTGGAGTTGTCAGAAAGTCCCTGCATTGATCAATAAAATAAATATATTACGCACGTTCAACAATTCTCTACCAGCATTTCTGTCTTGCATCATGTACAGTCGCAACGCTTTTTACCATCATACATTTTTATATTTCTCATTGTTCTCCATTAAAGCAACCTGCTGACTGAAGCAGCTGAACACGATGGTTTTGTTTTGTGCAGAAGAAGAGTCACATGGCGCGTTGAATGCCCACTTTGTGCGAACGCGCAAAGATTTGAAAGCTGAAAGTCTGAGTCAATAAAGAAAGCTGATAACCACCTTCTTACTACTTGTTATCTCTGACTGGGGTTTTAGCTTCTGTCAAGATGACTTATACAGAGAAGGCCCAGCTACACTATATTGCCAAAAGTATTCGCTCACCTGCCTTGACTCGCATATGAATGTAAGTGACATCCCATTCCTAATCCATAGGGTTCAATATGACGTCAGTCCACCCTTTGCAGCTATAACAGCTTCAACTCTTCTGGGAAGGCTGTCCACAAGGTTTAGGAGTGTGTTTATGGGAATTTTTGACCATTCTTCCAGAAGCGCATTTGTGAGGTCACACACTGATGTTGGATGAGAAGGCCTGGCTCTCAGTCTCCGCTCTAATTCATCCCAAAGGTGTTCTATTGGGTTGAGGTCAGGACTCTGTGCAGGCCAGTCAAGTCCATCCACACCAGACCCTGTCATCCATGTCTTTATGGACCTTGCTTTGTGCACTGGTGCACAGTCATTTTGGAAAAGGAAGGGGCCAGCTCCAAACTGTTCCCACAAAGTTGGGAGCATGGAACTGTCCAAAATGTCTTGGTATGCTGAAGCATTCAGAGTTCCTGTCACTGGAACTAAGGGGCCAAGCCCAGCTCCTGAAAAACAACCCACACCATAATCCCGCTTCCACCAAACTTTACACTTGGCACAATGCAGTCCGACAAGTATCGTTCTCCTGGCAACCGCCAAACCCAGACTTGTCCATCAGATTTCCAGATGGAGAAGTGCGATTCGTCACTCAAGAGAACGCGTCTCCACTGCTCTAGAGTCCAGGGGCGGCGTGCTTTACACCACTACATCCAACGCCTTGCATTGCACTTGGTGATGTACGGCTTGGATGCAGCTGCTCGGCCATGGAAACCCATTCTATGAAGCTCTCTGCTGAAGCACTGTTCTTGAGCTAATCTGAAGGCCACATGAAGTTTGAAGGTCTGTAGCAATTGACTCTGCAGAAAATTGGCGACCTCTTCGCACTATGCGCCTCAGCATCCGCTGACCCCGCTCCATCAGTTTACGTGGCCTACCACTTCGTGGCTGAGTTGCTGTCGTTCCCACACGCTTCCACTTTCTTATAATACAGTTGACTGTGGAATATTTAGGAGCGAGGAAATGTCACGACTGGATTTGTTGCACAGGTGGCATCCTATCACAGTTCCACGCTGGAATTCACTGAGCTCCTGAGAGCGACCCATTCTTTCACAAATGTTTGTAAAAGCAGTCTGCATGCCTAGGTGCTTGATTTTATACACCTGTGGCCATGGAAGTGATTGGAACACCTGATTCTGATTATTTGGATGGGTGAGCGAATACTTTTGGCAATATAGTGTATTTCTAACTTGCTTCGTGGTATGGTCCTCAGGACAGCACTGTCTATTCCTCCAGTCTCAGCAGAGCACTGCAGAATTTTCTCTTCAGGTGTTAGTGCAGCAGTTGTACGAGTGTGATCAGCCATTTCCAGTTTGCAGTGCTTACAGAGCAACACACCATTATTCTCCATCTAAATACTCTCAAACTTTAAATGATCACTGCAAAAACTTTATCTGCAGCTTGTTCTTCTGGCAAATCCATGCTTTGACAAGGCGTTGTCATTTTTGTGGCACACTATTGTCTCGGTTTGCCCCAGTCCTACTATAGTAAAAGACTGTGGTTAAATGTTTGTTTCTTAATATTTCTTGAAAATCACTCATCCAAATGACTACAAACTGGACACTGCACTTCCTTGACTTCTCATTATTACACAAATCACATTTGGAGCTGATCAAATAGTTAGAGGAAAGCAAATAACAGGCAGACATACAGTACCAGTCAAAAGTTTGGACACACCTTCTCATTCAATGGTTTCATTTATTTTAATTATTTTCTACATTGTAGATTTGTGTGGAAGACATCAAAACTATTGGAAGAACACATACGAAATTATGTCAAACAAAAAAGCGTGAAAGCAGAACATGTTTCATGCTGATTTTGAATAAATCAGATTCTTTAACGTAGCCCCATTTGCTTTGATGACAGCTTTGCACACTCTTGGCATTCTCTCAGTCTGTTTCATGAGGTAGTCTCCTGGAATGGTTTTCCAACAGGCTTGAAGGACTTCTCAGAGATGCTGAGCACATGTCAGCTGCTTTTCCTTCACTCTGCAGTCCATCTCATCCCAAACCATCTCAGTTGGGTTTAGTTTTGGTGATTATGTAAGCCAGGTCATCTGACGCAGCACTATATCACTTTCCTTCTTGGTCAAATAGCCCTTACACAGCCTAGAGGTGTGTTTGGGGTCATTGTCTTGTTGAAAAACAAATGATGGTCCCTGTATGCGCAAGCCAGATGCGATGGTGTTGCAGGATGCTGTGGTAGCCATGCTGGTTCAGTGTGTCTTCAATTTTGAATAAATCAACAGTGTCACCAGCAAAGCACCCCCACACCATCACACCTCCTCCACCATGCTTCACGGTTGGAACCACACATGCAGAAACCATCAGCTCGCATTCTCTGGTCTCACAACGACACAGTAGTTGGAATAAAAAATCTCAAATTTGGACTCATCAGATCAAAGAACAGATCAGATTTCCACTGGTCTGCTGTCCATTCCTTGTGTTTCTTGGCCTAAACAATTCTCTTCCTGTTGCTCATCCTCAACAGTGGCTTCTTTGCGCCATGAAGACCTGATTCGTGCCGTCTCCTACGGACAGTTGATGTTGAGATTGGTCTGCTACTTGAACTCTGTGAAGAACTTATGTGGGTTCTAATCTGAGGTGCTGTTAATGTGTTTCATTTCATTAACTGCATCTGACGGAATTGGTGACATGAATAAAGTTCTTCCTCCAGCTCCCTCTGTCCAACATTGTAGTCAGAAGTTCTTTGCCTTCCAGACCAATGTCGTCTTCTCGCACCTTCCTTAATGTTGCGCTAGGTCTGCTATGTAGAAATACATGAAATTGCGGTTTCTGAGGCTGGGTAATCTAATAAATCCCCTGCAGCAGAGGTAGCTCTTGGTCTTCCTTTCCTGGGGCGGTCCTCATGTGAGCCAGTTTCATTGTAGTGCTTGATGGTTTTTGCGACTGCACTTGGGGATACATTCAAAGTTCTTGAAATTTTCCAGCTCGATTGACCTTTGTGTCTTAAAGTAATGATGGGCCATCGTTTCTCTTTACTGAGTTGTGATTCTTGCCATACTATGGATGACAACAGTAGTCAAACAGGGCTATCCACTGTGTACTAACCCTACCTCTGCACAACACAACTGATGGTCTCAAACACATTAAGAATGCAGGTCATTCCACAAATTGACTCTTGACAAGGCACAGTTGTTAATTCAAAACCAGTCCAGGAGACTAAGTCATGAAGCTGATAGAGAATGCCAAGAGTAAGCAAAGCTGTCCTCAAAGCAAATGGAGGCTACCTAAAAGAATTCAAAATATAAAACGTTCTGATTTAACACTTTGTTTACTACATAACTCCATATGTGTTCTTCATAGTTTTGATGTCTTCAGTATTAATCTACAATGTAGAGAATAATTAAAATAAATAAAAAACACTGAATGAGAAAGTGTGTCCAAACTTTTGACTGGAACTGTCCATATAGAAAGATTCTTTGATTTCATAGAGAGATAAATCTCTGTCCAATGAGTTGTCTGAATTACAGAAAAAAACATTTCCTATCAGTCAGTATGTTGCGAGAGAGAAGACAGACAGTCCTCTGTGGAGTTTCAGCTGGTTAAATCTCCACCCTTCCCCTCGCTAATCTCTCCTGTCAGCCCTATACAGCCTAACACACAACTGTCCACCCATAGAAGGAACATACGTTTTCAAGTTTGGACTCCCTAGTTTGGACTTTGTTACCCTACAATGATTCCCAATGGTTCAGTGTAGGGACCGACTGATAATCAGCCCAACCATTTATTGATGTCAATATTTGGCATTTTTAAGTTTTTCAATGCCCTGCTTCAGCTCTGATGCAGCCAGCTCTCTTTCTGTATTCATTCTGGGGTCTCAAGCAATGTCCCACTTGCAGGACTTTCTTAATTGGTGGTACATGTTACGAGTTACAACCAATCACTGAAAGAGACTGATTACAGAACAGAACTGACGAGCATATTTGCTGAGCAGAGAAGCTCCAATAAATTAGTACAGCATTAGTCCAGTATTATTTTTTGAATGGCAGGTTTCCTGTTATCGCGTGCTGTTAATACATAACAATGAACGAATATATGTACAAATTCCGTAACAGTAATCCCTATAGATAAAAATAATAATTATGAACAATAGGTAGTCTGCTATGATATGCTGTTAATAAATAATTCTTAATGTTTAATGGTTCCAAATATTGGTTATCAGCCTCTTTCAATTGCCAGTAATTGATATCAACATCACCCCTGAAAAGAAAACAAATCATTTCAGTCGATCCCTAGCTCAGTGTCACACATAAACCCAATGTTAAAAACAGCTCGTTCATAATGCAAGATATCTGTTTGGACTATATGTACTGGTGGCAGATCAGAAATAACAAAAACTGAAAGCATTTGAAATTTTAACAATAACAACTAGTATGGAGTACAGCAATCAAATGGTTTCACATAACATAATTTGCCAATTAATGTTGTCAAAATGTGTGGAAACTTAAAATACAGTCTGTGATATCTTATTCTATTGTGCAAATCTGGGGCAAATCTATGCCGTATTTCCTGTCCTCACAGTGATGGCTGTCCTGAGATCGAAACTTACCGAGACAGTGATGTTCTAAATAAAGACCTGCCTTGATGACAGAACTGACAGATTGCATTCACATTTCCATTGTGACATAAAAGAACATGGTGAAGTGTAAATGCACAAGACTGAGGGCTTTTTGTATTTGAACACTGTCCACAGTATAGCAGGTTAAGCCTTGACAAAGTGAAATGTCAATTCGCATTTTTATTTGTTTTTTTACTCAAATAACACACGTGGAAAATTATAACGCTATTGTGGAAAAACATTTTCATTTTGTAGTTGAAACTGTCATTTTAGCAAAGCCAGTTCTAAGCGTAAGCTATAGTTATACTTGCTGAGATGAAGATCTTATACTAGCACATTAAAAACAAATGTGAAAAAATTTTAAACAAAAAACTGTTTACTCCATAAAGTAAGATACTGACAGGGATATTAATTTATTCAATTAGCACTTTTATCTAACAATTTCACTGTGCTTTATGTATGCATGGACAAATCAAGTAAGATTGAACACAAAAAATTATCATGTAGCTTTGGCATACTGAGTGGACCTCTCCATACCAGTAATACACCCACCTTGGTCAGTTTTGGTGGCAGGCTTCCAGTTCTCTGCACTGATCACAGGCAAGCACACCTGTCCCTTTTCATCAATGTTGGGGTGATAGATCTTTGTCTTGAATGTAATCTTGGGAGGCTTGAAAGGGTACTCGGTGGGGAAAATGATTTCAATCCTGAACGCACCTTTGTCATAAGGAGGGTTGTCCTAAAAGTACATGAAGCAGGTTAAAAAAGTAAACTGTGGGCCGATATTTCAGAGATATATGCATATTTTAGAGGAATCAAAAAAGAGGTGCTACTTACAGGAACAATGAGCCCTTGCCATGACAATAGGTTTGATTCCTCAACTTGGATGTTTCTGAAGTTTTTCATTCCAGACTTGCGAATCTCGTCAAGTTCCTGAGAGACAAAGCATACAGTGGATTAAGGCTGAGCTGATAAACAATGCTATCATTCATTGCTAAAGAGCGACAGTAATCACAATGCTAAGTCAAACAGACCCAGCAGGCTTGGACTCCATAAGAGTAGTAATGTATGCTGCTGTATTTAAAGTTTGCAAAGGAATCTTATCAATACTGTAAAAAGTGTATATATGCTGCATTTTATAGGGCTTTTCCCACAGATATGGAAAAGCCAGCCAGAGGAAAAAAGTAGCCAGCGCTGGTGTCCAGTAGCATTCGCCCCCTCAAGAAAACGTCTGACATTAAAAGTTGAATTTGGTGGCATCTGGCATATTACAATGTCCCTACTCTATCTGATCTAATTTATTACAGATTTGAACCCTGACAGTAAACATGTAGTGAATTATTGCAATGGAGAATACATTTCTTGTGTATTTAGGCTCACACACTGATTGAGTGTACCATGTGTCAAATCTGGGGTCACAGAGGATTAGTTATTCAGTTAAAAATTCTTGAAGAGGGGTGAGGTCATGCTGATTGTTGCATTGTTTCCAGCAGCACAATAAAATGCCATAACTTCAGAAATAATGTAGTTAAAGTTGTGATATTTTGCAGGGTCACTGATATGTACATATGATCTTCAATATTACAACCCTGCTTTGACCAAAATAATACAAACCAGTTATACGACAGTGTAAATTTGTTTTAAAAAAAATAAAATAAAAAAATTAAATGTTTCTGTCTACTCCAATACTCCACCAACCATACAACCTCTATTCTCTGGTTGATTTTTTTTTCCCATGTGATTAGCACCAATATGATCTTTATATATGTAAAGTATGGTGCCAGTCAGAGGCGTATTTTATGAGAAAAGAATCATTAAAATTGTTTTTGCATTTATGGTCAATATTTAAGCATGCATTGAGCAGGTATGATAGGTGAAACTGCTCCGAAAGTGGTCCCACCTGGATGACTTACATAATATTGTTACTGGGCTAAAAGAAAAATCTTGGTTTACAGTGCTTGAAATCATGTTATGAAAAGTGGTATCATAAGCAATCAGGTGCATGTTCAGATAGATTTATTATATGCATGTGATACAAGTCACATATTCCTTGATACAATACCCAGCGTGAATGAAACAGTGGTTTACAATTTACATCATAGTGTACACATGTACATTAAACAATGCTCAAGGTGTGTCTTTGATGTTTTGGTGTAATCCAGGTTGTGGCAAGATTCACCACAAATGAGGTTATCACCAATAGAACATGTTCATAGAACTTCCTCAGCTGGAGTCATTTTGCCTAATGACAGTTCATCAAATTTACACCAAGATTATATGACATCAGCATCTTTTGGAATACCTAGGAAAAAGCATCCATATGGTTAACAATGGCATCAATATTGCATAAAGAGGCAGTGAACCGGGAAACCCATTTTCCACATGTAATTGGGCATGAACTACTTTAAAATAGGGATTTAGTGTTACATCAGTACACCATGTATTATTGCTCCCGACTTCCCCAACACAATGTCTTTATATGACTAAGTCTTTGCTAACAAGGTTTTTAATGCATTAAAATACATCATGATAAAGACATTAAAACAAGAAAAAGTATGTCTGACATACATCACCTATCATAACTGCTCAATGCATGTTCTATAACCAAAAATATGAAAATTTTACGTTTTGCTTAATAATATACATATGCACAGAAAAAAAACAACTGACAAATGTGAGATGGTCAAGTGTAAACTTTTTAACATTTGGAGTTTAAAAATAGATAGATAGATAGATAGATAGATAGATAGATAGATAGATAGATAGATAGATAGATAGATAGATAGATAGATAGATAGATAGATAGAACAGTACACTAACGTCACATGTTGCTCCACATGGCAGAAGCATTTGCCACTTGGACAAAATAAGCCATGAGAAACACTGCTTCTAAAGGGTCCTTAACAGTTTAGAGTCAAGACTTCAACATTTTCTTCAATTTAATTATCTTTAAGCGGTTATGCAAAACAGGAGGACAAATGACGTATTTTCCTCGTATGTTTTTCACTTAACCCGAACGCTTCCTCGTTTCGTGAATGGCAGATTCTCGCTGTCTTGGACAATTTGAAAACACTGAAAATGTGAAGTAGCTATGCTTTGGGATGTCAAACAAAGCATATGAATGCTGTATACTTGTAAGCAAGTTAAAAAGTGTCAGTTTTGAGCCACTTTCTGCTGGTCCTAGTCAGTTTAACTTCGTCATGAACAGATACTAGGGATCAGATAATGTTACAGGCCATATTCACTGTCCGTCGGTCTTCGTGCTTTCAGTTTTGTATCGTCGAAGCTAACCGCGGTAACTGGTACATCGGCTTAACCACGGAAATACGCAAAAAAAAATCATCGTAACTGGTGAATTTAATAGTATAGTCATTTAACTGGAATGCGGGTACGGGGATTGAAAGAGATACAAACAACCTCACTTTAATCACATTCAAAAAAATTGAACACCGGTTAACGCATACCTTGCGCAATGTGCTACTGCCACTTTACAATACCAAACTGTCATGTACTGCCTGTCGCTTCCTCGTGACAGGACTGGGGAATGTTAACGGTAGATTTACACAAAGTTCACCCCCACCCATTCCCTAATGACGAACGGCAAAACCTGGCTAACCGTGGCTTTAGCGGACTCACTGCTGGCTAGCTGAAACGCAGCAAAGATCTGGGGATAGCAATGTAGCCGATTAGCAAACGGCTTATACTAGGGAAACGCACACATCGTCTAACGTTGGCTACATTAAGCTCACTCCCTCAGTCACACAACCCATATCTGCCTGACGTCCAAAGCCGGTTAGAAAATGTAACATGAGTTCCTCAGTCGTCGTCGGAGGGTTGACTGTGGACTCTCCGGCCTAATTTGCCGGTGCCCCGCTGCCGAACGTTCATATCTGGTCAGCTAGGTGTCAAGTGGTGATCGCTCTTTTTTATTTACAGTCAAAAACCGCCACTAATTGTGCATTCACACAGCCAGATTTCTTATATGACCTTAGGCAAACGGCGAACCCATCCACGAGCAGCCAGTGCATTAAAATTTTTGTACAAATAACAGGATCGGGAGATTTACCTTGGCCAGCCTCCTGCTCGCCGCCATCTTGAAACTACTGTGTGTATTCCCAGAATACACAGCGCGGTGAATATGGTCTGGTGCTGGGCTGGAGATCAGGTCATACATTTTACATTCTATGGTTAGTCTGGGATCTTGAAGGGAAAAAACACGAATCTTACATGAGCGTGTCAATCGGGAAAACCGGGCTTCTTCTCAGACGGCTTTGTCCTTAGTGGTACCTAAAATAAATGTTACATGACCCACAGAATTGCAGTTTTTCTTTTAGGATTTGGCATTTTCCTACAATATAAATGTAGTCGTGCTAACTTTGGAAAAAAGTTTGACAAATAGAAGCCTGCATTGTATTCCATTGTTGATGAACTTGTGATGCATTTAAATGACAAATTATTAGAATAATTTTTGACTACCAGCAGACTCAGGCTACTCTCAGGGGCTGGGGAAATAAAAATGTAAAATGAACAATGCTTGTCTCCCTACATGCAAATTTTCCACCAAAACACTTCTCCATCCCTATTTTGAGGGCCCACGTGAAACCTACTTGGCTTGGTTCCACCTAATACTTATAATAGTTGGTTTAGTTTACAGAAATACAAACAAGCCAAGGTGTTTTTTTTTCTCACATAGCAGAATAGGCACTGACAGCGCTGTGTAGATTGGTCTGGCTATGTAATAGTACTGCATCCCCAGTACAGATGACCATTGAAAGACTTTCAAGATAGGAATCATTTTTTCAAACTTCCTAAACAGAGATTTAAATTCAACTGTGCAGCCCTAATGATTAACATCTATTGTAAACATACCTTGGTCTGTCTGACCTCCTCTCTTGCTTTTACACCTTTGGCTTCAACCCTTAAATGAAGAACAGCCTTTGCAGGTCACTTTGCAGCAACCCCTAGAGGGCTTTATAGGGTAAAAGTTCAAATGAATGCAGCAAAGAATAAGGAACTCCTGGATGACAAGCTGGTGCAGTCTGTAAGATAACTGTGACTTGGAAGAAGATTTGTTTTCAACAAAGACAATGCCCTAAAGCATTACAGTCAAAGCTACAAATAAATGTTTGTAAAATGTAGATGAAAATTTTTGGGTGGACTTGAGAAGGGCTGTTCAGTCACAATCATCGTACAACCTGACAGAGCTTGAGCAGCTTTGCAAATACAAATGGGGTAAAATTGCAGTCATTGAGCCCTTTCTTTCCATTTAGGCTCTGTGTGTATGTGTGTGTGCGTGCGTGCGTGCGTGCGTGTGTGCGTGAGGTCTAACAAGTTGATATTTCACTATTTCACAGGTGAGCTAGGAATGGCCTCCCTTCGACATAATTATTAGATTTTGGGGCCAATCAGTGCAAAAATAGATCAAAGGTCACTTTTACAAAAATGTCATATACCTTCAAAAGAGTGGAAGGTAGATTTATGGTATCTGGTGCAGACAAGCAACCATGTTCAGACTTTCCGTTTGTGATGTTACATTTGACTGGATGATATTTCAAGGTCACATAAATTTTGACTGCATTGCAACTTGAAAACGGTACAAGATAGAAACATTGTTTCCATTGGAAACAATATATAGGCTTCCCACTGGGGATGTAACATTTGACCTTGGATGATATTTCAAGGTTAAACTCAAGGTAAAAAAATATAGATATTGCCATTCTATGTTAAATAACATTTAATGTATACATGGATAGTACCCATTTCACCTTGGAAAACCAGCCAACCATGATTAGTGAAAGAAAACACCTATTTTGTGGTAAGTTTTGTAATGCCACTTTACAAAATACAGTATACAAGCTATTAAAAAAGTCAACTGAATCTACAGGAAAAGGGAACGATATGGAAAAGGGACCCTTCATCCCAATAGACACCATAGCGGTCTTTCCAAATAACTGTCATGCAAATTTGCAGTACACTTTTGAAATATTGCAAACATTTCAAAGAAAAAATGGAAGTTTGACTTGTTTTCATTAACTGTTTTGGATCAAACAACCTAAACTACTTAGACTTATCAGAAGCGGGTAGGGTTAAGACCTGAATAGAAGAAGCTGGAAACAAATTCAGATGTTTTCCAACCACTTAAAACCCTTGAAGAAGAAAATGAACCAAACAAGATGGTCAAAGATACCTATCTATGAGACAAAAGTGGAGAGACATCACCAGGAATTGTTTTCAGTGGGGCAAGTTATAATCACAGTACAAAGGTTCTGGATTTGAACTGGCTGGTCTAAAGACGAGCATGATCGATTAATTGGTGAATCTAAATTGTCCACAGGTGTGAGTGCAAATATGCATTGTTGTCTGGTTGTTCATGTTAGCGCTGTGATGGCAACCTGTCCAGGGTGAACCCTGTCCTTTGCCTTGTGTCAGCTGGAGTGGATTGGACTTTTTTTATTCATGCCAACCGCAGGAACTTTCCTCTGCTGATTTTGTGAAAATGTTGAGTCTAATTTCCAAGGCAGAAGTCATCTGATTTCTTTAGGCAGATATCTAAGACTAGGCTATCCTTTGTCACCAATGTAGTTTGGACTGATCATTGACCTTATTAATGTCATGTTTAAGAAACAACACAAACATTAAAATGATAATTATCATGACATTGAACATAAAATGTCCCTCTATGCAGATAACATAGTTTTATTTTAACAGAGCCAAATAAATCAGTATCACACCTAGTATAACAGCACTTTCTGGAAGGTAAAATTTAACAAATCAAATGCTTACAGATGAACATAATTCAGCACTTAAATAAACTGTGTTCTCTATAGGACACGAGAAAGTCTTAAATATTTGTGAATGAATGTTATATTAATTTTAAATCATGGGCAGCATAATGGTACAACAGCTAGCACTGTCACCTCACAGCTAGAAGGTTCTGTGTTCAGATCTCCAGGTCAGCTAAGCCCTTTATGTGTGGAGTTTGCATGTTCTTTCACGTGTCTGCATGGATTTTCTCTTGGTGCTCCAGCTTCCTAACACAAGACATGAATGGTAGGTTAAGTTGTGATTGTAAATTGTCCCTAGTTGCGACTGTGAGCACGCAAGACAAAGAATCAACACAAAGCAACATGTCTGTCTCTTTCTGTTGATTCTTTGACGGACTGGCAGTTTGTCTGGGATGTACCCCATCTTTTGCTCATAGTAAGCTGGGATGCAAGCGAGTCCCTCTGCAACTCACAGGACAAATGGGCATAGAAAATGGATAAATATTAATTTGCAATTGAATTACTTCTTTCAGTAAAATTATATTCCACTCTGAAACATGGTCAAAATATATATGGACGAGGCAATCTAGTGGACAGTTCTCTGGAAATGGGTTGTCCTGCTGCGCTTCTTGCTGCTATGCCTCTTGACCATCTGTTCAATCTCCCACCTCAATTTACTAATTCTAGTGCTCTTAAAAAAATAAACATAACATAAAATCCTCTGACAACTTACACAATTCTTCTTTTACAAGTATAAGTCTTCTCAATAATCTTTTTGTTTTGAAACAATTCCTTTTATTATCATTGCAAATTCTGCAGTTAAATTAATAATCTCTTGTTGCATTATAAATAAATAGAAAGTGCATATGGTAGTTAAGTGGCTAGTAGGAACTCCAGACAGTTAGTGTGACTGTTTGGCAGTAAAGTGCTCTTATGGCTCTGGAGTAGAAGCTGTATTTCAGTCTGTTTGTGCATGATTTAATGGACCTGAAGCATCTACCTGAGGGTTGTGGGTCAAACAAATGGTGCCCAGGATGGGTTTGATCCTGAAGAATGTTTGCTGCTCTGCTGACACAAGAAGAGCTGATTAAGTCCCTCAGAGAAGGCAATGAACAGACAAAGATCTTCTAGGTGATGTTGGTGACCCTCTGAAGGGCTCTCCTGACCACTGCTGAACAGCTGGTGAACCACACAGTGGTACAGTGCACCAGCAAGCTCTCGACAGAGCAGCGGTAAAAGTACACTAGCTGCTTTACCTGCATGTTGTTTTTTCTGAGTATCCTCAGGAAGTGGAATCACTGTTGTACCCTCTTCACTGCTGCTCAGCTGTTGACAGTCTGGGAGAAATCTTCATCAATGTGTGTGTAACCAGTGGCACCTGGTGGTCCTCCGCTGTCGGCTGGTTATTTGTACAAACCCTCTGATATCATCTATCCACTCATCTAGAGACAATGAATTTTTATTTTTCAGTTTTCCAGGAAAAGTGTCCGCAGGAACCTGAAGGCAGGGACCCTTTCCACAGAGTCCCTGTCAATTGTTGGCAGGTCCGTGTCTGCTCAGTTTCTTTGAAAGTCCATGAGGAGTTTTTTTTTTTTTTTTTTTTAATCAGACCAGATTATTCTCTGAACACCATACCGTCAGTCTTTGGACTTCTTCTCTGCAGGAGGACTCATCTCCTCCTGGGATAAGTTCAATCACAGTTGTGTCATAGGTAAAAATTAAAGCAACTTAAATTCCATGATAGGGTTAGGTTACTGTTGGTACACTATCCCCACTCCAAACCACCTCCCACTATCCCTACCCTCTTCATCCCTGCTCCCATCGAACAGTCAAGGCAGATGGCCAACTTCCCTGAACCTGGTTCTGTCCAGTCCATGGTTCTGTCAGAGTTTTTTTTCCCTCCTCCCTATTCTAGGTTTGTTTTTCATTCCTTCCAACCATCACTCATAGGGAATCCAAAGGCAACTTTTTTGCTTGAATGTTGGGTTTTCTGTTCTCTGTTTAGAATTTGTATTTTCGACACCTATAATGCTAAGTGCTGTGAGATGACGTTATGAATCTGCAGTATGCGAATAAAACTGAAATGAAATTACAGGAAAGTTTTTGACTTTATATACAATATAAAAATGGAAAACCGCAAGTTTTTTTTTTTAAAGAGTTAGAGTTGCTGTTGAATTACAAAAAAGCCCATTTTTAAAATTGTGGACATTGGTAAGTAGCAATCAGGAAAGGTCTATTTTGTGTGATCACCTAGCAGTGCAATAGTACTTAAAAATGTTTTTGTTCTTGTTTTTGAGTAAATAAATTAAATTAAATACTTGTGTGCAGTTGGAACAACATGGTTTGCCTCAGATGCTGCCAATGGCCAACTCTGGAAAAACTGTGTCTGTTTCTATCTTCATACTGTAAAATTATAAGTAAACGTGCAAAGTGTGACTGTGCTGTCTTCACAAATTTGCTGCCAAGTAGTCCTATCGAATAGAAACCCAGCAAAGAGACTCGTATAAATGCGCGGCTCCGGATAAGCCACTGTACGGCTGTGGCGTCACCTGGAAGTAGTCGTACTGTGCGGCGTGACCGGAACAACAAGATGGCGGAGAATGGGGATTTTCGGGTAGGCGACAAGAAAAACACTGATTGTGACTTACTTCTGTTAACATTACAACATTTAACAATAACTTTCAACGAATAAACTTGTGGATAAATTGCGCCCTGAGCAGATAAACCGGGAGGACACTGTTAGTCAAGAATCTGCTTTGCCAAATCACATAATTAACGTTTCAGTATTTAGCCTTAATGCTAACTGTTTATGACTAGCAAGTTGCCAATAGGTCCCTCGTTATCTCGCAATAAGTCGCTGAGAGCATATCACGCTATCCGTTGCTGTTGTACACGCGTCTAATGTTTTTACATTCTCCTTTTGTAAGTACGTGTGTATTTACATCTGATAAGTGCCCTTAACGTAATGTTAACTGTTTCTGTTTAAAAAAAAAAAAAATCGTGGCAGACGAGGATGCACCTACTAGCCTAAAGTTAACGGGATTTGGAAACTCTCAATTTATTGAAGCTGCACTTAGTTTTGGGGTGTTTAACAACTTAATGTTTATAATATCTAAATAATATTTTATATTGAAACAAACGCAACAAGACGCAAAGCTGTTAAATATTTGCAACTCCGTAAATAACTTGTTTATTGCAAGAGCCACATCTACTGTTTGTAATGAACTCATCTCAGTGCAGTTCAGTTCAATTGTCAGGCTTGGCGGTTTCAACAAGCAGTAATGCCAAAGTATAGTTTGTCTAGATATTTAGGCACAATACAATAGTAATAAAATGAACATGAATACAACTTTAATATTGTTTTTTTTTTTTAAATAGTATGCCCCAGTATATAGTTTGCGTTTGTGTGTGCAGTGTGTCAGGGTCCTTGACTGTACTTCAGGTTATGACGTGCTGATACATACTGAACCACTAGATGCCCACTTCTCACACATATGGTTTGTGTCTATCGCTGGCTACATTGTTTAAATCTGTGTTCATTTTGCCTTGCGCTAGGTGTTCCTATTTGAGTAGCCAACTGATTGCAGCCAAGGCTTGCTAGGCTTCAGAAAGACAGTCCAATGCAACGTCAGTTGATGTTTGCTTGTGTTGCGGTTTCTAGTCAGATCATCATTAGAGTAAGTTAATGTTAGTACTGGCCTTGGTTTGTGGTTGTGTGTAGGCAGCAGTGCTACCCCTGGGATCATGTTTTTGTGATCTTGTTTCTTCTGTGGTATTCTAGGGCATAGTATCATGTTGAGGGATGTTGAAACTTTTAGATGTTACTGGGCTTTTTTTGGCACAAAAAAGCGGTCTTACTGAACTTCTCCTGTGGCATTTGTATGCTGAAAAGTGGCTACAGTTTAGCAGTAGGATTCATTATCAAGGAGCTGTATGACCAGAGTTTCTCCAAGATCACCACCATGGTATTGCTACCAGAAAGTCACTGTTGTTGTTTGCTGGTTGTAGTGAACACTGTCATCTCTATTAACAGAAGTCAGTCCTGTAACAAAGACTTCAGCTTACTGACTGGGGAAGACGTTGTGTGGCACCACACCGAAGCCAGCATGAGCCTCCAGCAGCCAGTCCCTCTCATCCCCCCTGTCCACCCAGATGTACAGATGAAACCCCTGCCCTTCTATGATGTCCTGGACGTTCTAATTAAGCCTTCAAGTTTAGGTCTGTGATGTTTTCTTTGTCTTTTTGTTTGATGGAAATGATTATTAGACTTTTTGAAACATTGCCGAAAATGTCTTGTCGTTCAGTATATAGAGAGTTTCAACACAACACTTTTCAAATTATATACAAGGACCTTACTCAAATACTTTTAACGTTCAGATAGTGAGCAAAGATATGTCTATAAGTGTGATTGAACTCAGAAATAATGAATTCTGAGCTATTTTATCAAAGCACAATATTATAATTTTCACATTAATAAGTCTGTGGTCACATATAAGGGATGGACCAATTACTAGCTGAACTGGTATTTGGCATTTTTACCATTATTGGTATTGGTATTATTTTCACTGACCAGTTGTCGCCCATTAGAGATTACAAAACACTGTCTGTAAAACAATAATAATAATGATAATAATAATGTTTTAAGATCTGGGCCTTAGTGGGCAATAAAAGTGACAGAACTTCAGGAGACAAACTGTTGTTGATCTTAATCTCAGTAAACAGGAGAGTGTCTAAGCATCACATGACACTCAAGATTCATCATGCCCGTTTCTATTGTACATATTCAGTGTCAGTAATCATTATTAATTATCATTATTAGTAATGAAGATTAGTTATGATTGACAGGTTTTCTGCTATCATGTGCTGTTAATATATAATATTTAATCAATATGTGTATAAATTTAGCAACAGTAATCCTTATAATGAATTAAGTTAGTTATAAATGACAGGTTCTGAGCTATCACATGCTGTTAATAAAGAAATTTTAGTGTATATTTGTTCCAAATAACAATTAGCAGCCTTTCTCAATCACCAATAATTGATATCGACATCAGCCCTGGAAAAAACGTATTGGTCAATGCCTATCACGTAACACTTAATAACTTAACCATTTTCTATCCTATCATTCCCAAGCAATGTCAAGAGCTGAGCCCTGTAGGCTATTATGACACAGCACAACTGAAAACAATACAGTACAAAGTAAATGAATCCACATAAATAGCCAATATGGATGTAAAGCTAAGAGTTTGGTTGTATCCTGTTATGTTTATATATAGCATATTAGTAGGACTTGCCTTGACAATTTTGCATACACTGTGATTTTAATGATCTAGTAGAAAGTGTTACCTCACATTACACATTTTCATTGGCCTTTCTGTTTGACCAGAGCTCATTGTCTGTTCACCGAAACACAAAACATCTTGTCAATTTTGTGCAGTGACAATTTCAATATGGTTTATGTAGACATGATCAAACATTGTGCTTTCTTTCACACTGGTATTCTGGTTATGAGGCTCATGCAGGTTTGAAGTATATGTGGAGCATGGCGGGTACATGGAGCATGGAGAAATCATCATATTCATACCTCCATATGCATGATAAATACTGGTATCTCAATGACAGATTTGTGTGTGATGACTGTGTACGTACCTGTGATGTGATGTTTGCTCACACATGACGGTTTAATCTGACATCCTGTAACTGCTAGCCAAAACCTAAATTAATTACACTTCGAAAATTAGGCTGCTTAAAATTCTATCAGGCTTAGCACTACTGCCAGCTGCGAGTTTGCCTTACCCATCATATTGCCAGCCATGGGACACACCAATAGAACGGCCCATGTCATTCTCCATGATCTGTCTGGGGGTCCTGAGGTGGAACCTCTGGCTGTTTAATGAATAGCAAAGCTCAATAGGTAGTGAAGGACGTATGAAATAGAGGTGGGCATGAAGGGATACAAATGTACATTTAACTGGAAATTAGCATAGTTGGTCGACTTGACTATGTTGTATTTGTTTTATAGGGTAATTTAAAAAAAACATAATAATTTCATACATTGCATTAATGACATTTGTGGTATTAAATTTTTGCTATTGAAAATTCCAGCATTTGATTGTCTTCCATGATGTGTTGAAAATATAATAAACTGTGACTCCATTATCGAGGTTTAAACCAAATTATTAATATTTTGTACCGTACACGTCCAGTGTGAGTGTGCTTTTAATCATGGCACTAAGGAGGGTCACTTTATAACTACCAGCCATCATTTATGTTTTCAGGAGCGAGTACTGCACAGAGGTACCACCAAGAAAAATATTTTATCTTTGCTTTGACACCACAACAAGTTCGAGAAGTATGCATATCCCGGTAGGTCTGTTTGTTAATATGTCAGTTCATCCACAGTTATGATAAAAACATGCCTATTAAAATATGCTTTGTCTTGTTTGTTACAGAGACTTTCTACCAGGTGGCAGAAGGGACTATATGGTTCAGATTCAACTGAGGTGAGAATGTTCAGTTTTCTAACCTGTACATGATAGGTCATGAAATTCCTTAACAGATTTAAAATTTGAAGTTCTTATTGAGAAAAATTATTTTGAATCAAAACATAAAATGCTTAAAATCACGTGAACTATCTTAAAAAAATGTATTCTAGATGACTCCAAGCCCACCTTAATGAAAATGACAACTTCTCGAGCATACGCGTTTACACATACTGGCTCAAGCACACTCCCTGAGCCTAGTTTTGTTGGGAGTTTTTTTGTTTGTTTGTCTTTTTGTTAGACAGCAAATGAACATTCTGTCCTCAAAGTTGATGTGTTAGAAGCAGGAAAAATGGACAAGCGTAAGAATTTGAGCAAGTTTTACAAGGGCCAAATTGTGATGGCTATATGACTGGATCAGAGTATCTCCAAAACGGCAGCTCTTGTGGGGTGTTCCCAGTCTGCAGTGGTCAGTATCCATTAAAAGTGGTCCAAGGAAGGAACAGTGGTGAACCTGTGACAGGGTCATGGGCGGCCAAGGCTCACTGATGTGGATGGGAAGGAAGGCTGGCCTGTGTCGTCCGATCCAAAAGACCAGCTACTGTTGCTCAAATTGCTGAAAAAGTTTGTGCTGGTTCTGATAGAAAGGTGTCAGAATACACAATGCATCACGTATGGGATTGCATAGCTGCAGACCAGTCATGGTGCCCATGCTGACCCATCTGCATGGCAAAAAGTGGCAACAGTAGACCTGAGCATATCGGAGCCAGACCATGGAGCAATAGAAGAAGGTGGCCTGGTCTGATGAATCATGTTTTTTTACATCATGTGGATGACCAGGTGTGTGTGCGTCGCTTACCTGGGGAATGCATGGCACCAGGATGCACTATAGGAAGAAGGCAAGCCAGCGGAGGCAGTGTGATGTTTTGGGCAATGTTCTGCTGGGAAACCTTGGGTCCTGCCATCCATGTAGATGTGACTTTGACACATACCACTTACTGAAGCATTGTTGTAGACCATATGTACACACTTTCATGGAAATGGTATTGCCTGATGGCTGTGACCTCTTTCAGCAGGATAATGTGCCATGCCACAAAGCAAAAATGGTTCAGGGATGGTTTGAGGAGCACAACACCAAGTTTGAGGTGTTGACTTGGATTGGGATCTGGGTAATAGGGAGACTATTCCCCAGATCTCAGTCCAATCGAGCATCTGTGTGATATGCTGGACAAATGAATCTAATCTATGGAAGCCTCCCTCGTAACTTACAGGACTTATAGGATCTGCTGTCAATCTGTCTGGTGAATTCCATGCCTCAAAAGGTCAGGGCTGTTTTGGCAGCAAAAGGGGGACCAACCCAATATTAGGCAGGTGGTCATAATGTTATGGCTGATTGGTGTATATATTTTTCACTTTGAACAGTGTCTGATGAAAAGTATTGAACCTTTTCCACCATATTCTAATTAGTTGAGATACATTTATGTTGTTCCTCAAAATCAGTTTCCAATATTACAATCTTCTATTGTCTTATGCCGAATAGTTTTACAGAATTTGAGCAAAGTCGTAGGTGAGCTAGTGTGCAAATAGCGGAGGGGTAGATTTCCAAAAAAGTGGGGACCTCATAGATCTGTGCTGTCTAGACAAGTCAGTGGTACAGAGTGATATCTGAACCATTTTAAGGCATTAAGGGATTATATTTATTATACTGAACTTTTAAAATGCGTAACTTTGACATGGAGATGAGGTTTAGGGGTTGAATTAGTGACTGGAGAGGAATTATAATTTTGACTTTTCAAGTCCCTATGCAGATTGTTTTTGGTTCATCGTACATATTATGTTGTTCATTGAGTCCTGCTTGATTTAATAGTTTAAACATTTTGCCAAATCCCTTGTTTTATTCAAGGGTGATTTGGCTAAAACAGTAGTAAGATGCGTTGTTACAGAGACACTAACAATCTAAAGCAAACCACACAAACATCTAAAAAATATTAGAATGTTCTGAAAAAGTTCTCTTTTTTTCATCGTTTAAATCAAAAATGTAAATTTTCATATATTCTGTATTCATTATACATACAATGAAATATGTTGAAATATTTGGTTTTAATTTTAATTATTGTGACTTATAGATCAAGAAAATTAGAAATGCAGTATCTGAAATTATTAGAACATTTCCTAAGATCAATCAAAAAAGTATTTACAATACAGAAATGTCCAACTTCTGAAAAGTGTGTTAGTTTATACAGTCAGTACTTGTTTGGGACACCTTTACTATGAATTAGTGCATCAATGCAGCATGTCATGGAAGTGATCAGCATGTGGCATTGCTGGCTAATCAGGCACAGTAATGTCATGGTCAGCGAATCATTGGGTAGTAGTTTTGTCTACCAGCAGGTGCAAAGTCCTGCTGGAAAAGGAAATTGGCTTCTCACTGAAGCTTGTCAGCAGATGGAAGCTTGAAGTGTTTGAAAATCTCCTGTTAGATGCTGTATTGAGTTTGGACTTGATTAAAGACGGTGGACCAACACCAGCAGCGGCATGACACCTGAAGTCATCACAGACTGTGGAAACTTCGGTCTGGACTTCAAACACCTTGGATTTTGTGCCTCTCCACTCTTCATCCAGACAATCCTCTCAAATCTGTGAACATTGCTTGTGCATGTTTTCTCACAGCACTTTTTCCTTCTAGTCAACTTTTGAGTTGATATGCTTTGATACAGTACTCTGCCAACAACCAGCCTTTTCAATAATGACCTCCTGTGGTTGAACCTCCTTGTGGAGGGTGTCCATAGTCGTCTTCTGGACAACTTTCCAGTCAGCAGTCTTCCCTGTGATTGTGGTTGTGTGTACTGAACTAGATCGATATATACATAGCATTTATACTGTTTGAACAGTAATCTACTTAAAATTGAAATGAAAAGTTCAAATATTTTTGAATACTGGATCTCTTGTTTTCCAGGAGCTATAAGCCATAATCATCGAAATTAAAACAAAGAACAATATTTAACCTTATTTCACTTTTTAAAATAATTGATGGAAATAGTGTACTTTTTCATGATGTTCTAATTTTTCGAGATGCACCAGTATATACCTAAATAGAAAAACAAATTACAAATGTCTGTGTGTGGTCTGTTACGTTGTGGCCTTCTTTACCAGCATATACATATCTTACAAGAATATTTCACCATTGCAAATGTAATGATAAGATATCTAAAATGTCATACATTCTATTTATACATGAGAGAATATGAAATCACCATGTAAGACAGTGAAAAAATTATTCGCATAGTACTTGGTATTGAGGCTCTTCAATCTTTCTTTGTCTTGTCAGGTTCTGCTTGTCAGAGACAAGCTGTCCTCAAGAGGATAATTATCCAAACAGTCTATGTGTCAAAGTCAACGGAAAACTTTTCCCTTTGCCAGTAAGTGTTTATTTTACTTCAAAACAGTCAAAACCAATTCAAGTTAAGTATTCAACTGTAAAGCTAATGAGTCTGTATTTTATTCTTACAGGGTTATGCACCACCACCAAAAAACGGTGTGGAACAGAAGAGACCTGGAAAACCACTAAACATTACTTCCTTAGTCAGACTGTCATCTGCAGTACCCAATCAGATTTCAGTGACATGGGCACCTGAAATTGGAAAAGTGACTAGCTTAAGCATTTTTCTTTTCTGCTTATTTTTCATGTGCTTAATGTGTACCTTATATTTGAGGATAGTAGCACTGAGTTCTCTATTAAGGTTGTATGATGAAGATTTTTTATTGTTTTTCAGACCTATTCTATGTCTGTGTACCTGGTGAGGCAATTGACATCACCACTGCTGTTGCAGAGGCTGAGGATGAAGGGCATCAGAAACCCAGACCACTCCAGAGCACTAAGTAACTTTAACATTAAACCACTATGTCAGCATTTCAGAGTTTCACTATAGTTTTACATCAGCAGCTTTTTCTTGAGGTACGCACACTTGACGAGAGGTCTCCAAAAATTCAAAAGTTTTACCTGACCTGAAAAGCACCCATCATGTTTACATGAACACATGTAACTAGGTTACTCAGAAATGTCAGTAACCTGTCCTACAGGAAAATTGAGTGTACACCGTTTCAGCAGTAAATAAAGTAGAAAAACATTGTTTGAAATGTTAAGTAGTGTGACTGCAAATTTTATAATGTCAACAAGTGCTTAAGTGCTTTAATCAGCTTTGGTTTTAGGATTATATTACTGTACAAAGATAATGAAATGGCTTTGAAATTGCTTGCAGTTGTAAAAACTCTTACCATTTTCAAAAATAACTGGTTGAACTGGTGGTGCTTTTGTATATGCTGATTTGTTATGTAACTCAAACAAAACCTGCTCCAGAGCAGGTTAGGTATGCAGCACAAGTTTCAATGGTGATGTATGCTGCTAAGAAATGAATCACAGTCTTTTAACTGAAATCTAGGATTTTACCTGAAAATGCCTTGTTACATCCAGATCCTACTTTGTAATGCTGGCCTCGGGTTACACAAGTAATCTGACAATGTTCTATAGTACAAAATTAAGTTCTTATAAGTGTAATTGTGATCCACTACCATACTCCCTGATTTTTTTATTATTATTTTTATTAACATATTTATTACATGAATACCGTTCATACAGCAACTGCACATCAGAGTGATTTTCATCAATATAAGTGAATAAAGTAAAGTAAAACTATAAATAAAGTAATGATAAAACATGATATTGAAATACAAAAGAATATAAAAGGACATAATAAAAGTAACAAATAGGTCTGATACTAGTAAATTACTTAAAACTAAGTAAAACTAGATAAACATAAGCCCATGAAGATATGTTTTTAGGTTTTGCTTTGTTTGAGTTTGTCAGTTGGGCTAGTGTCATCAGATGAGAGGGAAATGTACTCTAGGAACAGTATCGTCAATGTAGGTTTGTGTAATGGCAGTACAGAGTGGACCAGTGCTGATGTGATCTGTTGGTTAAGTTCCTAGCAGAGTAAAGTTTGCTTTTATATTTGACTTTGGTGTTTTTTTATTCCTTTAAATTATTCTTTTTCATTATTTTGTACTCTTCCTCTGCCCTTTTTGTTCCAGTTAAAGAGAAGCTGACAGCAGATCCAGACAGTGAGATTGCCACAACAAGTCTTCGAGTGTCACTCATGTGCCCGGTAAATTAAGCATCTGTGTAAAATATTTTTGTGATTATAGCAAGTTTCAAATCATTCGGATTGCTTAAATATTTGCTCAGAATTGTGATACTGTGTATGTTGTGTCCATGGATCAGATCAGGGGAGGGTTCAGATAGAGGTATACATTACTTTCTGCTGTATTACGCTTTTAAAACTACATTTTAGGGTCACCAACACACCTTGTTAGTTGTTTGGGAAAACAAACCTTGGCATTAAGTTGCACTAAAAGTGGACTCAATTGACTGTTCTTTTTACCTTTAGAATACCTTGGCGCTCATTAGAATGGGTATCATTAAGATACTACTAATCTTACCAATACTGCTTATCATTCGCATACTTTTAAAGTACTGTTATGGTATCTTTTTTTGTTATTTTTTAAGAGAAATAATCTAAATATATTAAGAACAGAACTAGCATTGCTTTATATTCTTGCTTTGTTAAATTCCTCTCTTTCAATCTTTAGTTTTATGTAAAAAATACTGAATGCAAGGCTTTCTCTCTGACAGTATTTTTACTGTGTAGTATTAAACAGTTTTACTTGACAAAATAATTCTCTCGCCGCCAGCACCAATGTTCAGGTAGAGAAAGGATGACAGTAAAGCAAGACTGAATTTGCCTAGGGCTCCCACATCTCTTATTTAGAGTGCTCTGAAACTAAATGACACTTTAGATGATGTGCTGATCATTCAGCCAACTGTTTAGTCATTACTTTTGTTTATGGACCCATGTTCATATAATTTGTTAAGTCTGTAAAGGCTATAGGCTGCTAGCATACATAACATACCTTGAGATATAAAAGACAAACTACAAGCTCAAATTACAGCCAAAATATTATGGTGTTATGAGAATCAGTAGTCAGTGGTGTGTGTGATGCATGCGTGACTTATGTCTGTGCAGGTGTTGTAAATGCAAACCAACTCCTAAAGAGATAAACTAAAACAACATAACCAGAACTGGGTGTGTGGGTACCTGCGTAGAGAAGCCGAGAGAATGATTGGACTGCAGCCACCTCTTAAGTAACCCAGGAACACATTGGGGCCCATAGGTACTCTTGCTTACATTGAGAACCACAGAACCAACAGAAACAAACCTTTAGAGCCACCCTCAAGATGACCTCAGGTTTATCACAGTACAATGAGTATAAGTGATCAGGATTTTACAATGAGATCAAAAAACTTCCAACTCACTTGAAACTTCCATCTGTACGTAAATGGTAGTTCATGGATCATTGCAAAGTGTTCCCCATTTATTTTGGCTAACTTAAGTCATAATTTGTCCTCCAGCTGGGTAAGATGCGACTGACAGTGCCATGCAGGGCGGTGACGTGCTCTCATCTGCAGTGTTTTGACGCTGCCCTCTACCTGCAGATGAATGAGAAGAAACCAACCTGGATCTGCCCTGTATGTGACAAGAAGGCTGCATATGAAAGTCTCATCATTGACGGGTTAGTTAAACCACTACTACCATGTTATGAAAACATGAACTAATGGTTGCTGCTGCTGAGGGAGAGACATTCAGATTTTAGTAGATTGCACAGATAATGTGGAGCCACTTTCTCAATTCTTCCTATGAGAGAATAGAGTAAATGAATAATCTATGTATTTTCTGCACTATGTCCAAACATTTAAATACACTAAGTTTCTCTGTTCATTTGTTTAGGGACTCCACTTAATTTGTTTAATGTGTTTTACTAGATATTAGCCAAACTGATGCTGTAATCCAGGCACTAGGGCATAATTTAATGGACTGGTATTGGCTAGAATATAACCAATGAAAACGCTTTCTTTTACATATGTCACTGTGTTATGCTCACTGTTGAAGCATCCATCTTTTTAATAACAGCTATACTCTACACTGCCAGCATTTCACTGCATATCGAATCAACGCGTGAATGTTAAAAGTGATGTGGTTGCACTTTGATTTTCTGTGTTGTGACATCTGGATTGCAAAAATGCACTGTGCGCCTTTACTAATCTGCTAGATGTTCTCTCTATCAGTTTGCAAAACATTCAGGTAGTCACATCAGCTTTCACTAATTAACATTAATTCAATAAGTTAGTTGGCTTTTGTAAGATTTGTGTCCTCTCTGCAAGCACCAGACCATCACACTTTGACGTCTCTGTGCACACGAAAGTGTGTTTTTAAAATCCCAAGAACTCCAACAGAGCCATACCGTACAGGTACCATTATTTTTGTCCAGGCCTGTTTCATGAGTTTATTTTTTAAAATAATTCTGTTAAACCACAGTTCAAAAGCAATGTCTGATTTTCATTGGTTAATTTTCATAGAATTTTTATTTATTATTACTTTTTTCAGATTCACATTATTTCTGTGACAATTGTGGGTTTTTCTTTCATTAACCGAGGGGATACCAACAATTTTGTCCACGTGTGTATATCTAATCAACATTTGAGCATTGACTATATCCATTATACGTAACTGGATTAGAAGTGGGGCTTACAAAATGGGCCCATTTTAATTTCTAATAAGAACTTGAACCTTTTGTTGACTGGGGTCATGTGAAATTCAGAACCAAAAAACAGGTTGCTATATCAGAGAAAACAACCAACAATCCGCTTTTGTGACGAGTTGGGGTACAGTTAATGTGTATTGATGCTGTATGTGTTTAACTCTTGATTCAGTTTGTTCTTGGAGATCCTGAATGACTGCTCAGATGTGGATGAAATAAAATTCCAAGAGGATGGAACCTGGTGCCCCATGAGACCAAAGAAAGATGCTGTCAAGGTTCCCTCTCAGTCACTTCCAAAAATTGAGAGTAAGTACATTATCTTCATTCACGGATAGGTTGGAATTGATCTTACCAATATTGTGCCTGATTTGTCATTGTTCTATGTGGCATAGATCTCTATTGTTGCCCAAAACCCTTTTAAATATACCTCAGTGAATGGTGCCACAGTAGCATTTGCCTTGAAGCTGATGTTGTCCATTGTACTTGTAACATCTAAGTTAGATTAACTTGAGTAATCTGTTTTAACTGACAGGCACAAATATCTAGCAGGGACACAACTTACAAAAGCTGAACTGGAAGCACAGCCATTGCCACAAATTAGGAAATTGGTATCTCTTATGGTCACTAAGGCTATGTCAACGGCTAGAGTCTCAGTTAGGAAGCAGCCACAAGTTTCCCCGAAATAGTGTCTGGGGAAAAAAAAAAACACAACAAAAAACTTTAAGTCCTGGGCTGCCTATGGTGGACTGCTGGGGGTGTCTGACAAAGTAGACAGACCTAACATGGTATTGTGATACTTTATGATAAATCCATTACAATTCAACACTATTAACTCAACCCCTCTTATGCTTGACCAAATTTAATATTTAAGTTCTTTGTCATTGCGGATGGTATTTGCCGCTGTTATGCCCCCAAAATCAAACAAAGCAAACAGCAACTCTGATGAAGCTGATGTGCACCATTACATGCTGGAAGACATATGCAAAATTGTAATGGATATAACTTAGGACTAAGTGTCCATGCTTGAGGCAGAAATTCAGCTGGCAATCACCGCAGTACACCCACCACTCATGAAGAAGGCTTAACTTCTCTGGCCGCCCGGAGAGTAATGTTTAACATTATGTTGTGAGCTATTTTAAAAAGCATGAAACCTTTTCCAAAATTGTACATTTGTGTTTCTCAAGATTTTTGTCATTAGATATGTGGCTGAGCGCGACAGGCAAGGGAGGGAACTCAGAAAGCAATGAAGGACAGACCACCACATTGGTGGTTTTTGGCATTTTCGTGGGATTGTTTGATAATCGGTCAAATGTTATGCTTTAACCTTTATCTTTTAGCTTCAGCTCCTTTACGTCACGCTTCAGTGATCCCTCATTCTACTGAGCCCAGTTCCACCAAGAAAGCTGATGTGATTGATTTGACTCTGGAAAGCTCCTCCTCTGATGATGATGATGAAGAGGACACAGACCCTCCATTGAAGAAACAATGTGTTTACATTTCCAAGAATGAGGAGATGCATGCAAAGGGGTGAGCAGGCCTCTCTGTTTTGTTTTTACAACCATAAGCAGACCTATGTAATTGGAATGGACTGGTTATTGGCTTGGCGGATTATCTGAATCAATTCAGAATTTTTCCAATTATTGGTATTGTTTTTGTTAAGCGATTACTGCTAAAATAAATTAAATGCACTACTTTAAGTCTGATGCAGCTGGCTCTTTCTCTGTCTGCATTCACTCTGTGGTCTCAAGCAATGTCCCTCCCACAGCACTATCTGATTTGCCATGCGTCATGAGTAACAGCCAGTCAACATTGAAATGTATTGGTTATGGACAGAGACAGACAAGTGCATTTGCAGAGCAGAGTAGTTCCTGTGAATTAGCAGAGCTGTACATGGAATATAAGGTAGTCGACACTGCTGTAGTTGTAACAAATAGCACAATCTTTCACAAGATTGGCCGTGCCTCTAAACCTGTGCCTAACACTATTTAGATCACCTATAACATCTAAGGTAGATTACCTTGAGTAATCTGTTTTAACTGATAGGCATAACTTTCTAGTAAGGACACAACTTACAAAAGCTGAACAGGAAGCGCAGCCATTGCCACAAATCAGGAAATTGGTGTCTTTTACGGTGGCTAAGGTTATGTCAACGTCTAGAGTCTCAGTTAGGGGGCAGCCACAAATTTCCCTGAAACGGAAAATCACAGCAAAAAACTTTACATCTGGACCACCTATGGTGGACTGCTAGGGTTGTCTAATGAAGTAGACAGACCTAACACGGGATTGTGATACTGAATGATAAATCCATTATAATTAAAGTCTTTTAACTCAACCCGACTTATACTTGACCAAAGTTGATATTTAAGTTCTTTGTCATTGCGGATGGTATTTGCCGCTGTTATGCCCCCAAAGTCAAACAAAGCAATTGCTAGCTTAACCAGCAACTCTGATGAAGCTGATGTGCATCACTACATGCTGGAATACATGCAAAATTGTAATAGATATAACTCAGGACGAAGTCTCCATTGCTCAAGGCAAAAATTCAGCTGGCAATCACAGCAGTACACCCGCCACTCACGAAGAAGGCTTAACTCTCTGGCAGCCCAGACAGATTCTCAGGAAGCTTGAGGCAAGCAGCTAGCTAATGACAATGTTGAATTACAACCTGCACATTGTTAGCACACCAGAAGGCACCAAGCAAGGCATGCTAACTACTTTTGTGTATAGTATACTTCCAGAGTTGTTCAGTGGGACAGGCAGGCTGTAGAAATCCCAGATATTTGACCGTGCTCATTGTGTGCGAACTCCCAAGTCAAAAGAGGGAGAACACCTATGCTCCTTCCTTTGCAAAGTTCCCCTTCTTCAAGTAAAACAGGAAATGCTGAAACTTTCACAACAAAGTGGAAAGTTGACCTACAATGGCCAACAGATTTTCATTTTCCCCAATTACAGTGCAGATTTGGACAGGTGCAGGACAGCATAGGTGAAAGCTCTGCTTTTCAAGACAGAGGTAAAATATGGGTTCCTCTGCCCAGCCAAGCCTTGCATCATCTTTAGTGATGAAGTAGGATTTTTAACTCTCCTCATTCTGCAATGCAGTTTTACATCACAGGGATACAACCATCCGCTGAGGAGAGAGAAACATTTGTGTTCAGCTGGCAGTTTGGTAAATCCAGCAGCTGATCATCACAGATGGGACATTATAATGGACATGCTTGGATGGACGGAGCTACTGATATTGTATGTCGTATTTTCTAATCTCCAGTTTCTCATAGTCACAGACACATGAATATAAATGTAGTAAGGCCTGGCATCCATTTGTCACATAGGTCAAGATCTACAAACTGGATATAGCATTCTGAGGAGGATTGTTTCTTAACTTGGTTCGATAGTAGGGATGTCTGATAATATCGGCCTACTGATATTATCAGACCCGATATTGGCATAAAAATGCATTATCGGTCAATATCGTTATTGGGTTTTTTTGCCTATCATTAAAACCGATAAAATAATGACTGGATTTCACCGGCATTTACCGGCGTGCAAATGATCACGTCATCAAACTGCATCCTGAAGCGTGTAGACAACCGTGCCGGATTTCTGGTGTGCTGCGCTGGCGTTTGGCTCAAAAAAAAAAAAAAAGATAGGACTACATTGCCAGTCGAGTTCGTATACCAATGGTGAGGGGAACGCAGCTTTTGCTCTCAACCAAGCTAAAATCACTAGCCAATGGGAAGTAGAATGGGAGTGGGTCTTAGAATGAAGTTGAGCTGCGGGTGAGTCCATTGTTGTCATGGTTATAATGACGCAGTGATACAGAAATCTTTAACAAATCCGTGGATTCAGACTATAAGCAGCATCACTGCCAAAATCTAATCACTTGGTCCTTGTGTCATTTTTGACCTTCCCTGAAATTTTCATACAAATCCATTGGTCTGCTTTTTTAAGTAATGTGAGCAGACAAATAGACGGAAGGACTAACGTACGCTGATCGTCACATAACTCTGTCGCGTTCCTTGGCAGAGTAAATAAAAATAAAAGGCGCTTCCCGAGGTTGGAAGAGTTAAACAGAGACGCCAAGCCCTTCGGTTGCCGGTGCAAAGAAATGAAGGAGCCAGGTGCTTGCTTCTGTACCGTGTGCTCAAAAAACTCATGTAGGCAACTAGCGGCAAAAAGGGCTGCCATGTCACGAGTCAAACCCACAGAGCTGCTGTCCTTTGAAACTCACAACTGGTTTACCGGGAGCAACATCCATTGCTGAGGTACTGACGTCAGACTGACCGGGTTTGTGATTTAAAAACACGCGTGTGCTCGTTCATTGCAGAACACGACTCGTCGTTCATCAGATCTCAGCCACTCGTTCATCCGTGTAAAACATTGACTGAAGATAAAAATGCATTGTCAAAACTGTCCGTGTCAGATCAGCATGATGGTTCCATAAATACACATGGCATAGCACCAGCATTTAAGAAATGAGTATTTTAATGTTTTTGTTACTATTTGAACTGAACTATAGTTCGCTGTTATAAACTATATTTTTATTTGTTTTTGCACTGTAACTGTTTGCATAGTTGTATTTTAGAGTAAGTAGTGCAAATGGTGCACATATTGTTAAAAGGTGAATCAGTGTCCTTTTCCATGTCTATTACTGATTGGTTTCTGAACAATATATTTGCACCATATTATAGTCAGATCGAGTACATACCACCACCGACTGACCTTTTTAGTATCACTATAATCTGCATTCTGACAGATATCTTAATTTCTTTTAGGTTAGCCAGATTCTTCCCCAACCCCCACCCAAAAGCAAAAAAATTCAGATTTTGGATTGTTTTTCACATTAAGCCTTGCAAGTGTGGCTGCAGTAACAAGCTTGCTGTGCCTGACTAACAATATGTCTGTGGTTTGGAATTATTTCCAAGCCCACATATATCGGTATTGGTATCAGTTGATATCTGAATCGGAAATTGAGAGTTGGACAATACTGGCATACCGGTTTTTGGCAAAAAAGCCAATATCGGACATCTCTATTCGATAGTTTTAAATCTGATGCATCCTCCTCTTTCCCTTTTTTTGCATTATTTTATTGCTTTTTACTTACTTATTATATAAGTTTATACTCATGTTAGTTATGTATTTGTTCTTATTTTTTTCCTTGCTTTTTCCCCCAGTTGTTTTTATCTTATCAAATTACTCTTTTGTTCTTTTGGGTGGGGTAGATGTAGGTAGGTAATTCAAATCCTTGTGTTGTTTACTTGTTTACAATTAAATCAGCTTTGCACATTAAACAGCTTAATGACATTCTTGTTTCATAGCTTTAAACATTCAAAATAGTATCCAAAACAGATACAGCCTTTAATATGCAAGAAAAGTGATAGAAGAGTGAAAGATTAAGAAAACGGAGTAGAAGAGTAGACATTAACTACAGGAGGAGAGGAGACAGACTGTTCAAATGCAAGTAATCAATCTAACAGTACTTCAGTTGTATTCAGTTGTTGTAATCGTTATTAATGAAGAATCTGAATTGTGAATGGCAAGTTCCCTGCTACCACATGCTGATTACCAGTGATCGGTGTTTTATCAACCCTGAGAAGTCCCTGAGGGTGGCTTATAAATCCATTTTTGAATCTCATCCTCATGTACACTACCAGTTGAAAGTTTGGATGCACTTTTTCATTCATTTGAATGAGAAAGTGTCCAAACTTTTGACTGGAAATATATTTGTCACATTACTCTAGAGGATACACAGTTGCTGTCAGCACTTTTAATTATTTTTTCCATTCAGTGACATCTTTGATAATGCTGAACACCATGTTTTTTTTAAGTTTTATATCTTTGCTGTTTTCTGGATGTATGACATCTGGACCACACAATTACGTAAAACCTTTTTAATATAAGGCATGTTTGTACAGGAAGCATGTCATCAGTTTGCTGTGTTCTCTCAGGGTGTTGACCTACCAGCCCACTGTGCGCGTGCCAAACGTCCAAACCTTGGACCCATCCTATCTGACCTCTACCCTTGCTGACTATGCAGTCCCCTTCCATCCATCCACCCTAGCCACCATCCCTACAGATATGCAGAGTAAGTCAGCTAAATAACAGGACTTTAAGCAATATCTACAAGTTGGTACTGTTAATAATCTTTCCGTTCTGTCTCTTACCCATAGGTCTGGATTTGTTTTCCTTAATTCAAGCAGATCCTCAGGTAAGTTTGTTGTGGTTTCACACACATAGAAGCTTCACTGCATGTTTTCCACATCATTATAACAGCAACATAGAATAGTCTGCCTAAATTGCTAGAATAGTCTGCTTAAATCGCTGTCTAATGAATGTGTATACTGATGACAAATGTGGCACAAGTGAAGCTCTCTTGAACAGCAGAGATTATGTGCTTTGTCTTCAAAAACACTTGACTTACTAAACCATCTTTTAGGTGAGTGGACTGATAAAACAGAAAAAATAAAGGAGAGGCAATTAATTTCAAAATGATATTCCATCCATCCATCCATTCATCCGTTTTCTTCCACATGTCCAGGGCTGGGTTGCGGAGGCAGCAGACGAAACATGTCATTCCAGATGTCCCTTCCCCCCACAACGCTTTCCAGTTCTTCCTGGGGGATCCCAAAGCGTTCCTAGGCTAGACTAGATACATAATCCCTCCAGCGGGTTCTGGGTCTGCCCCGGGGTCTCCTCCTAGGTGGACGTGCTTGGAAAACCTCCAAAGTAAGCCTCCCCGGAGGTATCTGAGTCAGATGTCTAAATCACTTCAACTGGCTTCTTTCCACACAAAGGAGCCAGGAGCTCCCTCTGGATGTCCCAGCTTCTCACCTTGTCTCTAAGGCTGAGCTCAGCCACTCTGCAGAGGAAGCGCATTTCAGCTGCTTGTACCCGCAAGTTTGTTCTTTCAGTCACTACCCAGAGCTAATGACCGTAGGTTAGGGTTGGAACATAGATGTACTGGCAAATCAAGAGGTTCGCCTTGCCACTCAGTTCCCGCTTCGCCTTGCCATTCAGTTCCCGCTTCACCACGATGGTCCGGTACAACATCCGCATTACTTCTGCCACCACACCAATCGGCTTGTCCATCTCTTGCTCCATTTTCCCATCACTCCTTAACAAGATCCCAAGATACTTAAACTTCTTCACTTGGGGATTCAACTTCCCCCTCAACCTGGAGGGAGCAATCCACCACTTTCCGGCAGAGAACCTTGGCTTTGGACTTTGAGGTACTGACCTGCATCCCAGCCATTTCACACTTGGCTGTAAACTGCTCCAGTGCATCCAGAAAGTCACGGTCTGATCATAATCTGCAAAAAGCAGAGGCCTTAGGTCCCCAAACCGGACACCCACCTCACCCCGGCTGCACCTTGAGATCCTGTCCATGAACATCACAAACAGGAGTGAACACAAAGGGCAGCCCTGACAGAGTCCAACACCCACAGGAAACATGTCTGACTTAGAATGTGGACACAGCTCTCCCTTTGGTTGTGTATGGACTGAATGGCTCGTATTAGCGAGCCTGGTTCCCCATACTCCCGCACTACCTCCTACAGAGCCCCTCAGTGGACACAGTCGTAGGTCTTCTCCAGATCCACAAAACATGTGTGGACTGGCTGGTCGAACTTCCATGACCCCCTCAGCAGCTCCACAAGAGTAAAGAGCTGTTCCACCGTTCTATCACCAGGACAGAGTCCACATTGCTCCTTCCAATCCAAGGTTCGACAATTGGTCGGAGCCTCCATTCCAGCACGCAAGAGTAAACTTTCCAAGGGAGGCTGAGAAGTGTGATATCCCAGTAGTTGGAACATACTCTCCTGTCCTCCTTTTTGAAAATGGGGACCACCTGGTCTGCTACTCTCCAGGCACCGTACCCGATGCCCATGCGACATTGCAGAGACATATCAGCCAAGCCAGTTGACGATGTCCAGAGCCTTCGACATCTCGGGGTGAATCTCATCCACACCTGGTGCCTTGCCACTGAGAAACTTCTTGACTACCTCGGCAACCTCTGGACGAAGATTCCTCTGAGTCTTCAGGATTTGCCTCCTCAATAAAAGACGTGTTTACCAGGTTCAGAAGTTCCTCAAAGTGCTCTTTCCACCATCCGACAATGTCCCCAGTGTGGGTCAGCAGTTCACCTCTCTGACTGTATGCAGCCTGAGCAAAGCCCTGCCTCACCTTCCTGAGGTGTCGAACAGTTTGCTAGCACTTCTTGAGGCCACCCGAAAGTCTTCTCCATAGCCGTTACCAAGTCTCTGACAGCCTTCCCCGCCATCGGATCCAACTCACCACCAAGTGGCGATAAGTTGACAGCTCTGCTCCTCTCTTCACCCAAGTGTCTGAGACATATGGCTGCAGGTCTGATGACACGACTATGAAGTTAATCATTGACCTTTGGCCCAAGGTGCTCTGGTACCAGGTACACTTATGAGCTACGTTATGCTCAAACATGGTGTTCATTATGGCCAGTCTATGGCTAGCACAGAAGTCCAATCACAAAACACCACTCGGGTTCAGATCGCGCAGGCTGTTCCTTTTGAAACTGTTGTCTATGTTATAGAACAATACTGAAGGCATGTAAAGCAGCACCAAGTAGCCAGGGTTTTCTGCTACTGATTTTGAATGGCAATGTCTGGTTCTAACTACTTACAGAAATGCTGGTCAAACTACAAAAATGAAACCTTATTATCTAGGAAGGACATTAAGAACAAGCAAAAATAAGTACAAGTAAAAAACTTACTGGTGAGTCATGTGGATCCTGACTGAAGATAACACCATGTCCGCGCTAACCCATTTGGCTCACACTCATCTAAGGATTGCATCAAGTCAGTCAAACATGTGGGATACTGATCTGGTCAAGTAAGTAACAGAGGTGGTTTTTGGTCAGTTTCAGCTGCTTTGGTGTTCATGAAATTAACAGCAGGTGCACTAGAGGGGTAACAATGAGACAACCCCCCAAACAGGAATGAGTTTACAGGTGAAGGCCACTTACATTTTTCCCTCCTGTTTTCTGACTGTTTTTCACTAGTTTTGCATTTGGCTAGGGTCAGTGTCACTTCTGTTAGCATGAGGCAATACCTGGACCCTACAGAGGTTGCACAGGCAGTCCAACTCCTCTAGGATGGCACATCAATGCATGCCGTTGCCGGAAGGTTTGCTGTGTCTCCCAACACAGTCTCAAGAGCCTGGAGGAGATTCCAGGAGACAGGCAGTTAGTCTAGGAGAGATCAACAGATGCAATGAGGGTGGTTTGGAGTCCTCTAATGTGCCCTGTGCTCACTGACTGGCACCGTGGAGCTCGGTTGGCATTTGCCATAGAACGCAGGAATTGGCAAGTCCACCACTGGTGCTCTGTGCTTTTCACAGATGAGAGCAGGTTCACCCTGAGCACATGTGACAGACATGAAAGGGTCTGGAGAAGCCGTGGCGAACGTTATGCTGCTAGTAACATTGTTCAGCATGACCGGTTTGGTGATGAGTCAGTGATGGTCTGGGGAGGCATATCCATGGAGGGACGCACAAACCTCTACAGACTGGACAGTGGCACTCTGACTGCTATTAGGTATCGTAATGAAATCCTTGGACCCACTGTCACACCCTATGCTGGTGCTGTGGTCCTGGATTCCTGCTGGTGCATGACAACGCCCAGCCTTATGTGGTAAGAGAATTCATGCAGTTCCTGGAGGATGAAGGAACTGATACCATTAACTGGCCCCCACGCTCGCCTGACCTGAATCCAATAGAACACCTTTGGAACATTATGTTTCGGTCCATCCGACACCACCAGGTTGCTCCTCAGACTGTCCAGGAGCTCAGTGATGCCCTGGTCCAGTTCTGGGATGAGATTCCTCAGGACACCATCCATCGTCTTATTCGGAGCTTGTCTCAACATCGTCAGGCATGCATACAAGCACATGGAGACCATACAAACTACTGAGTACCATTTTGAGTTGCTGCCAAGGAATTTCAGCAAGATGGACTAGCCTGCCTCATCAGTTCTTCACTTTGAGTTTTTGGGGTGTCTTGAATTTAGCACTCCTATGGGTTGATAATTTTCATTTCCATCAAACAATGTGGCATTTTTTCATTCCTAACACATTATCCATTCCATATCAATGTAAATGTCCAGTTTGTTTTTTCCCGCATTGAAATATGTTTTCAGTGTTCCTTTAATTTGTTTGAGCAGTGTGTGTGTGTGTGTGTGTGTGTGTGTGTGTGTGTGTGTGTGTGTGTGTGTGTGTGTGTGTGTGTGTGTGTGTGTGTGTGTGTGTGTGTGTGTGTGTGTGTGTGTGTGTGTGTGTGTGTGTGTGTGTGTGTGTGTGTGTGTGTGTGTGTGTGTGTGTGTGTGTGTGTGTGTGTGTATATATATATAAATGTATAAATAACAAAAACAAAGGTTTCAGAGACTTGTGTAAATACATTTTGTCTGAAACTCTTTGCAATGTCACCTTACAAACTACAGAAAAGTACAAGAAAATGACAAGATTCAAAGGAAATTAGACATTTTTTTTCTGTAAGCTTCTATTTTTCTCATGACAAAAGGTTTAAACCAATAAGTAACTGCGAAAAAGTGATTAACCAAGTTAATTTGTGTAACTAGTGTAACATTTCCCCACTGTGGTATTAATAAAGGCTTATATCGTAATTAGTTTTTAGTAAGAGCGTCTTAATTAATCAACAGCAATGCTAGTGAATTTCAATAGCACTCCTGACCAAAGTTAATGCACACATAGTTTTGGAATGTGTAGCAAGAAATAAAGGGGGATTACAAAGCATAGCATAAACTATGCATAAGCCTTGTTCAGTTCCTGCAGAATGGAGACATATTAGAAGGCCAGCTGTAGAAAGTGTGTTGCGCTACCAGGAGAACTACCACATATTGAATAAGAGACATTATGTTGTAGCATTTCACAGTACAAGGTTCTGACATTTTGATAGGAATGATGCTTATTCTGACCAATGTGTTTTCCTCCTTCAGCATTACCGGCCTCAGATGTTTTTGGACAACCTGACAAACAGCATGCAACCTGCAGCCAGCACCAGCTCAGCTCTGGTATCCTCCTCCAGCAGCCACTATGACACCAGCACCCATGCTGCCAGCTCCATCCACGAGGCCCAGGTCATCACAGGAGGAAGGGGGAGTGCCAGAGGAGGGACTGACAGCAGCATATCAGATGTCATTTCGCTTGACTGAGCCACATCTCACTGGACCTTTTCAGGCCTGTTTTTGTGGCTTTTTAGTGTGGTCTATATGTACATGAAACGTTGAGGTCTACACAGAAGCACCTGAATTGGTATACATGAGCATTTTGATGACCTGAACATTTTTGTTTCAAATTGTATCCAGGCAGGTTTATTTGCCCTTGGATTTTTAAAATTCAAATGTGGTTTCCTTCCCATCTCCTATGGTAGGATGATAAAGGACAACACTAGCTGAAGAGTTAACAAAGAGTCAGTGTATTGCTAGTTCTCCTGCCCTTGGCATTTCAGGAATTATCTTGTTTGCTTTTATAACTTTAGTCTCATTATATCATAAATTTGAAAGGAAGTGTTTCGCTTTGGTTAGCCTATGTGCCACTGTGAGGTTGACCAGCAGCATACTCTGGATTGGAATCAATGGAACTTTGAACGCTTTCACATCAGTCATTTATTTCAGTCTTCATGTCAAAAAGGTATTGCTTAGGGAACTTTTTTTAATTGTTTCTTTTTATTTCATCCTACCATTTTTTGATGACTTGCCACTCAGCTAGTCTTGTGGCTACCCTTTATACAAGTAGATTTATTTTAATAACACTTCACCCTCAGCTCTGGAAATGTCTTCCTATCAGAAAGAAAAATGCCTGTGATGCTTTTTTTTAAGCATTCATTCAACAATGGAAATATTCAGACCATTCAACTCCTGATTTATACCATATTGTTTGCTTGCACATATGCGTGAATCTGACACAAGTCTGTTGTGGCCTGGTTAACATGAACTTTGTGCCTCATTAGGATGAAACAGAGTCAGAATGAATGAAAAAAGAGCTTGGACTTTTCACAGCAAGAGCTCAAAATTTTCATGCAACATTATCGCAAGTGAATAAACGATTGACACAGGAAGGACCTCTAAGAAAGACTTTTGGACAGACTCTTCACTTTGGAGGTATCAGACCTCCCTATACACCATGGACAGGGCTGTTTCTGGCTGTTTACTGTATCTGCTTGTTGTGGTCTGCCTGTTCACACCAATAGAAATATCGATTAAGGTCATGAATTCAGATGATTTTGTTGGTTCACTAGATAGTTCCCATTTTGATGGGGTTGGTTTTTGTTACAGGGCAGCTTTTATGTCATACCAATGTAAAATGTTCCTTTGTTTCATTGTGATTTAATCAGAGCAATAATAATTTAGAGTTGGGTTAAAAATTGTAGTGTGATTCCATATGTTCTGTACCACTCTGCTGCCCAAATATTTTCCTTATGTATGATCAATCTGTTGTCTTATGTTAATTACAATCACAATTGTTGGTCTTTCAGAGAAATACACTTAAAGGAATCATTCAGATTTAAAGTAAATACACTGATTTGCTTTTCTTTAAAGAGTGAGATGATCAAATGAATATCAATCTCAGGGCTGTGTCCAAAGTCAGCTTGTTGTTCATTCATTACTCCATATATAATAGACTTCAAACAGTCAACTCGGTACACCTTTTACACAGAAAACATGTCAACTTTTTATTGCAGGAAAAGCACAGGTGTAAGGGATGGCCCGCATTCCCTGTAGGTGAGCTTGTTCCTTTGCCATGGTATTGGCTGACTGGGACACAGGATGGAACTGAGTCATTGCTAATAAAATCAGTTTCACCTCTACTTTGCTTTACCTGCTATGGCAAGTCAACATTTTGATCATTGTTAGCATTATCTCTGTCAGCTGTTGAGTCATGCAGCCGTGTGTCGTGTGGGGCAATGGTTAGGTCCGAAGGTTAGTGGTTCAAACCCCAATGTGGCCACTGTTGGGCCCTTGAGCAAGGCCCTTAACCCTTCCTGCTCCAGGGGCACCGTATCGCGGCTGACCCTGCGCTCTGACCCCTCAATTGGGGTATATGCGAAAATCAGAATTTCCCCTCGTGGGATTAATAAGGGATATAAAAAATTATTTTAAAATATGGACCAGTGCATTGGGGGTTGATGAATACCATGGACACTATTTGTTTTCATTCTGTTGTAAGGGAGCTACACAGTGTATGCATTAACATATTCAAATTAAATAGCAGACAGTTATTATAGGTCATAGTATATAGGGAGTGATTCAGGCACAGCCCAAGTGCCCAGATGTTGTAAACCTAACTTTGTGAGAACAGTTTATTTATACTGCACATTTAAATACAACAAAAAGTTAATCCAGTTAGAACAAAAAGTAGTCTATTACAAACCTTAGAACAATTCAACCTTTGCATCAAAAGTTATCCAAATCAGATAGGATGAATTCCAAGGGTAGCTCAGCATTAAGAGTGGAAATGGCTTGCCTGTATGAGTTAAAAGTTCAGAAATGCACCTACCAATACCTCTAAAGCTCAGTAATTATTGTACTATCTCCAAGGCTGTTTCCCTATTTCCAGTCCTTAGACTAAGCTAGACAAACCATGTCCCGACTTCAGCTCTGTGGCTAACACAGACATCACAGTGATATTCATCTCCTCATCTTACGCTCATAAATTTAACCAGATATTGAACTGCCACATTTGTGAAAAATAAAAATCTTTATCAACTTGCCCAGTATAAGGCAGTTTAAAGGAGCATTTTAAATAAGCTCTAAATTACAGTGTTTGCTTGTATCTATGTTAGTGTTAAACTTCAGGCAAGTCCATCCTGCATGAAGTCTCTTGCTCTTCCCTTCAGTTATCCTTTATAAGTCCTTTGATTCTTCTGAATTGTGACCTCTGCTATTTTTGGATTTTGCTGTATGTCGATGATGCTATATGTTGCCGTCTGGGATGAACAGACATAACATGAACATTTCTCAGTGTTAACTACTACGCTCAAGTCTACTTACTTGCAGTTAATGATAGGCAGCAACATACAGATTGGAAACAGAGCAGCTACTGTATCATAACTATATCATCTTGATTGTTTGTTGTTTATGTGGACTCCCAAGCTATTGGAAGTTTGATCTCAGGGACCTACAGTCTGCTTTTCTGGGCTTGAACAGTCTAAGTGAATTAAAATATAGACGCATAGTAACAATACTGTCAGCATCTGTACCAAAAATACAGATGGTGATGTAAAAGTCAAGGTAATGTATAATATTTCTTGGTCAGTCTATCTTTTTTATTCAAACATTATGCCAAGGAGTGTTGGCATTTACAAAGTGATATGTTAAGGCAGTGATAGTAGTTTACCGAATTGAAAGAAGAAAAGAAAAACTTTACTTGCCTTTAGTGGTATCTATCTATGGTTATTTTTTTCATTCATGTGAACAAGTTTTGTAATATCTTTGAGATTTCACTCTGAACAAAATTTAGTTGTTTATTAAGACATGGCACTTAATGTTTTTTTTACTGTCATTATCCCTGCTTCTCTGTGTATTCCATAGACTGAGACAGTCTTGATTAGACTTGCTATGAAAACCGTCAGCAAAACTGCTGTTGCTGATTCTGTTTGCTTCCAGTGTGTTGGGGTGGAAGCATAAATGTTACAGAAACATCTCAAAGCCTGGACAAAAAAGCAACTTCATGGTAACATACCATTAGTCGTATATGGGAAAACAACATCTTTGTGATTCTGGTGAACCAAGACTTAAGAGGAATGGTATAATAAACTGAAGTGTGCAAGATCAAGATGATCAGAACCTTTTCCCACCTGATCAGCACCTAGACTCATTCAGGAAAAACTCTTTAGTGGAGAGTGTTTGCAGAAAGTTCATTGACTTGTGAAAATACTTACTAGATTAAGAGTCTCAGTTCAACTATTGTGGGGTTTTTTGTACTCGTCACACTTTATGGACTTTGAAACATAATCCAGATCACTTGAAAGTTTCTCTTTTCACACCATACTAACATTAGTTAGAGGTAACTACTCCCTTTTGTTGAAGCTTATTACAGGATGGTTTATTTCAATATTGTCTTTGTTTTCCTGTATCTCTAAATGTGCAGCAATTTGCAATGTGGTACCATGTATAAATCCTTCTTTTTTTTGGAATTAAAGGTTTTTGTTTTTTATTCAGGTATAATTTGTTGGTGTTCGAATATAATGTCATTCTAGTAAATTAAGCTATGTGCCTCAGTTTGACCCAAGTGTTAACTTCAAGAGGCCAATGGATTGAATCAAACATGTTCTTCAGTTTTAACCCATATTTCAACAAACTTTTCATGATTACATTTCAGAATGTTTTAAGTAGCCCACTTAGCTAAGAGAGGAAAATAAGACTTTTAAGTAACTTATTTGACTGACCTATTAACTGACACAGGAACAACTCTCAAGTAGTCGTACTATTATTCTCAAGTGTATGACTGACCAGGGAAACGTAAGGATTTAATCCTGATCTACTTTATTGTTCATTTTTAAGAACTTCTGTCTTTGTAAGATTTGCCCTTCTGAAAAAATGTGTAGTTGTGTTACTTGTGTGAATTTTAATGTCTCTAATGAAGTGTATATGCAGTATGAATGTCTTAATATCGAGAAAACAAACAACATCAAAAATCAGAATAGGAAGCCTATCTGTGGCTGTAAAGTAAAGTTGCTGGTGGTGGTGGTACACCAGAAAAATTATATAAGGAGTATTTAGTAAAACAGTGGCAAGCGCACAAAGTTAAATCGCATAGAATGTGATTCTAATCACAAAAATTTAATTACAAGGAAACAGCTGAAATCACTACAGTTGGATGAAGCTAATTTGACATTGCTTCAGATGACATCTTGTGCTATATTATAAAGTTACTCTACAAGTTCTTTACTTTCTTGCTTTATGGCTGGTCACACTGCTACCCATTTGCATTCATGGGAAAGCAGTTGAGCTCAGTGAGGAGGCAGACTTCCCTCTTCTTCCACAGGAGGGCAGTCCAAGCTCAGTCAGTGACAGACAACCGCTAACAGCAGAAACGAGAAAATGTGTTTTGAGCATCAGTGAAACTTGCCTGACCTAATTAACGAAACCAGCTAATTTCAAGCAAAAAATCAAAAAAAAAAAAAAAAATCTGATGTGGGTGGCCAAAAGTGAATTGATAAGTTTATGAAATCATGACATCATGAAACAAAAGTCTGTAGCTTAACCACTGCCATCCAAACGACTGCCCATTTTCAAGCAAAGATCTCATCAAGGCTTGCTGAAGATAAAACAGGCAATATCCATCTGCTGAGAAACACAGTGAGCTACAGAAAAGGTCAGTAAGTTCTTAGTAACGAGGACCTGTGATTAAGATTGGAATCCTGGTTGACAGTTCTCTATAAACTGGCAAGTTAGGTCAGGCAAGTTTCACATCTATACATCCTCACAATGACCTCCATCAACTGGGGAAATGCTGTTTTTAATCTTTGTGACAAGGTCATGGGGAACAAGGTCCAATTAATCATTGTACAATTAACATGTCAGTTCAGATGACAACCAGAGAGCAGGTACAAACAGCAGGGCAGGAAATACGGAGAAATCAACAGCAAAATGGGGTAAAGGCAACTTGGGAAATCAGATTTAACTGTCAGAAGTTAACTCGGTGAAGGCTGAGGTAATGTTAAGGTCAGCGCCATCCCCAGGTGTTTCTTTTCTGGCTGTCAAGATCAAGATACAAGTTGAGAATAATGATAATAACTAAACCTAATACATAAGCACATTTCTGTTGATCTGTTGTGGTTACTGTCAGCATCAGTTTAAACAGTTTGGAGTCCAAGAGACAGAATGAGCTGCAGGCACCAAGTGTCACTATAACTTCTGTACATTGTTGTCTGTCACCTTCAAATGCCTTGCTTGTACATGCCACTTTCATCTAAAAATATTTTCCTCTTGTTGACACAGCAGTGGAGTAATTGTGATCCAGTGTGATGCTCAAAGACAGTTTGGCTGATGATCACTCTCTGCATGTTGAGGTAACCTGATGGAATTAAACCAACACCAACAATGATTTTGCTGGGCGTCTATTATAAAATAAAAACTAATTAAATATATAAAAAAACAATACAAAGTGTAGAGGGAAAATTAAAGCAAACATAGATGCTGAGCCTATCAGGGAGCTGCAAAATACATTGTTGGACAGAGACAACAGGTACATTTTGGCTCTGACCTAAAGATGGACGGACACCACACAGTTCTTTCCAATTTGTACCTCACATTAAATCTCAATGCACCTTTAATTGATTTTTTCCAAGACACAATTTCTATGCTTAAATCAACCTGTTCAAAATGTGGCTGCTAACACTAAATGTTAAATTAGTTTCACAGTAGCAGAAATTTTGCATGATTATAATCTATGCAAATTCTGAAGCATGTCACAACTCTCCAGATAGGAGCTACTGCAACCTGGCATTGCTAATGGCAGCAAACAGTAAACACTGAAGAGGTCAGTGGAGCTAGTAACTGCAAAACAGAAATATGTAGCTTCAGAGACAGAGATGTCTGCAGGGAGGAAGGACAGAGAGGACAGGACGAAACTGAAACTACAGGAGAGAAAAGATACAAAGGTAAATAAAGCAACGATAGCAAATGGCAGAAACTGTGTTAAAATTGCACAGTAAATTCAAAATGGCTGACTTCCTGATGGGTTTAGGGTATGGTTCCAAGATGCTGTTTGTAAGTCTTGGGATGTCATTTGTGGCTCCTGAATTTCATGCATGTTGGTGAGATGTACACACTTATACCCATATCAGGTACATGCCAGGTTTCGTGAGTTTTCCAGCATTCCTAACCCATCATCAACACCTACCTGCTTTCACAGCTGCAACCACTGATGATCGGACTTTCACACCTTTGTGCACACTGAAGCTGCTGGTGGAATGCTAATTACTCCACCAAGGAACGCGGCGGAGTTATGTGATGAGCGGCATATGTTTATCTGTCTGTTTGTCTGTTTATCTATGTGCAACATTACTCAGAAACAGGATGAAATTTTCAGGGATGGTCAGAAATGACACAAGGACCACCCGATTAGATTTTGGCAGTGATGCAGCTTGTAGGCTGGATCCACGGATTTGTTGAAGATTTCTGTATCATTGCAGGATAGTAGCACAATGTCACTGTATGACTATGACAAATGAATGCTATGCCAGCTGCCTGCTAACGATCACATGATTGCGATCCTACTAAAAATCCACCGCTGTGGATTTATCAGGACTTATCCATAGGAAATCAAACGACTGAGCAGCCTTGGCGGAGTACTGCACTCTCTGAGTGCTTTTCTTGTTGTATATAATCTGTATAACACACCATGTAAATTTCATTTTCGCGAAAAGATTTTTGTCATGGAAGGCTAACTTACTGTGTCCAGTAGGTGTCGTTATGATCGTAACCCAGTGTTGATCTGTAGAAGTGTTCTGGTAGGGATTCTGATTAAATAACTGTATTCTTATGAAACACAAATTATCTTATATTCTGAAGTCTGAACTGCCTCACAAAACACCCACAACTTTAAAAAGCTATGCCAACATAAATTAGAAAAGAAACACAAGCCAACACACGTGTGTTCCTATACACAAACATATACATATTATATGCTTCTTTCCCTCAATATACCCCCGGTGAAACTCTTTCTTTAACATCAGTCTTATCCCAATTTTAACCTTAACCTTTTCGCTAAGTCCAAAATCTGAAACAGCCTCTTGAAGAAGTAAGGATCAGCCAGGTGCCCGTAATTTGAACAACAAAAAAAGCCTCTTCACAATTCTAACAGGCTTTCACAAAGACAGAAGTAAAAGGCATTACACAGATACACAAGCCAAAGAGTTCTGACTGGCAGTGGATGGCAGACAGAGACTAGATCCCAATTATTGGTGGAATGAAGCAGCAGCTGTTGCTCTCCGTGAGGTGAATGGGAGGCTTGTTAGGTGTTTGCTGCAGGATTTCTTCCGGGAGCTTTCGTCTCACATCTTCCTGGGAGTCTTGTTAAGCTTACAGCCTCTGTCCTTGACATAGCTGTGCTGAGCAATTATGATTGAAGCCTGTTAGGCAACATTAAGCTCATCACTTAAACCACATGGCTTGGTGTAACTGCACTTTCTCTATTCAGTTAAAAAAAATAAATAAATTAAATACATTTCCTCAGGTATGTGTTGGTGTAGTTCTGTACTGTGCTGTAACTGCACCATTTACACACTTTGTAGGCTTGTGTGTCATTACAAGAATCAATGCAGGCTGCAAAGAATATCACACCAAGCTATTTGAGACTATCTCAACAGTACACAAACAACCAGGGAAAGTCCGTCACAGAGGAACTGCATGAAAATAATCAAAGGAAACTCTGAACTGTCCTGTGAGAGAACTCTTCATCAGTTCATTAGAAAATTTGTCTGCTTGTCTGAGACAAGTAGATTTTTGTTTGCAGGTCTTCACTGCACAAAAATTATCTGTGCTTTCTCCCCCTCTGAGACCTACCACTATTAGTGGAAGCATTAACTTGCAGTTATTGCTACACAAAGGGGTCACGCCAGATACTGGAAGCAAAGGTTCAGGTACTGTTGCCACTCAGATGCATAATATTGGAAAAATTTGAATTTATTTAATTGGGTTCTCTTTACCAAATATAAGGACTTGTGTAAAAATTAGACGCACAATTTAAGCACCACTGTATGTTCATTGCTACATTTCATTTTTCTACAATTTACAAATCATCTGATACATTGTTATAATAAATGTGTTGATTTTCCTCATATCTCATGGTTGAAATCATCACCTAACTGCTGTGATTTAAAAGTGTCAGTACATCTTGACTTCACTGTTGGGTGAGGTTTCTCACGCAGCAAACAACACTTCTGACCACACCCAACATCACTGCTAATGCAACAGAACTGAAACTTTCAACCAGAAGAGGTCAGTGATACACTTTTGTTCAGCATCACCAGTCACAATCTGTTTGTTCAAGTACATTACCTCACCATGTCCATCTTTATTCTGCCCACCGGTATCAGAAAACAGTGGCAGTTGCCTGTTTTAGATAGTAAGTCTCAACAAGTAGCGTGAACGACAGACCCAGCAGAGACCCAGTGGACAGGCAGAAGGGCAGAGTACGGATGACTGAGAGAACAGTTTTTCTGCTCTCGTCACTTGTTCACGGTCTTTCTCCATTTATTTGCCAGGGAATGCAGACGTACAGCTGTGTTTGTTAGACTCTTATCAGTTTAGCTGCTGAGACATTAATCAAAACATATCTCTGCTGCTTTTTTGTGCTTTTTTTTTTTTTAGTGTATTTGCATGTTAAATGTTGCTTATCTTCTCATCCAGTGGACGCACTGGCAAGTGCACACAGGACTGAACTCCTTATTCAGGAGATCTTATCCTTAAAACAATCTGTTGTTGTGGATTTGTAATACAAAGGAGGACATAAAAAAGTTAAATACAGTGCTGATCAGAGCTCTATATTGTATTACAGGAGTTGTGCTACACAATGTAATGCAAACTGTGGAGGTTTAAGTAACATAAATATGTTTCCTTTAAGGATGTGGTGCTACTGAGAGTGGCTTAATTGCAATTGTTTTTCACACAAATCTTACTGTTATCAAAAATGTCCAGACTATATTTAATTGTTCACAGAAATATGTTACATAGCCTGTTAATATTATGTGACATTTTTCAATGTACTTTCTCAAGCTGAAAGGCTAGTATCTAATAAAAGCTCTTTGTTTTTACCATCTCAAAATTACATTTGCGTTACTGTCAAATGTTTCCACTTTCACACAAGCTTTTTGTCTAAATAATCTTTAAAATTTGTGTAACATGTGCTTTTGCTGTCACTGTACAGAATAACCCAAGAGGCCCACACTGATGTTTCATTTCCTGTAGTTTTTCATAAAGGTGTTTAACCGTTTTGCCTCAACTTCCTGATAATTCATCCTTTATTAAGGTGTACAAGAATTAACGATTAATTTGTTTATGATTATTAGAGCATTTGTGAACCTATAATATCAAGAACTCTTTGGCATGTTGAGGTAAATATACCATCATCAAACATATTAGCTGATTTACCAAGCAGAATAAGAATGAAGTAAAATAAACAGTTTGACATCTCACCTGCACCACATTGTCAACATTAGAAGAATCCTCACAGTATTCCTGAGAAAATAGTCCTTGCATTTGTAACCTCTCAGCTGGAACATTACAATTCCCTATTATGAGGATGTCCCAATAAATCTCTGAAAAACCTCCAGCTGATCAAAAAACTCTGTTCTGCAGTTGGAGTTTTGACAGGAACGAGTCAGAGAGCTTATTATTAGACCTAATTAACAAGCTCAATTACATAATGAAGATCTCACTTTACCATATAATCCCAACAGAACACTTCACAGCTTACTTAGTTACAAGAGTTTCCAGAAGCAGAATAGGAGGCAGAGCCTTCAGTTATCAGCTCTTCTGTTGTGGAATCAGCTCCCAGTTTGGGTACAAGAGGCACACACCATCTCTACTTTTACAGTTATGCTTAAAATATTCCTCTTTGATAAAGCCTTTAGCTTTATAAAATTTATTTTAAAAGTTACTACAGCTTTCAAATAAATGCAGTGGAGTGGAAAGTAGAACATTTCTCTCTGAAATATGATACAGTGGAAGAAGAAAATAGCATAGAATGGAAATATTCAAGTCAAGTATAGGTATCTCATTGTGTAATTGTGCTTACAGTACTGAATGGATATAATTAGTTACTTTCTGCTAGTATTTACAATAAAAATGATCCTTTGGGTTTGAACAGTTTGTTTCTAAGCTCCACACAGCTGAAAACTGCAGAATTGGAATTATCTCCAAAATTATGTTTTTTTTTTCACAATGATCCAGCTATTGACTTTGGATTTGTAAACATGGCCAACAGATGTGATTGGAGAATTTACAGAATGGTATGCTGTGACATCTTAGAACTTGAATCACCAAATATCTCGGTAACATCTCAAGGATGTAGTTCATGTTAAATATGCAACATGATGTATCTAATGTTTTATTGTTGATAGTAGACAATGAATTGTAAAGCGCTGTCATTGGCTGAGCCATTGGCCAGCATGCTACATGTTTAATTGGCATCTGCTTCCATTCTAATTTAAAGGCACACAATTGTGGGAAGGTCCAAGACAAAATGACTCTGAAACAGGAGGTGAATAAAAGCTGATTTCGTGCAAGTGAAAAATAAGTGAGCCTATCAGATTAAAGATGGAAATAGCTCTTGCTTTTATTGCATTAATACATTTGATCTCTAATGTTCAACATTCCACCCGGGAATGTTCCACTACAAATAAAGGAAACCTGATCCAATAAACAGGGCAAGCTTAGGCGTCTCAAATGTGTTCTTGGACTGTTGGTGAGCAACTAATCTCGTCGATGATTTGTGACGAACACTGTTGACATGTCTCTTAATGTGTCAATAAATTGCTACTTAACTGACTTTTTGAACTAAGTTGAAAAACTGTGACAGTATGAAAGAAGGCATTATTTTTTTATCCTCTTCAGGTTGCGTGATTGAGAGAGAGGAGCCAAGACATTCTTCACATTATTTGTGATCACACAAAGCCACAAGGCAATTACTCCATTCAATTGATCACAATGGTCATTCTATTATATGACAAAACACAGTTGTGTTTAGGTACCTTGTGACGGTCTGTCATAACCTTCAGATTTTGCTGAAATGACAGCATTCTTTTACCTTTCATCATCCCATTGCTTTAATAAAATGTCCAATACAAATACATTCCGAATGTCTTGTCTTCATAAAGTACCTTTAAACTGATCAAGGAAAAAGAAACTAGACAGGAAATCTCTTCTGAACCACCTCTCTGTCTGAACTAGCTTTCTGTTTTAATGATTCTAGTATGAACTCAATAAAAATGTGGACACCTAAGCAGTCTAACCATATATAAAAATTAGATATGCAATTCTAAAGCCACATGCTTTAACCTGCAGGCATACCCACCACTCCTCTGACAGAAGTAAAAAAACTCCTACAGTTTATGTGAAAGTGTAATATCACCAGGATGAATGTTAAAATTAAACTGAGCTTTATACCCTTTTTTTAAGATAGGAAAAACTGACAGTTTACACCCAGAGGCTAGTCAATATGACCCCAGTTCAACCAGTAATAAAAATACCTTAACTGGGTAAGGCAATGCTTTGCCCATGTTGTTTTTATGTTTCTTGTATTGATGATGATGTGACAGCTCATCACACAGACCAAAAGTTTCAAATGAATTTTAGGAGCCTCGGAAGCAGGCCTGCACAATTATGACAAAAAAGATAATCGCATTATTTGGATCAACTTATATTTATCACAATTGTTCATTCAGAAAAATACTTTCATCGGAGTTTCTCATTTTAACAGACCACTGCTTTAACTTCAGTGCAGCGCAACATTCCTCATAATGCACAAATAGTTGCATCAAATAGAAATTGGTCTTCATTGACAGCACAAGTCCTAGAATAATGAAAAAGTGTATAGATAATTGTTAGGTATTCAGGTCCAGACAGTTTGAGTGTGTTGAGATGCTGTGTCTGTATGTGCCGCCATCTTGGAATCTTAATAATAACATTGAACCAAAAGTTTGTACCCAAAATTAAATCAACAGAGCTGCTTTCACTTTAACATTATGCAGTTCAGGGATGCAAGTTGTTATTGATATCTGAGTTGATGATGGGCAGGGACAAAGATTCAGCATAAACGTATGTAAATGATGGGCATCACTCATTAGTTTGTTTACTACTGCAAGTTTGGAATCTGGTTGCTGCCACCTAGGTCTTTTGAAACTGCATGTATTGATCGAAAGGTGTGTTTCACTGAGACCTCAACAGCACTATGAATGCCATTACAGTAGTGACCTATCAGTCACAAAGTTGTCCCGCCCTAAACATAACCTTGTCATCTCTTTTACTCTCAATAAAACCATAATTTACTAAATAAACATGATACTGTATTCATAAAGTCTTCAAGGCGATTATGCATTAGCTTCAATTTTTAGAACTGGAGACTGCGTCCATCATTTATATACAGTCAATGGGATTTAGTTGAGGTAACACACAGCTAACAATATACCTTGCTAAAGAACAGTTTCATGGACTGGCACCTGAGTACATACAGCTGCACAGATATAGTGTACACAACGAAGCACAGAGCTGCTTTTTTTAATACACCCGCACTTAATTTATTTAATTTTATTTCCAGATTTTACTGTTGTGATCTGTTTTCATGGCTTGGTTACTGGACTGTTGGCTCTGCTGCACCACTAAGCTGGTGCTAGTTATGCCACACACAGACCCAGGATCCTGCTTTCAAGTATCCACTTTTCTAACTCAAAATAATTATTGTACACAGATCAAATATGCTTGCTTTGAATTTGCATAGAGAACTCGCAGAAAATCCCACTTTACATCGACTCCTTGTTTCTGACCAAACATATGCCTTGCACATGGTACACATGAAGGAAGTATGAAGAAACACATCTCATGCATGCACACTCACACTCTAACATATACTACGGTACACAACTTCTTTAGTTGTTTTTAAATACATTTAATAAGATTACGTCGGATATATTATGTGTTTTGCTGCTAACCCCTCCTGCTGCTCACATCATCTAATCAGAGAAGAAAATCCTTCAAACCAGCAATTGATATGGTATTTTGCTGATCATTATTCAAATAATTATTGAAAAGAATACCAAATTGATAGTTTAGAATATCTGTAGACTGATTTATGAAACCAAAATTCTGCTTCAGTCTATTTTCCATGACCAGAAAGTGGTGCCCCAATTTTGATGAAGTCAGATTTATGGAGATTGATTTAATGACCCACTCACACCTATACATCACTTGTCCTTAATCCAAAATACAAACATCAGATAATCATCCAGTTCAGGGGACTCAATCCTCACCTTTTGGTCGAAAAGTCTGATTTTAGTTTGGCCTTCCTACTCTTTGCTGTATATTAACTCTTCTACTCTAGCCTGCAGTGACAACTGCTGCTGCAGGTGTGTGTGAACAGTGGTATGGCAGCTCCCCAAAAGTGAAGTGAAAAATCTCAATTGCTCTCTGGTAGCTGGCTGTCAGTTTGGCAGGTGCTTGATTTGATATGCAACAACTTTTTCATGAACAAACCATTTTATCATCCACCTCCCAGTGATTTATGTTTTAGTTGTGGGAAGACAAATTCATAATCAGTATTTCTATTACATTAAGCCCTAATAGGCTTTAGGATAATTTTCTCAATACCTACTTACTGGAGGTTTCAATTGCATCTCACAGGTTCCATACACATACCCATTACATCACACATGAACAAACATTATTCTACAATGAAGAGAGTAAGATGGTACTGAATGCTCCAGTATGAATTAGGTAGTGACTATTGGATTAAAGATTATTTTGTGAAATAGTAATGCAACTTGCAATATCACTCTTATAGGCAATCGCTCGTCCTTGCCTCCAGTCTTTGTGTTAAGCTAGGGTAAGACATCTGTCAGGAGATGTGCATCTGAAGATGTGTGCAGTAGTTGCTAATTGGTATTGACAGAGCTGCATCCAGTTGTTCACCAGTGCAAATCCCACCCTGACTGACATGATGAGAGGTCTACTGCCGGGGTCAAAGGTCACCATCAGAATCAATCACCACTGAGAGAGCTGATAAAATAGACTGTTTTTCTGATCTTGATGGGATCAGTTGTTGACACACATGTTCACATATGGAAATAAACTGCAAGATGCAATTAACCAAAGCCTGACATAAAATACTATAAATAACTATAAATAAGACACACATACAGTTTATGTACATGTAGATACATAGAGAGGTTTGTGCTGTAATTATTGCTATCGTGCTGTTTAGGCTTGCTTTAAATGACAGATTGGCAGTAAATGTTTATGGTAAGGCATTACAATTATGTCTGTGTAGTTTCTCATTCATCCAGGTCATGGTTATCCAAAGTTGTTGAAATCAATCCAACTGGACTTTAAGAAAGTTCCTTGAAGACGTTTCACCTCTCATCATTGCACCTCACCTCTTTTACAATCAGGTCCTTTCAAAACTCCCCAAAAGAACTACTCAGCGGACGCCATCTCTGAACAGGGGGGGTGGTCTGCGACATCATCTTTCGCCGATTTACAATCAGGTCCTTTCAAAACTCCCCAAAAGAACTACTCAGCAGAATGACTCATGTGAAGTGGCTCATGCCAATGACCACCATTAGCATACGAGGGCTCGGTGAAACTCGCATTTCAACGACCCCCATTGTCACTCCCTGGCTACCATCGTTGAGGAGCCAGACGGGTCTTGGCAATGGTCGTCGGAATGTGAATAGCACTGACCACACCTCACAGAGGTTATAAGCTGAGGCAACATCAACCACCACCAGAACTGAAGAAGCCTCTTGGATGAGAGGTGGAACGTCTTCAAGGAACTTTCTTAAAGTCCAGTTGGATTGATTTAAACAACTTTGGATTACAATTATGCGACATCACAAACTGGTGAATAGTTAGGGGTTATATATAGAGATGCCGTGAGAAGGAAATCAACTTATCTGAGAACCTAAGCCAGATGTTGTCACGCCCTCTGCCTCTGGAACCAGGTAGTGGCAGATTGTTTTCCCCTCTTTCGTGGTTTCCCTCGTTTTTTGATCTGTACTTCCGGTTGTAGTTTAGTCATCCATGTTTGTAGTTCGGTTTTGAATGTTCTGTAATAAATATTGTTTTACTTGCTTATGCTTGTTGTTGTCTCTTTACCCTGCTTTTGAACTCTGAATTGGGGATTCGAAACAGAGTTCAGATCAGATTTTGTATGATGGTTTAATTTGTGAAAACGCTCAGAGTCCCAGTACCGTACAAAAATCAGTTCCAGTCTTTTTTTGGGTTTTCTTTTTCTTTCCTTTTTTTTCTTTAACATAGCACCACTTCACAGCATATGTCATGTCAAAGCACTTTACATAATAAGATGAAGCCCATACAAATTTATACAGAGAAACAAACAAATTCAATGTTTCCTATGGATTTCTTTGAGCAAACATTTGGCAACAGTGGCGAGACGAGCATCCCCTTTACCATATAGAAAAAAAAACCCAGAGAAAACAGGTTGTGTACCAGGTTTTATGCTTTTATGAAAAATATGCTTTTCACCTAAAATTTGACACATGCCACGTGGATTATTCAGCATGCATTGCATGCTGCAGAGTTGTGTTACATGTGATGTTCTGTACCATTTTATTAATAAACATAATTTCTGTAGTGGAAATCCTTTAGTGGAAGCTTTGCCACAGAGAGCATCATCCCTGTATAATTCAGTAAGATCCCATTGCACGTTCAGTTGTGTTATCTCCACATCAACACAGAAATCATAGAAAGATTTTGTTCATGTGTTAGTTTTTCTAATGTAATAGTTTCAGAACAGAACTCCGAAAACTTATAAAAAGATGATGCTCATCTCCCAGTGGAGGCAAGAAGTTCCAGGGAGAGAATCTCAGCAATCTGTCCCCTTCCTGCTGTGTCAGTTTCTGGATGTAACACACGGTGCACAGGCTTCATTATGTATGGAATGACTAGTAAATTTCTCCAAAAACATTGCTAACATTTTTCTCTACTGTGTTCACAGCTCCATCCAACACCTTCACTGTAGATTGATGTTTCACCTTATTTTATAGAAGTGTTATTGATTACCATTGTGCTTGTCAGTGGTGCATAAAATTAACACTGTGTTATAGGGGCATGGATTTCTGTCAGCCCCTGACAAGATAACCTATTATTGGACAACTACTCCTAATTTGTTTTTGTTTATTCAGAAGTATAAAGTAACATTCAGCAAGCCTCAATAATAAGTCTATTACTACAAATCCTAGTCGCACCATTGACGGCCACTAATCTTTGCTGCTCCTAATTACTTCGGGATTCTCAGCCTTAATTAACCAATCTTTACAGCATTTTACCTGCTTAATGCAGCACTCAAGCAAACTGCCAGCATTTTGCTGAATCAGTGTTTCCAGTTCTCCACTTGTCACTTTTAAAGAAAGCAACTGACTTCATTGTTTATAATCTTGATATTTTATTGTCCTTCTCTGGATGCTGAGAATTAATGTTTTTAATACACAGTCATATCTCAGGGTTGCCGAAGTTTATTTGGGCAAAAAAACATGCTGTAACATTGTATATGCATAATTTGCTTTTGCTTGCTTCGTCCTTGAAGCTGTCTACTATTTACACTAGGGGAACTTGTCAAAGCATTAATGCAATGTTTAACTGTAACAACACAACAAAAGAAGCATTGTAAGTTTTGCCACACATCCGGTAATTTACAAGTTCTGTACTTGCACTAACAACAGTTTAATCTTGACATTACTCCATTTAGAACCAGCTGACATTTTATGTATAATAGCTTTAGCATATTTAATGAAGTCATCCAAAATTTGATCTTCAAACTATATACATGTTAAGTTTTACATGCCCTGGAAGTACATTGAGGTAGGTTGAATTTTTTAGGTATTTTTTAAAATTTACGTTGCTTTTGCCATCATTTCTGAGCCTCATAACTTTATAGGTACAAGAGATAGATACATGAAATTTTTAAGGGTGAAAAATTTTTTTGAAACAACTTTTTGTTGAGCTATGTTATAAATCAATTTTTCATCCACTCCAGGTGTCACAACCTAAAGACAGTGATATTTTTGTTCAGCATATTTTTTTCTTAAAGCACCAATATCATGGAATATATTATAGTTGAAGGTAAATGTCTATGACATAGAGTCATAGAAACAATCATTGGCACCCTGCACGTGTTTCTGTTTTATAATCATTCACTGAAGAAAACTTTAAAAAGTGCATTTTTGGTAAACTTTTGAGGCCCGTGTTATCATGTGTGATATGAGTGACATGGGTGGGTGGTCAGAACAAGTTACAGACAATGAAAGGTCTCACTTTTAACTACATTGTGATAATAGATGAATCTTCTAGTGTCAAAACAATTTTCTAATATAGGCTCATTTCAACATTCAAAATATATAAACTGAAATTCTGTTTACTCGAGGAGTTGAAGCCATCATGACAAATTTCCTGTGCCATAGAAAAGACAAGTGTTGGACAGGAAGATTCACAATTCATAATCCTACAAAACAACAACTTAACACTACCTGAGTAGAATTTAAAAGACTACCAAACAAGTACTAAATAATCCACACAGATTAATGTGATTTGTTTGTATGTGAACATCAGTGTTATTTTTCCATTTCACAGCCATAAGCAACGTTATACAACTATGTTAGAATACTGTTTTAAAAGAAAATAATCATGGCTAGAGGGCGAGACTGGTATCACAATGTATGTAAAAACAGTACATAAATCCAGTCTGATCTACTGAAATGATGTGCGGCATAGCCTGACACAGTGATATTTTGGCCACAATAGCATACTATAGTGGAGAGAACAAAATAACGCAGAAAGCTTTCACTTAAATTAAAAGCATGATTTTATTTCTAAATACGCTACAAGTCAAATGGCAAAAGACCTCTTTCATCTCTTTTTTTGTACATTGTGAACCCCTGAGCACCACAATCCAGCATTCCCATAATGCACTGGATTCATCCAACAAAAGGGAAATAAAAGAAACATCTACAGCTTCACACACAGCTAATAAAGCAATTAGTGTCTAAAAACTACTAGCATAGCATAGCCAAAATACAAAGTAAACATATGTTTGTTGATTACATAAGCCATTTCATTTTTTTCCCCATTTAGACCTGTCACCTTTATTTTGCTTATTTTGCACTGTAATTGATTATGACCTAGAAATGAAGTGTGTGGTCACAGCTAGAAAAGCTCTTTGGTGAGAAGAATGCTAGTGATCCATGCATGTTACGTGACGTGTTCAGTGATTGGCCTCATTTAGTACAGGAGGCGGGGCTAAGAAAGAGACAGTTAAGCTGAGACTGGGCTGCCTTAACAGCAACACCTGGACTATGAAAGCAGAAAATATATCCTGTCTTGAATGGACCATAGTCATCATTCTACATAATCCTCAATAGCCGTCTCACAGAAATGTCTGAATTTCAGATTTGTAAAATTTCTTCTATTAGTCCCATTACAGTGAATTAAAAAACAAACAAACAAACAAACTCATTAGGTGGGAGGCAAACTCCTTAGCAACTTCAAAGGTGAAAAGGTTTTGTTAGGCATGTGTAAAGAAAAAAACACAACACGATATATACACTGGCAAAGAAAGTTCTCTTCCATTTAAGTTTGTACAATCATTAGACACAAAATCAAAGCTTGCTTCCTCTCTCACTGACTGAACATTTGTTTGTATTGACTCTGTGATTATCTGCACGAACTTTAGTTATTCGTTCTTCTGTTTTTATTTTGTAATTACTCACCTTCATGCACTCCAGGCTGTCTTTCTTTCTGCCTTTGTTAGTTTCTGGCTAGTTTGGTGTAACACCTGAGTTCACTCATCCAATCCGTCATCTCTGTATATATACTCTTAGCAGCGTACTACTCAGTTACCAGACAGTGTTTACACTATAAGTAATTTGACCGTCCTTCTTTTCTTTGTGTTTTGTATTGAGAAATTTGCCTGGAAAACATGTCCACCACATTTGTCACCACAGTTTGCTAGTAGCGCTTAACTTCTAGTAACCCAATGGTAAAAAAATTGCAGTTTATGTTTGCCATAGTCAACAATAGCCTGCCATGGTTAACCTTGTGTTGCAAATTTGCAGCAAGGTCACATTCTTATATGTAAATTAGATTTGTGACAAACTTGTGGTGAACTTCTGACTTTATGGGAAATGTGTGGCAGGTTTGCTGTGATTTTACTGCTTGCAGCATGTTCTTTGCGTGGACATGCATGGGAATGTTTTTGCTCTACAGTGGACTGTCGACCTGTCCAGGGTGTACTTTACCTCTTGCCCAGTGTCAGTTGTAATACACCCCCTGTGAGTGTGTATAACTGATAAATGGAAGAAGTCCACCGCAAGTTAGCCACAAACCTAATTTGCTGATGGAAATTTGACAATGCAGCAAATTTGTGGCATGTATTGCAAAAAGGTAATGGCAACTTCTGAGCATGAACATAACATTTTTGTAAAGGGATTTTTAAAAAACTGAGATGGATGATGGACTACCTGCCTATGCTATCCAGCATTTGGGTCGTTTCTTCCTTGCCTGATGTTATTAGAGACAGTAGTGGAAGACACGCTTCTTGGTAAAAGTCATGATTTTTGTACTCCAGACTTCTACTGTTTCACACCTTAAAAATCTCTAAGAAAATTGCCTGCTGCTAGTGAGGTTGTTAAAATTTTCCACCGTGGTAAATGACGAATTGAATCAAAGACATTACTCCACATTCACCCACGTGACACTTCTTATAAAGTGTGTGCTACAGAGTTGTGAAGTGGGAGAAGCAGCCAGTTCAGGAAGTAATTTATCCCCAGCTTTCTTTCGATGATCTCCTCATTGCTGACAACACAGAAACAACAGAGCTTTGTGGACAATTTAATGGTCCTTCAGGTTGGTGTTATGGCCATCAGTTGGAATTACAGCAACTTTGTTTGACAGTTTGGTTGGTAGGTGGACATAACGACTACAGCACCTTTGGGTCTCAGGTGCTGTTGCTATGGAGTTATCAGAGGTGTGAAGTTTTTTTTTTTGTAGCTAAATTTAAAAACAGATAATTTGTCACTGTCAGCTAAAACAGTACATATAAGTAATTTTCTTACCCTCATGCCCTGATGGGCATTTTTGTCAGTGCCTTCCCAAACTATACCATAGTTATTAATAAATAATCAAATTCTTGTCATCTTCATTTTTAAATAGGGTAGTGGTTTAAAAAAACTTATTGGTTGTAGTCAGAATCAGGAAATGATTGGATACTGACAGACTTTCGTATCTTGATGAGCTTCAACTGTGATATATCAAACATCGTCTGAGAGAAAATGTACTAGACATACTTCCAGGGCCCTCTGTGCCTACAATAACTTCTCCCAATTAGCAACTCTGTTAAGGTAGGGTAAATACGTATGTGCAAATATCTGAGAAAGCCATATGTGGTTATCTGAGGTCTGAAGTGACCAAGCTCTGTGAGGACAATATAAACATCAAAAGGGCTGCAACAATGCTTCACATTTTTTCAAACTAGGGAGATCTATCTAGTCCAGCAACTTTAACAATAGTCTACTGATATTGATATCATTTTCAGTCATCAAAGATGAAACATTAAGTGCGTGTATAAAAAGGACTTTCTTTTTTGGACCTTTGCTGCATCTACCTGCACAACTGTCTGATTGCTAAAGAACACATTTCAAGTGAACACACAAACAGCACAACCACGTCTAACAGCTCAACTAACAGTTGATAGGTCAGCTCATCTTATTGGCTGACGATTGTCCTCTGCAGCACGATTGTGTTTGTAAAACTTTAACATTACCATCTATACATCCACTCACAATATATCATTGGCTTGAACAGTACTCAACCTTGTACATTACAGTCATCATGAGACTGAATTAGTTGTGGCATTTTAAATCAAGAACTGTGAGCAATCTGCATGAATAATCCTGCACAGTGAGGCAGACAGCCAAAAGCACACAAACAGGCTGTTCTCTGATGTTTTATCAGTATTCAAACTACAAATGTTTGCCATTTTCTGTTGCTTGATGGCCGATGGTAGCATTAAACAAAAGGTCATTAAAAACCAAAAGTATTATATTGATTCATGTATGTCCCAAGAACATGAGTATGTACAATAAATTAATCTTGACCTACCCACTGATATAATTTTGTGCACCTAAGGGTGTTGCTCGAGAGTTCAAGGGTTGTGAGTCAGAAAAATCTCTACGATTCCCAGGAGAAGGGGAAATATTTGAAACAAGATGTGGACCAAGTGAAATAGTCAAACCAAGCAGGACTGAATATTGAGAACTGCAATTCTGTTTATTCTCTACCAAAAATGAATTCCTAATAGAAAACTCTTTCTAAATGTCCTCTAACACATCTTTGACATTTCTTGTTACGTCAGCCAACACGATATACTGATACATTGGTTCATTGGTTTGTCTGTTGGGCCCTAATCTAGAAACAGTATGAGTGACAGTAAGTACTCAGAGGTTCCCAAGGGTTCAAGACACACTAGCTTTTCAACTGCACCTTGGAATCTAGCAGAGAAATCTGCTAAAACATCACCACACAAATACGTAAAGTCAATACCTTTATCAGATCAGCTATGTGTACTTTTGTCTTAAATCAAACTTAATTTATGGCAGGAACTCTCTAACTCTAAGACTGTGGACTCACCCCACCATCCTCCGCCCCCGCTGCTAACAAGAAAACACTCACAAGTGATGGCCGTTCAATGCTACAAGCTATTCACGTTTTATGAAGGTTGGATTCATTTTGACGACTGGCTGCCTCTAAGCTCTGTTGCCAGCACCACACCCAATGTAAAAGTACTTTCAACATTTTTAAACCTTTCGTATAATCTACAGGGTTTTTTGGGGTTTTTTTTGTTTTTGTTTTTTTTTTTGTTTTTTTGACTGAAAAGCATTTTGTGTTCACAAAATACATGGATATGAAACATCGTGAATATACAAGCAATTAAGATTGTGGACATGCTGATTGGCACAGTCTGTAACAAATGAGGTAGATGTGTGTTAATAAAATACTCTCCTCTTTGGTATAATCATACAAAATATGAAAAAAAGGGGAAAAAAATCCAGTGGTCTGTTAAAGTAAAACATTGATTTCAAGTGAACGTACAATACAAACAAATTAAATTTATGAGGTATATTTTGTATTCATAATATACTATGACTATATACAAGTAAATCGATGAGGTATCTGCGTTCAAGAGGACTCTTTGTAAGATTTTGCATCCAAAGTGGTGAAACTGAATGCATCACTAGCAGGATCAAATATAAAACACAATAAATAAAATCTGCAGTTAAATGCTTTAACAGAAATATTAAAAACCCATATATCTTCAAACTGGTTCCCATTTTTCTTCACAACAAAGAAAATATTATATATCTTTTGAAAATAGAGAAAATAGCAATAAAAGAGAACTGAAAGAGGGAGACGATCTCTGATGTAAGACACAAGTGCATTAATAAAAACAGAAACCTGGATTCTATTCACAATATAAAACCACTGTGTGACAAATAGCTTTTTCTCTTTGTGTGTCCTGCTGTCACCTCCTTGATGTTCACCTGCTGCATACAGGCTGAAGGCTCTATTCTTTCCTGTCAGTCATTTCTCTAGGAATCCAAAGCCACTTCAGGACTTTCCTGATTCAGTTCTTCACTAGGCTTCATGGCCTGTATTTCCCCACCAGCATCACAAGCTTTGTGCTTCTGTCTTATGTTAACATCAACATTTGCTACATGATAATGGTCCTGACTTTAGTCAGTGCGCATTGCAGAAGATTTCTTCACAGAACAATGCAATCACATAGGCTGAGGGTATACCGCACCCAGCCTCAGCAGAGATTAAGTAAGCATTTCTGACCACAACCACAACAGTGGGGCAATGCTGACTGCAACATTTGCCCAAATGAATGAAGAAAACGCTGTACCTGAACAATCATTGTCATCTAACCAAATTAACCAGAGACTATCACTTTACACTCTTGAAAGCAGAGAGGACACGTTTTCAAATGTAATGTATATAAACACACCTCTCTACAGAGAATATGTGTGATCTGGACTAAAACACATGTTTTTAGAGTAGTTTGTTTTCATACTTTGAGATCCATACTCAACAAATAATTTATTCTGTGATCAAGAAATTTTCATGAGATAAGGAATCCGCCACGCCACTAAGTGAAATACCAAGCAGTTTTCCATAGTAAAGGGCTTCCACGAAATGTAATACTAATGGTCATATTGGACATCCATATACAGGAGCTGTGAACAACTCTGCTATTTTACATGTGCACCACGGCTATATCAGTAGAATAAAATGACATGATTAGTTACAGAGCGGTGTGTGGCTGAGAAAGGGTTATTTCATCAGTAATAATTGTTCGATTTCTCTGTTTAGCTCATGATCTGGACAGGTTACAGTGGCTAATAATTGTTGGCAATACATCTGATTAGCACTCTAAAACTTCATACCTGTATCCAAAATTCATATTATAAACTCATCCTCTGAAAAAGTGTTTTTTGAATGTGGTGTTTATGTTGCAGAGTACAATACACAAAAGTGAGTACTGCACAAAACTACTCTCTACAACCTATAAAATATTGTACAAAAAAGTACCCAAAAAGCATCTGGTAAACTGCTGTAATTGCCCCAGGGTCCAGATCCTAAGGAACCCCAGGTTATGCATACTGTCAACTACCTTGGAGTAATTTGAGAAATTCATTTCACACTGAAGTCAGTTCAATTGAATGTAAGTCACTTTGCATTCAATCTATATGATGCACCACTAAAGCACAATGGAAAACCTTATTGCTTAAGAGCCCTTCAGTAGAGGGACTCTGGATCAATATGTAGTTTTATCATATAATTGTCACATGTGGTGCATTTTCTTCACGAGCTATGTTTATTAGAATTACCACAAACTAACTGACATACAGCAAACTTGGGGCACAGCAGAATTTCAGTGTAATACTGGTTGGTTTCTGAGGGACTCTTAGCAAATGTGATCTGATCATGATAACAGTCATATTAGCATACAGTATGGGATTGGTACATACTGTAGTAAGCTTGGTTCCATTGTCCTAGTAACAAGTTAACACCAGCTGCTGAATTTTAGTAGACTGACCATGTTTAAGAGAAGAGAGTAGTAAACTACACAAATCCACATACTACACTTTCACTTTGCTACTTTGTAGATATACATATGCATCATTCTTTCTAGCCTTGTTGTGGCTGTGTATTGACACATAATTAACTAAGTGTCCAATGGAAAGCTGAGCTTCACATACGACACTGTTAAGTAGTCTAAATAGCCTTTCTACAGAAAACATTAGAATTTCCACTGATATGCTTTGTCTGTTTGTATTCATACTATAATCTTCAGGCTGGATGAATAGTGCTAAAGCTCACCATTCATGCTGGACATGTTGGAGCAGCATTCTTTTCTTCTTTGGTATCATGCTGTAAGCGGTGAGTTTCTGAGGTTGGTCAGAAAGCCCATAAACACTGTCAAAAAACCGTTGTTACTTGCTGAAAGCTTGCTGTTCAGCTACATGTTTTTAATTGTGGGGGTTCACAGGAGGAAATCTTAGCTTGGCTTCATCCAGGTTGCACCTTATGTTAATGGGGGACCATTTAAAACTGTTCCACACTGAATAGATGTCTATGAGGACATGAAAAACAATGCGAACATGTCCTCAAAACACAATGCTAATTCAGAATAGGAAGAGTGGGGAATGAGGAGGACAGGAAGATCTCTTACCAAAATATCGAGTCTGTAAGTCGTTTGCTGCTTGTCAATCTGTTTGTTTGCAGACCCAAAATGAATGGATGTAGAGAAAGCCACAATCAAAAAACAACTCCAACTGCTTTGTGTCTTTGAGAAGAGGAACGATCTCCTCCTTGATGAGGTGAGAAGGGGTGGTGAGGAGGAACAGGGAATTCAAGGGGAGGAGCATCTCTGTCCATGAAGTGAAGAAGAAGAGGACGATGAGGAAGAGGAAGAGGAGGGCTGGAACTGTGTAGGACTGGTCTTTCCCTGAGTCTGACAGTTGCTGTGTTTCCCACGGTGTCCCGTCATCCCTGCTATGGCTGACTGCCGAGCAAACAGGATGCCTGAGGAGCAAGCATCAAATATTAGTCAGCCTGACTCCAGCAAATGCCTTTAACACTCCTGCTCACCACTGTCTTTCTTATTTGTACTCTCTAGGCAGTAATATTTCTCATTAAATAGAGTCTGGTAGGAAAACCTACTTACATGGGGTGCAATGTGTGTATTGTGCTCGAATTTACCAACAAACCAAAGGTTTACTGTCAAAATTGTGTGAAAGATGCAGCACTTCTATATATATATCTGCTTAAATGCAATAATATTAATTCTAATAATATTGTAGGTACAGTTTTCCCCTATAAATTCAGCAGGTCAGGATGACATATAATTAGAGCTTTCTATTACTACTTAGTAAAAATAACATCTACTGCATATCTGTCATGCAGACCTGCAGTATTCTAAAGACAGTGAACTGTCATCTTCAGCAGTAGCTGTTATATTTCAGCATCTAAAGCTCCAACTATATAGATGGATTAAAGTGGGTGTCCGCTCGTGGCAGGCTGAGTTGGATCAAATCAACACTGAGGTTACAGAGCTCTGTCTCCCAAAGAGAAAGCTCAGATATTATTTGACAGCCACCAAGTTTATATGCTGACAACAATGGCCTCTGTTAAAGCAGAAAGGCAGTAATTACTTCAAGATACAAGCTACCTCCATTCACACACACACACACACCACACACACACACACACACACTCATGCAGGCACGCACGCGCACACACACACACACACAGACACAAGGCAGGCACATAAGACAACAAGCCCCATCGACCTCAAATCCACAGGACCAATTTTGAGATATTTAACTTTTTTAACTCTATTGGACTGCCACTTCATTACAATGGATTTTATAGCAAAAACATCAAATTGCGTAGAGGACTAAGCACCAGGGTGCTGCTATAACTTATTGAATTTCCTGCCTGCAATTACATCAGCAAACGGCCCCTCTATTTACCTGTGTAGACAACTCCATTTATTTCTATTGACATGTTGATGCTGCTAATGCCGTTGGTAGACAGGTTCAATGCGGTCTCTTGTCTATCATCTGTCAAGAGAGGAGGCACAGAAGGAGAGAGAGAAAAACTCAATATGAGCATTTACAAAGGGAACAGAAGAAGCAAGAGGAGTATTGGTGATAATTCAGAGAGTGACAGGATAAGGAGAACTTTATTAAAGAGTTCTGGGGAGAAAGAACTGTCAAAAGATGTTACAGCAATTTGTACATGTCAGTTCCAGATGAATCCTATCACAGCTGGAAAACTTGGTTAAATAAATGACATGGTGAACAGCAATGTATATTTTCAAACCTTTATTTAATCAGGGGAATCCTTTGCAAGAAAGTTTGTGGTGGTGGTGGTCTGACACCAATCATGAAAAGGAGACAACCTTTATCAAAGTAAAGAAAATGGAGCAACTCTACACACATACAGTTATCTCAGAGAGCTGCTGTGATATCAAACCATCTGTGAACACAAATTTGTCCATCCAAGTGCATCTGGGTGGAGACAAATAATAGTGTTTGGATGTAATCTTTAAATGACAGTGTTTATTTGTGAGGGCAAGAGCCAGACAGCCAGTGTGGGAATTAACCTGGGAAAGATTCTCACTCATTTTTCCATCACGTATCAAGTGCAAAGCCCACTATTATGACTAATATGAGAGAGGCAGTGATGCAGACAGAAATGATATCACACTTGAGCAGATAGGCCCCTTATTCTTCCTTTAGCCTCTATCATTAAGTCATATGTGACTTATGGCTTGTCATGAGCCGTGCTGGCTGCAGTAAAAGCCCAGCCAGACGGGTATTTTTACTCATGATAGGCTGGATTCTGCCTGTGGTCAAGAGAAATTATTTCTTCAAAACATCTATGGAGCCAAGTTTCAAATTACACATGTTATATGATGAACTATGTGCACATTAGTGGTTCAGGCGCTTTGGTGTGCGATCGCAGACAGCCTCTCTGGCAGGGCCATTAGCTGTTTTTGACACACCACCCACTGCCGTAGACACAGTGTCATTTAATTCACAAGCAGGCAACAAACTTAACATTACAGGAACACCTGATTTTAAAGTATACACTAAAATAAAACGGAATCAGCAATGTGTTCGTCTGTCTCTCATATTCATAATAAATGTTACTCAAACAAGAGACAACATTGTTTGAGACTGTTTAGTAGTGGACTGTCTCTGAGGAAGAGCAAAATGTCTCAGATTTGTATCATGAAGTTGTGAAGGACCACAACTCACATGATTCAGAACAGAACAGGACATGACTAATCAAGTGCCTATTCATTTTTGTTGCCCATTTTACTTATTATATTTCTACAATTTAGGTGTAATTGTACACAAGATCAAATTACTACTACTATAGGCTTTGATACACAGAGAAGATCAATACATTACTATTGATGTGGCTCTTTTTAGGAGACTGGTTACAATAATGGAAATATTAAATATGACCTAACTTATCCACTGTCTGTACAGGAATAAACTTGGGAGTATTTTATTTTGAGTGTAAGGAGTTCGAGAGGTAACACTGATGGCACTAAAGCACAGAAAAACAGTCTGAATTTTCTATGCAGATTTGGCTCCATGAAGAGGAATCAATGAACAAAACATGTTGATGCAAACAGTATCACACCAGGCTTTCAAATCAACAGTCCTGCTTCCGTGGCTACCTTCTGACAAGCATCTGATATAGTGTCCTTTCATTTGTTATTGCCAAAGCCATGCGGAGAGAAAGAACAATAGTTCACTGTAGAAGTTTCAGTTCTACAATTCCACACAGACATTTCACAGATTTCTAATTTATAGGAGATTGAGGTGGAAAACATTTAACTATTTGCAAAATTAGACCTATTTCCATAAAGAATTTGTACACTGTGTACTTAAATAGCCTAATAGAGTGTCTCACCTCTGTTGTTGAGTTTGATGCTGAGGGGTAACTGAGTGGCCATTGCCAGCAGGTTTTGCTGGAGGGCATGCTGCATGATCCTCTGCTGCTCTTCTGCCACCATCATCATTTTCTTCTCTGGTGGTTCGCCACTTTCCAGTTTCTCCCTGAGCTGCTCCAGAGCTGCTGCCTGGACAGCCACTGCTGCCTGAGCTGCTGCAGCCTGGCTGGCCACAGCTGCTGCATGATGGCCACTGGGTGAAATGGGAAGGGTCAGCCGGCTGGGCAAGCAGCTGGGCATCATGGGCTCTTCTGGAGAGAAAAATACCGTGAAGATATCTGTCTCTGTGTGCTTTAACAATACAGATCTAAAATCAATTCATGTCTAAAACCATAAACAGGTTGCTTGATAGCCTGGTCATAAATAAATCTGATAATATAGTAAATACCCTGCTGTAAATACCCTAAAAGAATGTTGTATTTTGTCATTGCTTTCATTGCACCACAAAAAATATCTGACACACATTATGAAAGAGATATAGATGTATAATATAACAGGAGGTATGCTACTTGAGGTGATGTGAATATTTTGAAGCTGTTAAAATCGGGATGCTTTCTGCTAAAGGCTTACATTGTTACTGTTACTTCTACAATGAAGCTGTTGACTGTATCATTTAATGGATGTTATCATATGAGGCTGACAGTTCTTGGTGATATCAGATTTTCAACAAAATGCCAATAACACTTTCCTACAGGCATTCAGGATTAAATCTTCCATCAAAATATGTAATTTGATATCACAATAATGATCTGGAATCTGGAAAATCATTTCAAAAACACTGACAACAGCACACTACACATTAGAATTTCTGAGTAGATGAAGATAAATAAATAAACAAAAAAAAAACAAAAAATAACTCAGAAAACACAATGAATAAAAAGACAAAACTAAATACAATTCTTAAAATAATAGGAAGAATAATAATACAGCACAGTAATTGATGAAGTTAGGGTGTCATGTTCTACTTGAATCAATTGCCAATGAAAAGACATGGGTTTTAAGCAGCAATTTAAACATTTCTGAAGTCTAAGCAGTTTTAACATGGAAAGGTAAAGTGTTCCAGAGAGTTGGAGCAGCTACTACGAGGCTTGATCGTCTCAGAATCTCAGAACATTCAGGAGCATCTGATATGAAGATGCAAGATTTCTAAGTAAGGTGACACCAACTCATTTAAACAATAAAATCTTAAAATCAATCCTGGACCGGACATGAAGCCAGTGTAGAGAGACCAGTACTTAGGTATGTGTTTTTCTGTTCAGGGTAGAGCAGCTGAATTTTGAACCAGCTACAGATGCTGAAGGAATTACTGCTCTATGCCCACAGCCAAAGAATTACTATAGACTAGCTGTGTGGCACTAAAAGCATGAATAACTTTTTTTTTATAGCCACTGAGAGGGAGATAGGGCTTTACCTTTGCTCACAGTCTTAACTGAAAAAGCTGGTTTGACCACTGAGTTGATCTACATATCAAATGTGAAGGAGCTGATCATACCAAGCTTTGTAACAATTATATAAAGCCAGAGGGCTATGAGTGCTGTCAGCATCGCCCAGGAGGTTTGGTCAACAGATTTAAAGCACATTTAAATGTTCACATATAACAGGAAAACAATTCACAGCACTAAAAGGTTCCTATGTATTTTTTAAGTATCGTTTTATTTCATATTTATACACCACAGTGGAGATAGACAGGATACTTATTGTTATTTGACTTTAGCACATTACAGCTTGTGTGTACATTTGAGAAAAAATTTCTTTGCTACTGCATATGGGGCGACGCTTGTATTTGACCTTTAGCCGGCAACAAAGGCACACATGGGAGCTGATCACATGACAATGCACTCTACTCTACCCATGTAAAATTTTCCATTTGTCAATTAAAATCAAGGATGTTACTTAATATTTGACCTTGTATGCCAACTACTACTACAACAACACTAAAATAGCTGTGTATTTTTACACATGTCCGATGCCTCCATGACACGCATACAGTCCAACCAGGTGATTTCATTTTTATTTTTATGACTACCTGTAGTCAGAGGGCTCGCAGCCCTTTTTTCAGAGTATTAGTGTTTCCCGGAAAATGAGGAAGTCCTGCAAGATGTTTCCTCTTTGGTGGGAATGACCACAGTGCCCACAAGTTACTTCAGCATGAATGGATGGAAATAAGCCAGCAATTGTGAAATCAAATTCTGACATGCAAACACAGTGACTTCTGCTTTAGTGCTAATCGTGCCACAATTTCTCAGATGGATGTGGTGATCTGTGTACTACATCATGTGCCATCTTCACAAAGCATTCTTAAAGGAGGAAATAGACCATCCTTGAGAGTGACAGGAACAGAATTTGTCTATTTATGATCTAGCGTGCTAATAACCTTATGACCAAAAGAACACTTGTAATGCAAATTTCACAAACAATGTTTCAGCCATGTTCATCATAAATTTATCTTAATATATGCCAGAAGTTTTGAGATAAATGCCAGTACTAAAAAAAGACAAATAACCATATGGTACATTTAGTGTAATGCACAGCATTATTTCATTCATACACTAATAAAACTATGTCATATTCACCAGGTTGCAGCTTTAATAATACATTTGACAAATCTACTGTTTCTACTAGTTATTTCTAATTGCTTCCATGCCTTGAGATGCATCACATTAAAACATATCAGGAAACTGAGCCATTTTATCAGCTGAAAATCTTAGTAGTAAGCATTTAATGCCCTGGAGCACAGAATGTGAAAAATAAAGTCTAGATAAATGAAAAGAGAACAGGTATTTGTGTTTAAGAGTGAACCCGAGTCCTGAGTATGACATGACATATTGATGGAATTAATGCTCTGAATTTATCTAAAGAGCAGGTAGACAGGAATGATGCTTTTGCATTAACAGCAAATTACAACAGGAGAAGATGAAAAACAGGGAAACGTTTTATCAAAATATAATGAAAAACTCTTAAGATATACTTAAAAAAACAAAGGAAATGAAAATGTCTCAAATAGACCTGTTTCAAACAAAGATTACTTTGCTCTACAGCTGGGTTAAATGATAGACAGTATCCATTTCCAAATATTATGCCTTATGTGTGGTGTTGTTGTGTCTTACCTTTTTTGATCACAGGCACCTGAGAGATATGGCCACTGTTGTGAGTGGGCATAGGTAGGTGGGACATGTGCATCTTTGGTGAGGACAGGAGGGTGGGGGTGCCCACAGGAGAGTAGTTGAAGATAGCAGAGCCATAGCTCTGCCTACGGCCTTCCCTTCGGTTGCTGTCGATAGCTGCCTGAAGCTCTCCAGGGGAGCTCAGTCCCCGCTTTTCACATTCATATGGGTAGAGGTACTTCATATATCTGCAGGGTAGACGAAAAATTTTGGAACGGTTTACTGAGCTTTTTCGTCACTTTGTACCTTTGTCACATGTTGTCAATCAAACATCAATCTGGGAGTCGTACAATGAAGCATTTAGATGTCTTCACAGCTGCTTCACAGATGAGTCACATAGCATGTACCGTGTCCAATATGTGTTGCTAGAGAATACCAAGTACGGTAATTATTTGTCATATTGCTGTGTATCATGTATAAAACATGTAAATCAGATGTTTGCAACACTAGGCCTACTTTCTGTGTACAACAGGTGGTGCTGTGACTACAACTCAGTCTTAACATGTCCATATGTTCAGGTCCAGGATTAATAAACATGAGAATTTTAGGGTAAATTGAGCAACATGCATTGTAATTATTTATTTATTTGGACGGGACAGTGCATTAGTGAACATACAGTCTCAAAGCAGTTTACACAAGGTTGCAGTAAATACGCCGGATTTAGCACAAGGCTAATTTCCATCTGTTGTTGTGTAGTTCCGACTTCCTGTTTCAATGAGATCAAAATGTGTCACATAAAAATTTGCCACACCTCTACGGCAACACTGTGCAATGTGAACTCACAATTTTCACAATAAAGCATCTTCACGGTCAATTTTGTGACCATGCTAGAGGTTGATACAGTCAATGCACTAACACAGCCCTGTATAAAACATGTCATTTCCTTTTTCAGGCACTATAGGTGGCACTGTGATTTTATCAAAATATTGCCATGTAGATGTCTTGAGATAGGACCCTTAGCAAACATTTAAAGTTTAGGGCACATTGGACAATGTACACTTGAGTTACAACAGCTTATTTTTCTTGAGATACACTATGCAATCATGTGCCTGTCATTCAATGAAAATTTTAAAGCTTTGCAATTTATCATCGTGAAAGTCTTCAGATTAGACTGTCCAAATATTATGTCAATCTAGTTAATTCTCAAGGAGGAGTTTGTCACAGTGCAATGCCTATAAATGGTGGAAGCTGCACCAAAATTTCACAGTAACTTCAAACTAGATGAATTCCTGATGGGTTTAAGATATCGCTGAAGGAGTTTTTCTTTGCAAGACTTGGGATGTTACATGCGACTACTAAATTGTGTACATGTCAGTTTGACATGGCATGTCTAGTGTTGTCATGGTTAGTTCATTCTACAATTTTCTGAAAAGTGGTTTTGAAGCTCAGTGCAGTGGCTCTAACTGGCGGCATCGTGGCAGTGCTTGACTGCCAAACACCCAGCTAACCCAAAAATAAGCAAAGAGGTGGAGCTTGATTAGAGGTGAGGTTGGACCACGCAAACGTCGAGACGATAGATTGTCCTGTGAAGGCAGCCACCTCTCACTGAACGATACAAGTCCTTACAGCATTACTTTAGACCTTAATATATTTTTTAAATAGCTGACATATGCAAAACTTGACACCCTTATATAGCGGAAATCAGCTGTAGAGAACAAAACATTTCGTACCATGCTTTTTTTCCTGTTGCAACATTGGAAATTTAAAATGGTGGTCTATGGTGATTAAGTCATTTTTGGAGCTCCAAGTAGCCATTGGTGTAATTGCAGGTGTAATTGCATTTTCTGCACTTCCGCTTTTACTTCATTTGTCAACCCAGGGTTTGCCGCTTGCTTTCAACTTTCAGTAGACTGAGTCTCACCAACATGTTTCATGTAATGATTGGATGTCCAAATTTCTTAAGAGTGATAGAATGCTATTTTTTTTTTTTTTTTTTTTTAAATTTTTGGCATGTTTTGCACCTCTCCTACAGTGGATAATAGATTTACAAGTAAATCAGTAGTGAACCAGCCACTATTGATATTCCAACTTTACTGCACCAAAGTCTGTGGGGAGGAGGCTAATAAATATGATAAAACCTGATGGCTGTGATCAAAGGCTGGAGGTTCACTCCCAGTTTTCTTACGTCAATGTGCCAAATGTTGAAAATGCTGCAGCTGCAAAAGCTTTTAGGTAACACACCGCAATTTTTCCAACATTGCACATTGTAGTTGTGTCATCACCATCACCATTTTTCACAGGTCTATTTCTAAAATTACTTTTCAGTTATTTATGAGTAATACATTTTGAGATTCTTTTATTTTACATCCTGCACAAGACAATGAAAAAATAAAATTTTTGTGTTTTTACCCATTAAAGTAAGGTAAATTTTCTTGAAGACTCCTTTTATGCCCTTGGTTTTTGCTTACTTTTTGACAGCGGCTTGAGAACATGCTACTGTAGCCACACCAATGAATTACATATGTATTTAATCTAACTTAGATAAATGTTATGTCCACTTGTTTTAATATACAGTATCTCTTAATACAAGTGCAGATTATTATTGTGTGTAACTACATGTAAATGGCTTCTAAAACCAATATAGAGACCAGATTCATAAAAGTCCTGTATAAACAGAAATGCATGTTCAAGCAAAAACCCAACACCTTCATCCTTTGTAATTATCTTGTTTGATGTAACAGCTTATCCAATGGTTAAAACAACTTTCCCTCCTTTACACATATACAGTCATTATGTAAATAAATAAACCTTTCACATGTATTTAAAGAAAATAGAGTAACAGACACATCATCTAAAATTCACTGGCTACAAAATAAACAAAGCATCTCATTCATCCAGGGCACACATACAACACTTCGTTGACCTGATGTCAGTAGAGCAGTGTGAGTGCAGATTATCAGTCATCTGGGGTTATCATCTTTGCTCGTACTCACTGTGTCCGGAGAGTGAAAGCTGCACTGGTAATAGAGGTAGGGAGGTTAAGGCCTTTGGTGATCTCACGCCATATTTTTTTATTGATGACTTCCACTAAGCCGCCTTTTTCTGTGACAAGCTTGTAGAGCATGTAGAGATCCAACACCTGCTTGGCCATGATAGGAATCCGATTCACTGGAGTCCCTGCAGAAAGCAAACACAATATCTACAATCAATTCCATTAACTTTCCTCCCATCAATACGCTTCTCCACCTTCTTATAAGGCCAATTTATCTCAAGCCAGTCAAAAGTCTGACAGCTTTGTTAAGAGCAACAAATATAACTTTCAAGGAAAGTTTTTTTTTCTAATTTGTGCATCCACTGGAACTACTTGAGAAGTTACAAATTATTATTTCTATGACAAAGTCAAATAACCTTTATGCAGTGACAAAACACCTTTCTCCTAATAATAAAGTAATACAAAACGTACATATCGGGCACAACTTGAAAGATGAAGTAATTAAGATGTGGAAAAACAGCAGAAACACAGATTTATTACTGTTGACTTGTTAAAAACTTTACAATTGCAATTTGTCGAAAATAGTGGTCATCTATTAATGACCTGTCAACCTGCCCCCTTATTAGCAAAATAAAGGGGCTCCAATAATAATTTCTATTTGCTATTTAATGTTAGGCATTAAGAGAGAACGACCAGCTCTTTGTGAAGATTCCAAAGTGGTTGACCCTGAGATAATTAACCTGCATTTTGCTGACAGAGTTCCATTGTGCTCATCGGATTTACCATAATAGTGATCAATAGCTGCAGAAATATAGTGCAAACAACAGCAGTGGGGCCTATACAGTGGGGGTGGGGGGAAACTCTGAAGTATCGTCTAAGGTGGTAAAGCCACATCAATTAAGGCCAGTAATTACGGCTTCATTTTGCGGTGATGGCATGTGAACGAATGAGACACTATTAAACAAAAGATTGATGTTCCTCTCTGCTCTAAAGACAATACCAGCAGCAAGTCTGATGCTGCCGTGCCTCAGCATTGCTCTTTTGAAAAGAAAGTGCAGGACAGGCTTGATTTAAACAACAAATGATAGCAGTATATTTCAAAGGAAGACAATGCTTAGCATGACACGACGTGAATCTTTTGAGAAAGTTTTACTTTTTATATGAAAATAACTGCCATCTTTGCACTCTGTGTAAAAGTAAATGTTGATTGGACTCACTTTGGGCAGTTTTTACATTGAAGGAAGTAAATGTGAAACCGAGACAAAAACGATAAAGAACCTGGCCTCATCATGGGCTGTGCAGCACCGGTGGATGATGCACCACCTTTCCTCCTCATCAACTCAAAGAAACCCTGTTCAAAGAAATTCTACAGTGGTGCTGTTGGAAGCTTCCAGGTAAGTATAATCATTGCCTGGTGCTTGTGTGTGGTGTATATTGATGGGGTGAGGGATTGAGAGGGAATGTGGGTGATGATGATTTTGGTTGCTTGGGTCCCCTAATTATAAGCACTTGCTTCCCTGGGGTTCCCTTTCATGTACATCTGTTGTAAACTACTTTGGTGGAGTATATTTGTCTTTCTCTGTGCATGAATAATAGTATCTGAAGCATCTGAAGTATCTGACATCGGCACTGATCAGGACCACAAAACCCTGCAGAGAGTAGTGTGATCACCTGAATGCAATACACTCTTCTGCAGCTGTACACAAAATAGCACAGAGCAAGAGCACAAGAGATTATGAAGGACACTGCTGCTGGCTAAAAATCAGCAAGAAAACTCTCTCTCTTTCTCAGCCTATCAAAGGTGTGAACTCAATCACATCTGACATCTGCATTTTTTCTATATACAATGAAAGGCTTTAGTTTTTGATCAATAATACATTTCCAAAAAATTCTAAAACCATGGTTTTTCACTTTTTTGTGAAAACTCAGTGTGGACTGATGTAAAATTGGCAAATAAATCCATCAAAAATTTTATTTACAACACTGTAAATGGTGCAAAAGTGTACTTTTGTATTGACTTTTACTGCTTGCTTTTTGTTTTGCAATTTTCACTGAAACGGACTCCCACATACTGTCTGACTTGCAAACATAAATCTTTTAAAGTAACATTTCTGTACTAGACCTTCATCAGCCAAACAGTGAAATAAAATAGACAAATAGTCCAAATAGTGGCAATTTTAAAAAGCCAAGCGATTTAAGATCTCTCACTGCCACATAAAGTTTAGCTTAAGGTAAAGCTAAAAACCTTGCCATTTTCTGTGTTCTCATGAAAAGAACAGTATATTAGGCCATTGTTTCTTTACAATGTTTCTTTACATTTTATTTCTGATGTATTAATGAACGTATGAGGAATAAAGAGAGACAGACAGGTTTATAGTGCTGCAACAAAATCACTGAGTATGTCTGCAACTTAATTTATGCTACACAACGATTGAACCCAACTTTAATCAGATCATTTTAAGGTAAACTTGATTTATAACTAAGCCAAAAACTATAAGCATTACATTCGCAGTTTGCTTGCGGACAGAAAGAAAATGAAAGCATCCACTACTGAAGTGTGAAAAGAACACAGGATACAAGGTTTTCATTGACATGAGCTGCTGGGAGAGTTGAGCACTACGGTAAAATAGTGTGATATAAAACAAAACCATCTTTCCCCTACAGCTTATCTTTATTGCCACACATTAAAACATGTGTGCGTCCTGATGTATAAAACTACTATTTGGTTAAAGACACGGTTGCCAAACAAAGATTGAGATAATAAATAACAGCCTCAGTCTTTGTCTGGTGGAATCTGAGGAGACACAAGCCTCTGAAAACAAGATTTATGTGCTTTCAATACTGGAGGTGATGTATTTGTCTCTCTGATTCCCTGAAAGAGATATAAGGAATAAAAGAGCGAGAATGGAGGCCTTTTGTCCGCGCAAACTATCTCATCAGGTCATGTGTCATTATGACAGTGAGCAATGGTGGACAGGGTGGAAGAAATCCACTCTGCAAAGACTCTAACAGTCTACTTCAGTTAATCCCTGAGCTGCTCAGAGAAGACGAGTTTGTAATTGGAACAATGTGGAACATCAGGGCCTCTAGTAGTGCAGTAATCATCTTTATGCTTGGCTTCATCACTGAAGCGTTCACTTTGCACCTCCAAGCCAATAATGGAATGACATTTTCTCCTCCTCATTGACTTTGCTCTTTTAACCCTTGAAATGAATGATTAATGCAGAGACACAGGGGAAACCAGCTTTTTATCTACTTGCTCAAATCCCTAAATAAAGACAAAAAAGAAGGTGTACGTCACAGACTGTCATACATTTCCAACACGTGAAGGTTCAAGGATAGAAAAAGGTATTTCAATCCGAGTTTAACTGACCCCAGCCGTGATGATGATATTCTATGTTTTTGTTTGGTCTAAAAATCCCATGCAAAGACTGATATACTGTATGTTTTCTCTGTGCCACTAAGCCCCATTGTTGTCCCAAAACTGTGATACATGCAACAGTGAGCCTCCCTGTTGCACTTGGTGACAGGTTCCTTCACCACCACCACACATACACTGTAGTTGACTTTTTACTCCCACAGACGCTGCCTCACTGCCCCAAATACTCACTAGGGCCCCAGCTGGTAATTAAAATAGTAAACTATACTTTATACTGTACTTTACAAAGTCACAGGCATAGGTAAGTGAAAGTGTGCTATAATTTATTTTCCCTCAAACATAGTTTCTAATTAACTAAATTTAAAAAAATACAAAATGTAACTTACTTTAACTGATGATACTGAGTGTAATAATTGTACAAATCAAATCATATTAAAGACACACGAAAGTTATTAACGTTAAGTATATTCAGCATTATTCTGATGATTGTTAGGGCACTGCTTATATTAGTAGGGATACAAAGCAATACTGCTTATAGTCCCTTACTTTGAGCAATCCAGACATGGTCTTTCTGCAAAACCCTCTCTATTTACCAAATTAACGTAAAGTTTCCCATCTAGTGAATATCAAGATTTGTACCTTATTAACTTGTCTTTATTGTGTTTTTTTTATATACCGCAAGACATAGAAATAAACAATCAGGGCGATGGCTGAGCAGTGTGCTGATGACAGTCTCAAAAACACAGATTCACACATCTGAGTCAAAAGGCTACAGCTGCAGCAAGTGGAACAGGGGTGTTTAAGAGGAAACAGCTGTGTAGAGTTACATGTAAACCATTTTCAGGCAGAAAGGGTTTTGTAATGGTAAAACACAAATACCTAAATAAATACATAATACGACAAAATAATATGACAAAATTAACAATATGTGAATATTGTACTAGAAGAACATAAAAAATTAGGTTAGTCAAGTGAAAGGTGAAAGCCAGATGCACCAGCAAGCTAACCATTGTCATAGGGATCAAAGACTCTGCCACTTTTAAGGTAACTCTTAAGTAGCCTTTTCTTCTACCACAAAGTATTGTTAAGCAATTAGGAGGGTAACAAAAGTTGTCTTCCTTGAGAAAAAGTGCTGATGGGAGGTCTTAGAGATAATAATCATTTAATACCCACAGCTCCAAAGCAACAGTAAATCATCCTGAGTATTTATCAACACACAAAGGAAGCCATTGCAACCATTGTCTGTGCTGCTTTTGATAGAATCACTCAATTAGGATTCCATGTCTTTGCTTCCATGAATGAAAAACTGACACAAAGGCATTCCGACCATCTGCAGCATGATTCCAGCCATTTAGGTGACAAAAGAAAATATATCAGTGGAAGACTGCGCTGCACTGCTTTACTAAAAGGAGTGGTGTAGAAATTAAGACAGCGCATTTCTACTTGTAGGTGAAAACAGAGTAACATATATTTTACAGAATAATGAACACATCACCTTAAATGTACAGGAGCTTTATCAAGAAGACAGTTTGAAACCTGATTATAGCCTGCCACCATCTTAAAGACTGGAAATGGAATGTGAACAAAGAGGAGAAAGACAGTGTGAAGTTGAAAAGGGACAAAGAATGATGCCTCAATGTTGACTTTATGTTCTAAAGGAACACTATGTAAGTTTTACTCAGTAGTAGCTAAAGGTTACAGTTACTGTGAGTACTAATGGTGATTCCCCACCAGTGGCAGCCTGGGATTCATCTTCATCAACAGAGCTGTTGTCATCAAAATCTCCAATATCAAAGACAATGCTGTTCTGAACTAAACCTGTAACCAGCTGCAGTGTTATCATGTTACTGGAACAATAAGCCAAACAATTCTCTATCAGTGTCTGGTTTAGGCATTAGAAGAGTGACACCACACTGACTCCATCAGGTCTACTGTGAATTACAGTGTCATCCTGTATCATTTTTATCCAACATACTGTTGGGAATGGGTGTGAATATGTCCAACATCTAATGCCTCAAACCAGTTCTCCCAGGCACATTTAGATTCAGTTTTAGACTAAGCATATATTAGTGGACTTAGATTAATTCTTTATGTAAAAAAGAATAATAAAAACAACACTTCAACCAAAGAACCATTTAACATTTGACAGACATTGTTGTCTGACGGTCATATTTGCTCTAGTGTGGTACCTCCTGCTCTGGATTATTACGCTGTTTGAATAAAACTGTACCCCTAACCCCTGTTCAGTAATGTTTTCAGTGTAACTCGATGGGCATTTTAATGCCAATACAGCTTAGACTTCTTTTGTTATTCCTGAAACTTTAATATTACAATAATTACACTTAGATTTGGGTTGTCCAAAAGTGTCCTGTCTGTTGCAAGGTCTGCTACGTTGCAACACATACATGTAGCTGTGACATTTCTTACTATACTGACATATACCTGCTTCTTCTTCCTCCTCGTAAACTCAAACATGTAGTAAGGGAGTGCCACAGAGAACCACAGTGTGAAACTGATGTTGTCTTTCATCAGCTTCTCTACTCTTTGCACATGACATCACACTGACTTCCAGGTCTACAGCCACAGTTCTCCAACAGAAAGCAGTGGATTGCTCTTTCTGGGTTGGGAGTAAATTGCTGCCCCCAGTAAAGCAGTTGAAATATTTTAGAGCCTTCTTAATGAGTGACACTAAGCCTGATCAGCAATGGATTGGTGCTATGTAAACAGTAATTTCGTAATTCTTCAGTTGTTCTGAGTTTATACAGAGATTATACATCCCATTTGGCTTAGAAATGCCTAAGGATTCCCCAGGTGGAAATGTGAAGCATGGCTGGGGAGGAGCGTCCGGACTAACTTAGCTTGCTGACACAACATCCTGGTTATAGATAAGCTGTAGAACATGGATACATACACCTGCTTATTACCAGTTGTTTTAATATTTTTCCTAGTAGACTATGGGTTAACTAGAATGCAGGTAGCCACTGGCGGTACAAATGGCTACATGCAGTAAGGTTTTATTCTACAAACACAATTTCTTTTTTAAAAGTCATTCTATTTCCTTTTTCCAGCTTTATTGATAGGTGCACTGGAGACAGCCAGGAAAGGAGGGAGAAGACATGCAGCAAAGGGCCGTGAGCAGGAATCGAACCTGGGTATCAGGGAGGCTCCTGTACATGGGTCACCCGCTGAACCCGTTGAGCTATACGGGCGCCCACAATAGCAATTTCATTGTCCTTTATACGAGGTGTAGATGCCTGTGTTTCCTCTAAAGAAACTCTTTCTATCTAACTTTATCCTGATTCTGAGCACCTATATTATACTGAGACATTTCTCTTTCATCTACACAGTCTATCAAGGTTATAAAGCCTTCCATACACACAACACCACACAAACGTTGTGCAGAGAGGTGCATCATGTACAGTTATGTTCATAATAATAGCAATGTGTTTAAAAAGGTGAGTAAACCTCAAAATTCTTCAAATAAATTGTATTTTAATGAACACAAATGCACTGGGGACACTGCACTTTGTATTTCAAAGCAAGAAAATTGGAAAAAGTAACTGAATTTGTTAATATTGTACAGAAAGTCAAGAAATATAATGTTCAAAAAAATAGCAATATTGACATCTTTATTTACAAACTCAAAAATGTACTTTATAAACTAAGAAATGCTTGAAGATTCAACTTTCCTGAGAATCATAAACTAATATTTAGTTGCATAACCACAGTTTCTGATAACTGCTTCACATCTGTGGTGCAGGAGTCGACCAACTTCTGGCACCGGTCAACAGGTATTGCAGCCCAGGACAATTGTACTACGTTCCACAATTCCTCTGCATTTCTTGGTTTTGCCTCATGAACGTCATTGTGCTGGCCACTCCATTACTTGAATTCTGTTTGTCTGGAACCATGATTTTGCTCGCTTGCTGGTGTGTTTGGGGTCCTTGTTTTGTTGAAACACCCATTTCAAGGGCATTTCCTCTTCAGCATACGGCAACATGACATCTTCCAGTACTCTAATGTACTCAAACTGATCCATGATCCCTGGAATGCGATAAATAGGACCAACACCATAGAAACATCATGATGCTTGCACCACCATGCTTCACCGTCTTCACTGTGTACTGTGGCTTGAATTCAGTGTTTGCAGGATGTCTGACAAACTGTCTGTGGCCCTTAGACCCAAAAAGAACAATCTTACTCTCATCAGTCCACAAAATATTACACCATTTCTTTTTAGGCCAGTCAATGTGTTCTTTGGCAAATTGTAACCGCTTCAGCACTTCTTTTTTTTTTTTATTTTAACAATGGGACTTTGTGGGGGCTTCTTGCTGGTAGCTTGGCTTCACATAGACGTCGTCTGATTGTTACAGTACTCACAGGCAACCTTAGATCTTCTTTGATCCTCCTGGAGCTGATCACTGGCTGAGCCTTTGCCATTTTGGTTGTTCTCCGATCCATTCGAATAGTCTTTTTTTTTTCTTCCTTGCCTTTCTGGTTTTGGCTGCTATTTTAAAGCGTTTGATATCATTTTAGCTGAACAACCTATCATTTTCTGCACTTCTTTATCAGTTTTCTTCTCTTTTATTAGTTTCTTAATCAAAGAACGCTCTTCTTCTGAACAGTGTCTTGAACAACCCATTTTACTGTTTTTCAATGACAAATGCACAGCCAACATGTGCACCGTCAGTTGCCTTGATCCTTAAATAAGGGCCACCTGTTTAACACCTATTTTTTTCACATAATCAATGACCTCACTAATTGAACTCAGCACTGATATTTTTTTTTAACATGCCCCTTTCAGTTAATGATTCAGTTTCACAGAATCAGCAGCATGCACGTCTTGCCTGTTGAGTCTGTTGGTTTTCTATATCTTTACTAAACCTTCTTGAAACTTACTTGCAGTGTAGAAGTTGAAATTCTAACAAAAACAGTGATTTATCTTGCTAGTGATGTGGGATTGCTATTATTTTGAACACAACTGTATAAATGACTGGTCCCAAACTGCACCCAGACACTGTACTGTGAACTCAAAGCAGAACATTATCAACACATCTCTGAAGAGACTGTTTCATTCACAATGATTCGCAGTCCTCTGACTGAACACTTGCTGTCCCTGAAGGCAATATAACTGTGTTTATATCAACACTTATTATTACTCAGCCGGCTGTGAAAAGCCTGTCTCTTCAAGCTTAATCCTTTGGAGAGTCATCACTTATTTCTTGAGGAAACAGTTTAATCAGGCACATGTTTTCATTCATGCTGGTGTGTTTTTTTTCTTGGTGGACCTTGTTTTTAGTAACAGTTAAGCTTAGTCTTTTAGGCCGTGTAACCAAAACATTTTCTTGTTTCTAAGTCCAAGCTTTATGTGCATGTGTCAGGCAAACACATATCACATTATCTTATTCAAATGAAAGATAGACTCAGCATGACAATATAACTGGTCAATGACCTCACACTTGTGCAGCTGAATTGAGACCGGTGTGTGACTTGTGGCTAGAAGGTCAGACATGGTGAGAGCAAGGACATCACCTGTTCCAACCTGAAGAGGATATAGATGGGATGAGATCTGCACAGGTGTAACCACCAATATGGAGTCACATATGCAATTTCATTTTAGCAGGTGCTTTTATCCAAAGTGACGTACATCTGAGAGTAGATACAGCACAAAGAAGGATCCAGTCAGGAACAAGCAACCTGGATAAATAAAACAAGGTCAGGTTCAGGACTGTGGCACTTACAGGAAATGCAGACGTATTAGGATTTTTTTTTGAGAAGTCTGTCAAGTGCAAAGGTGGTCAGTAAAGAGCTGGGTTTTTAGTCTTTTCTTAAAGACTAAGAGGGACTCTGCTGATCAAACAGAGTTTGGTAACTCGTTCCTCCACCGTGGAACAGAGGAGAAGAGTCTAGTTATCGACTAGCCCTGTTGTGGTGGTTGTATCAGGCACCTTTCGTTGGTCAAGTGTAATGAGTAGGAAGAAGAGTAGACCTTAATGTGAGAGTTCAGGTAGGAGGGAGCTGTTTTCATTCTAGTTTTGAAAGCAAGTGTCAGTGTTTTGAATTTTATGTGGGCAGCAACTGAAAGTCAGTGAAGCAATCTGAACATGTGCTGTTTTTGACTGGTTGAAAACCAGACATGCTGCTGCATTCTGGATCATCTCAAGAGGTTTGATTGTGCATGAAGGGAGGCCTGCCAGTAAGGAGTTGAAGTAGTCAATGGTGATATCATGAGAGCCTGTACCAGGAGTTGTGCTGCAAGTTCAGACAGGGAGGGTCTGATCTTCCTGATGTTCTACAGGGCGAATCAAGACAACCTAGCAATAGAGGTAACATGAGCGTTGAAGGTTAAATGGTCATCAATCATGACCCCGAAGTTTCTGGCAGATTTTGTCAATTTGAGTTGGGCTGATTCAAGCTGGATGTTGATTTCTTGTTGTATAGAGGGACTGGCTGGGAAGACAAGGAGCTCAGTCTTGGAGAGGTTGAGTTAAAGGTGGCGTTTTTTCATCTATGCCGAGATATCTGCAAGGCATGATGAGATCTGGGCAGAGACAGTGTGGTCTCCAGGGGAATGACAAGAGCTGTGTCATCAGCATAGCAATAGTATGAGAGACCCTGGGAGTAGATTATTGCACCAAGTGAGGTTGTGTATATTTAGAAGAGGAGGAGACCGAGCACTGTGCATTGAGAAACACCTGTGAATAGGCTGTATCTTCTGAGAGGTACGACATGAACCAGTGGAGGGCAGATCCTGAGTTGCCAAGCTCAGTGAGTGTAGCGAGGAGGATTTGGTGGCTGACTGTGAAAAAAGCAGCTGACAGATCTAACAGCAACAGAGCTGAAGGCTGTCCAGCAGCTCTAGTACAACGCAGTGATTCTGTTACAGATAGGACTGCGGTCTGGGTGGAGTGACACTGTTTCAAACCAGACTGATTCAGCTCATACAGGTTGTTTTTAAAGAGGAAAGCAGATACTGGGTTGAAGATGGTTTGCCCAAGTATTTTAGACAGTAAAACTAGTCTGTAGTTTCCGACCTGGGCTGAGTCAAGAGTAGGTATATAGATAAAATCGGACAGAATCATGCACATGGAACACTCTAATATGCTTGCTGAAGTAAAACAACATACTTCTTGAGAACTTTGTGAAAAAATGCAGTCAGTGGATGGCATTATGTCAGAAATTCCTCCAACCTGATTAACAATGCAAACAAGTTATATAGATAGACATAGACGATGCATGCAAACTGAGTAGAGTTGCACCATGACCACCGAGTAAACAATATTAAACAGAGTAGGTTGTAGCTTAAAATATAGTACATGATTAGCAATATTACATAATAGATACAGCAAGTTTTGCCAATGCTGTTCTGATACTGTTTCTCTTTATTGATCTGTGTATTGTCTGCTGACAGAGAGATGCACAATCCTGTTGACTCAAATTGTAAAATAAGATACTGCATAGTTCCCCTTGCTCCAGTTGAAAAAGCTGAGCCATTATAAAACTACGAATACAGTGGCAAACAGCAAGCAATAGGTGTAAAGCAGAGTGGGGATCCGAATATTCGGATCTGAAAATAAATATTTGGATACCATCATCACCACCGAATATTCGGATATTCGGGTCCAGCCCTAGCAGACACCCTCTCTATTTTTAAGACCAGGCTCCTGACCTTCCTCCAGCCCACTGCATCCAATTGCCCATTTCCACCAGTCGACTCTGCATTGCCCTATGGTCATCTGCATACTGCTTGAATTTTACTACCAGCTATATATGTAGTATATTTAATGCCAGAGCCATACACCATAACAGTAAACTATGAATCAATTTCAATGTTAGCTTGTACTTTGTAAGCATCATCTAGCTTATCATACATGTATCCAATTGTGTGTTATTGGGTGTCCCCATCCCCCTCTTCTCCCATCACTCCCCCTCTCTACCGCTACCCTTATACCTCTCTACCTCTTCTGTCCCTCTCAACCACGTATTAACGTAAGCAAAAACACAACAAGGGAATGGAAGACGGTGCACAATGAATGTGCAAAAATTGCTTCTGCAACTGTACGGGAGGGGTGAACACCATTCTTCAAAAAGATATTCACAGATTGCTCTTGCTAACAGTCAGATCATGTGCTACACTGACATTCTCAGTCACCTGAGGAATATTTGATCATCTGTTTTTCTCAATATATCACATACAGTTATACGCATAAGTTTACAAACCCATAAATTAGTTAAATATTGTCCTTTTGTATTTTAGAAAATATGCTTGATCATGGAAATCCTTTTCTTTCATTTAGGGTTAGTGCTCAGAAAAGTCTTTTATTATCACCCAATGGTATTTGCTGTGATCATTCATGTTTTCAATAAAGAATGGTGCATATTTAACAAATTCTGCCAGGGTATGTAAACTTATGAGCACAACTGTATATGTAAATAACATCATGGTCCTCAAATGTGTGCTCTTGACCACAATTGCCAACCCACTTCACATCACTTTAGTCACTCCTCCAATTGAAACACCAGCTAGTTGAACAGTCTGTGACTGACGCTCCTGCCATCCATGTCTCAACAATGGATTCAGCCAGTCATTAAATCAACAACGTTGAAGGACCACAGTATGTTTGACACTTTTCTCTGCAATATATGGCTACCAAGCCTTCCTGGCTGACATTTTTTTTGTCAGTGTTGAATGACAGTGATGTTTTCAAGAAACATTGATTGGGATATTTGGAACAGTCCACTCTGATCACAGTTGTCAGACGGGAGCAGTAGAGATAGGCTGCTGTTGATCTGCTTCGCACTGACAATGTCTCCCAACATTAAGCCCAAAATCAATCTCTAATTGAACGCTCCAACAATAATCCATACTGTCTTTCTAAATCCCAAGAGACCATCTAACTATAACATGACTCTATCAAAGTGGGCTTTTCTGCAGCTGTCACAGCACCCAGTGGGACAGGATTGTAATTTTTCAGATATTCTGACTGTTATAAATACAGTACAGTGTCACAGCTAAAACACATATTTGGCATCATATTTTTTTTCTTTTTAATTAATACACATTAGTTAAAATAAATACAGCTTATACTTTTGTTCCCCACCCTCCTCTTCTCCCATCCCTCCCACTTCCACTCCCCCTCCATCTCCTGTTCCCTCTCCCCCTCTACCTCTCTCCCTCTTCTGTCCCTCTCAACCCGCCGGCCAGCAGGCAGATGGGTCGCCCCACATAAAGAGCCAGGTTCTGCTCAAAGTTTCTTCCCGTTAAAAGGGAGTTTTTTCTTGACACTGTCACCTTAGGGCTTGCTCTGGGGGTTCAGGCATATGGGTTCTGTAAAGCGTCTTGAGACAATTTGACCTGTAATTGCTATATAAATAAAATTGAATTGAACTGAATACTGTGTTAAATAAATATATGGAGGTGAAGAAAATACATGACTACAAGGTCTACAAAAGCTGTATGTTCAATGTAATCTATTTGCTTTGAATGTCAGCAGCCCATTATTAATTGATTTATAAAAGAATACATAAATGTTTATATTACCAACTGGCTCCCCAACATTAGCGATTCCTCCCAGCTTACTGCTGATGTTCTGAATTTTGATGGAAAATTAGATTTGAAACATCAAAAGTCAGAGAATTGTTGGAACTTGGTGTGGTTATTTCATTTGTAACTCTTTAAAAAAAATCGATGATTATCAGTTTCATTTTTTGATTAGCGGTGTGTGGTAACAGTATCTGTTGTCCATCTGTAGATTAACTTCAGATTAATGGTAGGTGAAACAGCTGGCCCTACATGACAATCTTTAGTTTTAAATTGTCCATGTATTTTAAATGTAACTGCGTCAGTGTGCTGAAAATGAATGCTTGTGCAAATAACAATGACTTATTGGCCATATAGATCTGGCTTTCCTTAACGACAAAAATGTTCATGTCAAAAACAATGCCAGAAAACTGCTATACATTGATTCATTTTTAAGGATCTCAACCCTTTAAATGCCAGTTTGTTTACATGATGCCCCTGTTCTTGTTGGGGGTTTTTTTCAGGGAAAAAAGCTGGAAAAAAACTCACCATTAAACTTGTATATAATATTGATATTTTCTACTTTCAGTTCAATTCAATTAAATTCAATTCAATTTTATTTATATAGCACGAATTACAGTCAAATTGTCTCGAGACGCTTTACAGAACCCATATGCCTGACCCCCAGAGCAAGCCAAAAGGCGACAGTGGCAAGGAAACACTCTTTTAACAGGGAAAAAAACCTTGAGCAGAACCCGGCTCTAATGTGGGGGGACCCATCTGCCTGCTGGCCATGCGGGTTGAGAGGGACAGAAGAGGTAGAGAGGTAGAGGTAGAGAGTTAGAGGTAGAGGGATAGAAGTAGAGGGTTACAGTTGGTGGGAGAACAACCACAGATCTGAAGCATCCAGCTCTGGGACCAGGGACACTCGGAGAAAGGACACAGGGAGAAACAGAGTTAGTGTAATGCAATAATGGTATATATATTAAATACATAGGTAGATAGAGAAGGGCTCAGTGCATCCAGAGAGATCCCCCAGCAGCCTAGGCCTATAGCAGCATAACTAGGGGCAAACTAACTGTGTCAGTGACTTAATTTGTTTCACCAGCATCAGTCTTGATCATAATTGACAAATATTCATACATTTTCAGGATTTTACTGTTCTGCGTGGTCTCTCAGGGGTTCCAAAAGATTACTTACACCGTGACAATTTTTTATTATTGGGCCATTTTGGTACCAGTAATCCACTAATAAAGGACGTGCTTTTTAGTTAAAGACATAATTATTGTTGCCATGATCTGTGTCTATGTAAAGCCTGAACATTTGAAAGTTCTTCACAGACAACAATGGCTAAAACAAGGAACCTAATGCAGGAAACACACCTGAAGATACAGATTGAAAATCAGGAAGGGTACAGCTGCTGCCAGATAGCCACGAAGGGCAGATGCAGTCCTTCAGCAGTTGGATACACTCTGCAGAAATACAGATGAACCAACAGCTTAGAAGACAACCCAAGATCTGGGCATCCCTGGATTTCTTCAGCAAGAAATGATCGCATCCTGATCCACATGTGCAGGAAAACCACTGAATAACATCAGCAGTGGTCAAACCAAACTGGGGTTCAGTGTTCCACCCGCACTGTACGTGGCCGACTTTTAAATCATGACTTAAAGTCCTACAAAGCTGTCAAGAAGCCCCTGATCATTGAGAGACAGGAGTTATCCCAGCGTTGTTGGGTCCAAGCACAGAAGAACTGGACAACCAGGAAGTGGCCGAAGATTCTGTGGTCAGATGAGTCCAGTTTCCAGCTCTATCCTCCTCCTGCTAATGTGAGAGTAGGCAGAAGACCAGGCAAAGCATTATCTCCAGCATGTACAGTACCTACTGTCAAGCATGGTGGAGGCAGTATCATGGCTTGGGGATGCATGAAATTCATTATTGATTATCTCCAGAGCTGTTTGAGCTGTGAACTTTCTTGTCATCATTCCAGGTGGGATATGAAATAATAAGCGCCCCCAAAGCTACACATGTTAATAGTTTTGGCTGTGATAGCACCTGTGCAAACTCACTGATGGTCCAAAATGGACTTTTGTACTGGTTTTCACAACAGTGGCATCCCTGAGTCGCTGCAAGATGCCCCACAGTTTTATTACCCAAAGGAGTGCGATTGTGGGTGTGTATGGACCTATGTATAAGTATTTGTGTGTGCATATGATAAGGAGAGATTGTTGAGAGGTGTTTGAACTTCTTTGTCCAAGTCAAGCTCATATTCTATCTCTGTACAAAGCTGAGTGAATGAAAAACAATGCTGTAAGAACCAGCAGCTCTCAGCTCATATGGATATGTGGTCACAAACACCTGCATGTACAAAAGTATTCCCCTCCAAAGATGCAACTCTACACGTATATACACACACATCTACAAAGTTTAAGATGAACACTCGTTCAGCACATATACATTCGCACAAAGGGACACACTCACACAAACACATCTTCAAAGCTTAAAGGCCTGTAACTCATATACAGAAATTACTGTACATCTGAGGGATGATAAATTGTATTCTATTGAGTCTGTAGGTCAGTGTGTGTGTGTGTGTGTGTGTGTGTGTGTGTGTGTGTGAGAGAGATTCTGTATGTGTGTGTGTATGTGAGAGAGAGACAGAGGGTGAGAGACAGTAGGGTGGAATTTGTGATCAGCAGTAAACTTAGAATTTCTACATCTCCAAATGTACACATACACAACTTCGCAGACAGACACAAATTTTCAATACACACACTCACACCACACTGCAACATCCCTACCAGGATCCCCAAACCAGTTGCAAACATTGATTTCCCTGGCCTGCAGTGATCTATAATACAGCAGAAACCAAAAAAAACTAGTAAAGCCTGCATTTGCTCCATCGGCCAAATATGAAGAAATTACACAATCTGGTAGAAACCACTAAAAATGACAATTTGATGTCAGTTTTGATGCTCCAAATTCAAAGCTCAATCACATTGGATGCATGATTTTGCATGATATTGAGTGTTATTAGCAAACCTTTACAGAATTTTAGGCCAAATGCATTAGCACAGCCAAAAATGATCTAAGAGTCAAAAAACAAAAGGAAAAAAATGAAGGTTAAGTTTTCTGTGAGTAAGACGCATTCAGTGTTTCTCTATTCATTTTTGATTTTACATTACATTTTATTTCCAATGTGTGCTCAGGTCATTAGGATTCTTCCTTACAATACATTGCACAGGCAACTAAATGTCAGAATTTACTGTTGCTAGGGGCAGAAATAAAATTGACTGCTTAAAAACAATCCAAAATGGACCATTTTTTTTTGGTATTCTTGTTTTAGAAATTCAGATGTTGTCATAGAATGAAAAATGAATTCCACAAAATATCTGCCTAAATATCTGCCTGGAATTATTTTCCCTAATTCCAAGATATTGCATTGTCAGTGAAGGACATGCAACTCACTGGCGTCCTCACGACACAAAACAAAGATATCGGCAGGCTTGTGAAACTTACAAAACAAGTAACTAAAAATAGTAAAAACATGGCATGCAAGCCTTGTGCTCCTAAAATAGACAGTCATTGTCATTGTGTTTTTTATTCTCTGCTGTTGACTGGGTGGTTAACTTCCTCATATTATGCAAGGGTTTAAACATGGATACATTTCCCCAGTAAAACCACAAAAAAAGAATCTTTGGGGAAAATACAGCATGACACGTAAGTGACCAAAAAAACAACAAAAAACAGAGAATCCATGATATTGTAAGGAGGCCTTGAGGGGATTGTCTTCAACTGCATCTGAAGTGTATATGTGCAAACAAAGAAGCTGAAACCTGCAGGGAAGCTCATGTCTTGTTGAAAAAAGGAGGATAATCTAAATCTTGACGATACATAGTGAACTCTGATTTGGATAGATGCTTCTAGTTACTGAAATGCAATGTAGCTGCTTATATAGTATGAAACACTTTGGTTGTGAATGAAAATCCCTCCCAATGAGGTAAACTGGTATTAGGGCATACTGAGACGTACTTACAGGTAGAAGAAAATTACTTACCCCGTTTCTGCATGAAGCTGAAAAGGTCATCAAGAAACTCTTTACGCTTTTGGTCATCGTCCAATTCATACAACTGAAAAAGAAAGAAAGAAAGAAAGAAAAGATTATAATTTCTGAAACATTTTCATCAAGGAAAATCAACACATTTGGTTAGTGGCAAGTGGGGAAGGCTTCTGAATTTCCTGAACAAGTTGACCAGCACACATGAGGACATTCAGTTCTTTCAGGAACACCTCTGAATAACCTTGAGCACGCTGAGCGTATTGTGTGTATCACACACTGAAGACCTTTCATACACCCTGAACACAAACATGCACATCAGGTTTCTTTTTCAACCATTTCAAAAACACAGCCGCTAAGTATGAAATACAATATTGTAAAATCAGTTCATTCAAATCCCGGCACAAGATGTTTCTAACATTTTGTCCAAACTTTTTAAATAAATGACTGACTGACATTGGAAGCATTTGTAGAAAACATTGTGACACTGAGGCAACACTATTGACAACAACTGCTTTAAAGATGATCAACTGAACAGATTTTGACTCACATTAAAGTCTGTTCATGTGCCTCCACTGAATAAAGTCACAAAAAAAGCACGAAAACACATTTTTCCCTTTTTGTATTGGATTGGATTTGTGCTTTTTCACATTCCTCACCTACTATATACCTCACCTCCCACAACTGCAGTATACAGCTATGCCAAGTAAAAGTATATGTAAATGGATGGCGATTACAAAATTAGATGAAAAAACACGCCTATATAACTCTGCTTAACAGCTATATTCATTGTCTGTTTTGTTTTATTTTAGCTCCTGTGTTTTATGTGTTGCTGATGTCTTGGTGTTTTTCTCCCTATACTCCATTACCACCTGTCGACACCAAGTATTTGCATAATGCAACATGGATCATGACTATGTACATTTCTTACGAACTACAAGAATAAATTGTTAAAATATTAAATGTGTGGTCAGAATGGTCAAGATCTTCTCTCCAATTACAATCTTAATGTAAGTATAAGGTCGGTAATATTTTGTTCACTTTAAAAGGAGGGTAAATGACAAGACTGAGTAAAAAATCCTGTAGTATCTCAGCAGGACATTGTCTTGTGTCTGTCTTGTTTGTGGCCCTTGGTATATTTTAGTATCCTTACTTTCCTTATTGGCATATCCATTATGCTCCTTGTCCTGCCCTATTCACTGGTACTGCGACGGAGTCAAAGAGGCTTTTAAATGGGCTTCTCCAGCCAGACACAGCTGATGGAAATGTGCTAGTGGCAATGTTCACTTTCAGTAAGGCCCAGAGCCACGTTAACAGGCCCACTTAATCAATACTGGAAGACAGAGGGATGACCTTTGGAATCAGTGGGGCCCTGTGGATGAGGCCCTTGAGATAATAACTGATCATTTAGAAGTGTATTAGCTGTCACCAATATTAAAGGACCAGTGCAGGTCAGCACTCAGGAGGAAACCGGAGGTGGGAGTTGGTGTGTATGTGTGTCTTTCTGTTGGGGGAGGAGGGGTTGTGAGTACCCTGTGAGTGCTGCACTGCAGGCAGTCCATAGTGAAGGCAGTATCGAAAGGTAAAGGAACAGCAAGCGATTGCAAAAATGTTAAGTGCACAAATGCATAGCAGATGACAATGCTGCAGGATCAATTGTGAGGTTCAGGGAGTGCAAAGACATATGGGCAAAGACACCGATGACGATTTTCTTTTAAATGCAGAAACACAAATGTTATATGTGCATAAACACAGCTAAGACAGACAATGACATTCATTTATACGAACAAACAATATTCTAACACTATTTCATCTGTAAAAGTAGCTTCAATGGCTAAAAAGGTGAAATTTTAAAGAAAAGGTGAAAGACTGATGTTTATTATTCACTAAGTCATTATATATAAATGTATACATACTGTATAAACATTTCTTTACAGCAAAATATTTCAAATATGAAGTCCTTGCACCTTTCTACCATGTCTGTTCTTGTGTTTTACAAGTTCCTTGACTCTGTTTCCACATTAGTGGAAAGGCTTTTTGGCTCCTAGTCTTCCTTAAGGACCACTTTTAAGCAGAGTATATGGAGGTCCCACCTCAGTCAGGTCTATTTCCATGACATAGCTGCTTTTGTTTGACGTCAGAATTTTCATTAAAACTATAAATTATGTTGTTGTTCATTAGAATTTATTGGCTAATTGGTTTAATTGGCATTTGTCATTCACTGGGTTATAGGATTATTATTATTTTTTTTTATCACCAAATGTCATCGAAAAGTCCCTGGATAACAATCCAGTCTATTTGAACAGTACTTATTAGCTGAATGTTTTTGTTTGGGTTGTGTGTGTGAAGTAAATGAACGGACAGACAGGCTGAGGCCGGCTGAAGGACACTGAGTTCAGCTGAACCTGGAGGCTCCCATACTTCTCTCTGGCTGTCAGTCACCAGATTCAGCTGAGGGAAGCTGTCTGAAATTGAATTTGGAAATGGCTTGTGGCCTTTTTCCTTCCACCAGAATATGAGTCATTCCAGAATTAGAGAACATTTGGGCTTCAAATTTTTTGAAAAATACCTTCTCTTTTACAATTTTCTACTACATATTCATCAGTAATAGGTAATAAACTATCAAAGGCTTTGGCTCAGCTGACATATCAATGACAAAATTTTGATTACATGTTTTATTTGTGTTTGCTAACCCTACTCTAATCACAGTAACGGAGTTGCAAGTAACAGGGTAGCAAATCCATCCAATAAGCTTTTTCTCAAGAGTAGAAGCTTGATATTTAGCCAGCTGTTACTGCTGACCAAGAGGACAAACTTACTGATGGAAATACGTAAAGAAAAAAACAATAGTCTAATCCTGATAATATGCATAACTGGGTTGCATGAGGTAGAGTGAGACATTCAAGAGAGGACATCCCTTTGCTCTACCCATTCTTAAGGAAAACATGCATGTTATGGAACACATGTTCCATGCATGATAATTATTGTTTAAAATATTATGTTGATTAAAAATTTTTTTCCTATTATTACAAGAGACATCAGTGAAAAAAATAATACCAAAAAAGGACATTTGTATTTCATTTTAACTGTTTTATTTGAGATTCAATTTGGTCATCAGGGGAGGTGGGACAAGAAAAAAATGGCATTTTAGGGAAACTCCAGACTTATTTGATATTCTAAAAAACATTTTCAAACATTCTTTTCTCCTAGTTTTTTTTTTTTTTTAGATTTGGTCAGTACAAGTAAATTTACACAACAACTGCATGTTTTAGTATTTTGTATGTGGGAAATTTTAAATTTGATGGGTGGGACGTACAATGTCCTCTAATTCTGGAATGACTCATATAACTCTAAGTCTATATACACTCTATGAGAATGGTGTATTTGTTGTAGCTATTTTGAAGCTTCTTTCACGAGTATATTTAAGAAATAATAGTAAAATGCATGAGACTCATTTAGCAATGATGGTCAGAGGAAGGCTGCTCAGTTGTTGTATGATTTCTGAAGGATGAAATCTTTAAAAAAAAAAAAAAAAAGACCTTGCGCTGAGCACAGGCGTGTGTTATGCATGTGCACGTTATGTATGGATACCGAATCGTGTGACCTAAATATGTAGCGGGATGCGGGAATTGATGGGATTCGGAAACACCCCCACAATTAAATCAGTTGTTCCTTGTATTATTTCAGATGAATAAGTCCTGGTTGATTTGTGGCAGGATCACAATTATGTGATCATCAGCAGACAGCTGACACAGCATTCACTTATTGTCATAGTTAGAGTGACACGGTGCTGCTATCTCGCAATGATACGGAAATACTGAACAAATTCGTGGATCCAGACTATAAGCCTCATCATTGCCAAAATCTAATGAGGTGGTCCTTGTGCCATTTGTGACCTTCCCTGAAAATTTCATCCAATTCTGTTAATCCGTTTTTGAGTAATGTTGTGCACAGACAGACAGATTCACGGATTCAAAGAGGGACAAACGTAGACCGATCGTCACATAACTTCACCGAGCAATTATGGGACATAAAAACCATACGTGAAGTTCCCTTGAAAATGAAACAAATATCAACCACTGGTAGCACTCACACCTTGAGCAACTATGTCGAAAATTGATGGAAAATTTGGTGCACCTGTTTATAAAGCAAACACAATGTGAGATGATTCATTTTGATACATTCTTGTAATTGTCAGAGTTCCCGCCTCTGCCCTGATGAGCTGCAGTCTCTCCTCATCCTCGTTCCTTCCCTCTCTTTGTGTGTGCTGCAATCTAATCAGCAGCAGGTGAGGATACCTGTACAGTAGCTGCTCACCTGCCTCCAATCACCAGACCTATTTATAAAACCCTCATACAGACAATCACTCACTGCCAGATCTTCAACTTAGACTAATTCCCAGTTTTGTCCTCTGTTCATCACTTTGGATCTTCCACTGACATGCTTCCAGAGTCTCCAGATTTTCCTGCCTGCTCCTTTTCTAGCCCTAATCTATCAGTTAAATTTGCCTTGTGTTCTGTAAGTTTTGTTTTCCATTATTAATTACGTCAGTCCTTGTAATTTCCTTAGCATTATTCCAAGTGGCTCTCCTTGCCTGGTTACACCTAGTATTGGTTAGCTTTTAGTCCTGTGTCCTAGCTCTGCCGGTAATGTGTTTGTTTCTTGGCTCCATGTGATAGCTCCTTGTACCTAGTGCCCTGTTTCCAAGCTCAGCTGGTAATTGGTGTACTGTGACTTCCTGTAGATTCTTAGCCCTGTGTGCTTGTCTTGGTTGTCTGTGTTCTGTTTCCATCGTTCAGCCTTTAGTTTGGTTTGCTTGCCTGCTCACCTTCCTTAGCTCACTCCCTTGCTTGGTTTGGTTTACCTGTCTCTGATCTATTGTGTATATTTTCAAATATTATAAATGAACACCTTATTCACTGAGCTTCTGGTCTTTTTGTCATTGGTGTCTGTGTCTTGCAGTCAAACATTTCCCAGTGCGTCTCTTGGTCCCAACTGTATGGCACTGTGTTCTCCACCTAAGCCATGCAGTCAGGATGCATTCGTGGGCCCTCTGGCAGGCCACTGAGGACCTTGACCTTCAAGACCCTTGTCACCCAACATGTGCCTCCGGGTACCAAACAGTTTTCCATTGCATGCTGTATTATTTCCTAAATTCCAGCATTCCCTTACTGTTTTAATGGAGCATGTTGATGTTTGAGTTGAACACTAAGTTGATTTTACAATTTAATGTCTATCAAGGTGTGACATTTCCTTTCCTTTATTTATTCAAATAATTTGTGAAATTTATTGTTAATGTTGTTCACAATAAAATTATCTGTGTGGCTTAATAGTGATTAATTTCAGAATAAGCCTTTTTCTGCTAGCCTTGATTCAACAAAAAAATGGTTATTCAAAATGATCAATATTTCTGATCATCATGAGCAATATACAGCTATATTCTACAAACTTAGTGGAAGGTTTGTTTAGCAAAAAAATAAATAAATAAATGAGCCACAGAGCTTCCCTTAAACTTCTAACTGAAAACAATCCACTCAAAAAGCTCTGGTAAACAATGAGCGTAGAGTTCAGCCTGTCGATTTTGGTTCAAATTGATTTCATTAACCAGACCATCTCTACTCGGAAACATGGACTTTATGCTGTAAATGATCGGTAATTTTGTGAAGGTTTCATAGGATTCCAGCTTGATCATGTCAAGTCACTTCTTTCCATACTTCTGTACAGATGAAGATCACTGTAATATGAGGATTAAAGTTAGACTCCCATGATTGCTCTCACCTTACCCTCTATCAACAGCCATTTGGAGAAACCGGGATCGTAAAGCTAATCCTGAGGCCTGTCCTGCAGAAAAGAAATCCATATTTGATACAGAGGAGCCTTCACCACAAGTGTGTTTAAAAATTCCTCAAAATGACAAGAGTTCTAGTTTGCATTAATGTTTTTGTCGAAGAAGAAATACCTCCAAACCTGACATTCTTAGTGAGAGGATTTGAAGATGACATTTCATTCTACATACAAGTCTGTGTTTTTGTAGATGCCCTCTGTTTGTGTGAAGAACACCTGCAGTTGAAGTGGATCTTTGAGAGCTAACATGTCCACTTCTGCTTCTGTGCTCTAACACAATGACCACAGCTATTATAAGCAGTTTTCGCATGTTTCAGGGAACACTGCTCTCCTTCATCTGGGCCACTTCAAAGGCCGGCATTGCCTCCAGCCAAACGACAGATACAAGGCGCAGTAAATTACAGCAGACACCAAATTGCCATGTGCTCCCTCCTACTCTTTTATCCTTAGAATCTCCTTTTGATCTCCCCTGCTATTGTATTATTAATATGCAACAGTGCATCTGGTGTCTATGAAAATACATTCTTTTAAAAATGCATTTAACCACAGCAATGCAAGGCCATGATAAAGGTGCACTGTTTCACCATGAAAAATATCACAATAAATCACAACTTTGACTGATAGTTGCCTTGAACTGACATTTGCCTTAGTCAGGCCTTGTATAGTCTTGAGACTCCTTGTTGTAGTCAAGTACTGCCTTATTTCGGTTTCTAATGCACTGACATGACCCTTGAGTCTAATACGACTGTGTTGGTCTAACAGTGATGTTGGGTATGCCTGTAATGATCACAACTCTCCATCTGATCAGTTAAATGCAAATTAGACGCTACCCTGCCTTGTTGACATGACATTGCAATGAGGAATGGAGATAAATTAAATGATACCAACATTTAAATGTAATTTATTCAAATGAGTGAAAGAGACTGCTATGTCATGAACATCTCCAACATGTATTCGGTACATTCACATCATTCAGACATCTGCTCTCTAAAAGTGGCATAAATGAATACAGCTACAAACACAAAAAAATATCTGTTTCCTCAGGTCCCTAAACTGCTGAAGATTGTGTGGAGGATCCTGCCTGCTTGGCTACTTGGACCCAGCATTAACATGTTATAAAAGGCCCAACTCCACTGTTCTCTATTGTGTTGAGGGTATCTCTCCACCCAGTTACATATTTCATATGTACGTGGAAGTATACCCCTGCTCATCAGGGCACATGGATACTTCTTTGAGGCACACCTGCTTGCCTGGTCACACCCCATATTTTATCTATAAAGCACCTTTGTTGGCGTGAATTCACTGATTGTTTGATCTCCACTCGGTCAGGGTGCAGTATGCCAGTCTGTACTACTTTCAAAATGTTCTATATGTATGTATGTGGGTTACAGCATATGTCCGCTTACCTGTTGTGGTTTGGGTGTCTGTCTGTGGGCAGCCTCCCGGGATTTCTGCTTCCCAGGTCAGATTTTGTTAGATTTATTCCTTTATCCCTCCCGTGGCTATAATCCCAAATACCATCGTATAACTGTGGTGCAGCTAATGCACTCGGAAACCCTTCTGAGCGGCAACTTCCTGATATGCTACACAGTGGGTGAGAAAACTGCCCTCCGGCTATGCCAGCATCTCTCTGCTGACGCCCGGGTGCTGCTGAAGTGTATTACTGTGGTGTGGTAGTACGTGTTGGACACAGACTTTCGCATTAGCAAATGACGGACCCTTTAAACTAACCTTTTAAACCCTTATGTTCTTATCACTCTATTATGTATTTTTACTCTTTTCACCTTTCACCTTTTTACTTATCTTATAGGTCTTCTATTCTATCTTGTAGTTTAAAATCTTTAGTTTTTTAACTCTAGTGTTTCCTCAGGGGGGTCCTCCATGCTGGGGGCTGTATCTGCTCTGCTGCTGGGGGTGTTGTCCATGGGTCCCTTCGGCCCGGCTGGCTGGGGGGCTCCCCACCTTGGTGTGGGGGTCCCCCTGTCTGTCGGGGTTGGTGGGTCTGGGTGCCAGCACCCCCGGCGGTCATGGCCTGCGACTCCTCCCAGTGTGGACGGCCCCAATGGAGGCGTTTTCCACAATTGTCAGTGCCATGCCATGTCTCCCTACAGTCAGTGGTTAGAGTGTGTGTGTGTATGGGTGTGTGTGTGGGCGTGCGTATGTGTGTGTGCTCCTGCAGTTGTGTGCATATATGTATATATGGAGGGAGGGAGGGATGGGTTTTCTTGCTTTTAATGTTTTTAATGTTGTAAAGCACTTTGCATTGCATTTTTAACTGTATGAAAAGTGCTCTATAAATAAAGTTTGATTTGATTTGATTTGATTTAACATGTCCAGATGATCTCTGCTCTCTGAGACTCCCATATCACCTCCTTAGCTTAGGCAACTTACTCCACAAAGTTAACTTAGCATGAAGCTAACTGAATTCCACACTGTTATAGAGGGTTCACTCCCACTTCTGCTTACTCAGAAACTGAAAACGGAAAACTCAGCAGCAGAAGTGACTCCATCCACAGGGGGATGAGTAGACATGATGTGTTTTTTTTTCAGGGCAAAGCTTCGACCTTTTCAGTTCCAGAGAGTCAGCACATTGTCGACTCTTCTTTGCCTCATGGAATGATAACCCAGCTTTCAGCATTTTCTCCTTTCACGCTTCTCGAGTCCCTTCTGCCAAGGATTCAGGCAAGTGGCTCCTCTTTGACCCCCACTTGTGATAGTCCTTGTGATTTGTCTCTCTCAAATGATACCTTCTTGGCTGAGCCCAGATTGGCAGCCTGGAACAGGTTCCTCCCTGTGGGCTTATCGAGGCCTGTGGTGTGAACTGCAGAACAGGTCTCATCGGCGTCCATAACAGCTGCCAATCTGGGGGTATTTACCACTTTGGTGTGGACTTCACCAGCTAGGTCCCTACTCAGCAGTCCAGGTACTCCTGCTGTTCCTATCATCTTAGCTAGAGAAAGGGAAGTCTGCTGCTACCCTGGGAGGTGTAGTGGCAACACAGGATTAGATCCCGGTCCCTCAATGGGTCTTGGGCATAATCTGTAATGTGCTTCAGCATCCCACTCTTCTGACTATTGTTGTTGATCTGAAATGGATTTTCTTCAGAACTGCATTTTTGTTGGCCACAAGCTCCATCAAGCTAATGGTGACTGCTCGAGGTTTTTGCCTAAAGGGTCAGGTGTATTCATTCGTCCCAACCTGGCATTTCTGCTAAAGGCTTAATCTGAATTCCACCTGTCTCAGTCGGTTGAGCTGTAGTCACTTGCTTCTTCCGAAGAAGACTAGGAGGACCAGTAGCAGTTTTAGCCGTGTCCTGTCTGGGCTTTGGCAGAGCACATCCAGTGCAGACAGTCTGTTGTGAAGACTGACCAGCTCTTCATCTGCTTTGACTTCAGGAAATGCAGTCCCCTGTGGAAGTCTCAGCTGTCCTGCTGGATTGTGGAAACCATTCAGGAGATGTAGGTTTCCCAGGTGTGCCAGTGACATCCTGGGTATGAGCAAACTCATCTTGGGGTGTGGCTGCCACATGGGCCCTGTGGCAGGGACCCTCTCTCACTGTCATATGCGCAGCAGCCACATGATCATCTCGGTCCACTTTTGTCTCATCCATAACAATATAGCAACCAGTCCTTCCTTTGGAGTGGGTGCTGGGTTTGACTTACCAATGGGCGGCTGGGCCTGGCCTCTGTGCACCTTCATTGTCTCCCCTAGTCAGCTTAGCAGCTTGCTAGTTGATCTGACTGGTCACTCTGTTTACAGTTTTGATCGTTTTGATCATTTGCAAGATGCAAGACTGACCTCTAGCTGTGTTCCTGAGGTCAATCTTGCATCTTGCCGACTGGCCTAAGCAGCCCTTCTGCCTCTCAGGCATGGTTTTTGCATTGCATTTACATTGTCATCCTACCTCCCACCTTGTTGGTATGTAAGTCAGTGTACATTTGCAAATGGTGCGCTTTTCATATACATGTGGTCTGGGATGCCTCATTTCCTCATGGGGTGTCTTAAAGAGTTACACTGTACATATAAAACATAGAGACGATAGAGAATGTATGGTTACACTGTAACCTTGGTTCTCCGAGTGAAAGAACCATCTCTCCTGCTCTTTTGGCAGCTCGGAGACATATTTCGATCAAAAATATCAGTGAATTCCTGTCAGTACAGGTGTTTTACACATTTTTTTAAGGTGTGGGGCTTGACAGGCCAAACTAGTGTGCCTTAAAGAAGTATCCACGTACCCTGACGAACAGGGGGGTCAGTCCCCGTATATGGTACATGCACTATATTGCCAAAAGTATTCGCTCACCTGCCTTGACTCGCATATGAACGTAAGTGACATCCCATTCCGAATCCATAGGGTTCAATATGACGTCAGTCCACCCTTTGCAGCTATAACAGTTTCAACTCTTTTGGGAAGGCTGTCCACAAGGTTTAGGAGTGTGTTTATGGGAATTTTTGACCATTCTTCCAGAAGCGCATTTGTGAGGTCACACACTGATGTTGGACGAGAAGGCCTGGCTCTCAGTCTCTGCTCTAATTCTAGTTCTATCGGGTTGAGGTCAGGACTCTGTGCAGGCCCGTCAAGTTCATCCACACCAGACTCTGTCATCCATGTCTTTATGGACCTTGCTTTGTGCACTGCTGCACAGTCATGTTGGAAGAGGAAGGGACCAAACTGTTCCCACAAAGTTGGGAGCATGGAATTGTCCAAAATGTCTTGGTATGCTGAAGCATTCAGAGTTCCTTTCACTGGAACTAAGGGGCCAAGCCCAGCTCCTGAAAAACAACCCCACACCATAATCCCCCCTCCACCAAACTTTTCACTTGGTACACTGCAGTCCGAAAATTATTGTTCTCCTGGCAACCGCCAAACAGCAGACTAGTCCATCAGATTGACAGATGGAGAAGTGCGATTCGTCACTCCAGAGAACGTGTCTCCACTGCTCTAGAGTCCAGTGGCGGCGTGCTTTACACCACTACATCCACGCTTTGCATTGCACTTGGTGATGTATGGCTTGAATGCAGCTGCTCGGCCATGGAAACCCATTCCATGAAGCTCTCTGCCGAAGCACTGTTCTTGAGCTAATCTGAAGGCCACATGAAGTCTGAAGGTCTGTAGCGATTGACTCTGCAGAAAGTTGGCGACCTCTTCGCACTATGCACCTCAGCATCCGCTGACCCCGTTCTGTCAGTTTACTTGGCCTACCACTTCGTGGCTGAGTGCCGTCATTCCCACACACTTCCACTTTCTTATAATACAGCTGACTGTAGAATATTTAGGAGCGAGGAAATGTCACGACTGGATTTGTTGCCTATTACAGTTCCATGCTGGAATTCACTGAGCTCCTGAGAGCGACCCATTCTTTCACAAATGTTTGTAAAAGCAGTCTGCATGCCCAGGTGCTTGATTTTATACACCTGTGGCCATGGAAGTGATTGGAACACCTGATTCTGATTATTTGGATGGGTGAGCGAATACTTTTGGCAATATAGAACATGTAACTGGGTGGAGAGAGAGTCTCTTCACTCAGAGAACCATGGTTACAATGTAACCATATGTTCACTGTCTCTCTCCCACTCCACCCTGCTTATGACTGCTACATTATGATTTGGTTTGATTTGCTGCACCAGACAACATCTCCCCCCACATCATATTCATGCATCCACAGCTATGCCACTGTTGCCACTCACTCAGCAGTAAGTTCAGTGGTTTCTACGTCGACAGTGTTTTGAATGTTTTGAGTGTTACGCTACTTTGAATTGCACGACATACTTCCTTCAGATATATCAAATTGAATCTTACCAGAAAAGGAACTTACTGGGAGCCTATTTAATGTGAACCAAATAATTGCAGAAAGTGTTTTCAGAGACAGTAGCTTGAGATAATTAATATAATATAATTACAGTGTCTCAAAATTTAAAACAAACTTGGTATCCTGTAGAGGTAAAGGCTGTCTGTCCATTGCAGTCCACTTTTACAGCTGTTCGGGATTATGGTGAGATTCTGGACTGTTTCTCTGTCTGTATACTATTTCAACGGCTAAGCCCTGTTTATCTCAAGGTTTTACAATTTATCGCTCATGACAAATTTTTTACACATCATCGTCTGTACAATTAGGTTGAATGGGCTTCCCTATAAAGAAGAAGAAACATATATCAAGTTTTTCATGCATAAATCTCTACTGTTACAGCTTCCAAGCTACCTCTCCTTGTCCACAGACCTTGGCAGAGGTAGAATGATTTGCAAACAAATCCTCCCTAGAAGTCCAGTCCACTCTATTTGGTCACCTGGGTAAAGTAAAGTGACATTGATTCCATACTGCTACCCTAGCATAATGATGTAGCCCTAGCATAAGCGGCTCTAGTAGGATAAAGTTATGAGTTAGCTGCTTTGTTTGAAGGCCGAACCAGCTGCTAGACAGGCATTATGCAGATGTGATACATAGTGTTGTAAGAGGTCTCAGAAGAAAGGCCTGGACTTTAATCCAAGTGTCTCTGGAGAAAAGAACCAGTGTTTACTGTGAGAGACAAAGATATAAATGCTGAGCTTTGTGAGTTTGCAGACCTTTTACTTGTGCAAAAACACAGATATATAACAACAACACTAAACAACAAACTAAAAAGAATATGGACTGTATGAATGCAGATTTAATACACAGCAGCAGAGTGGTGGTGAGTGTCCTTGAACTGATGGAATTGGCACTACATAAATTAGTGAATTAATTGCAGATAAACATGTCAAGGCAAAACAGCATCAAAAGCTAATTAACACAACGTTCTTAGTAAATATTACACAACATTTCTACAAGGAAAAAAGAAATTCAAAATCACTGTCCTGTGTTTAATAAGAGCCTGTTTCAAGAAAAGATCGTTTTTTCTGTGAAGCTAAGGTAAATAAAAGTTATGCTATTATTTGAGAATTTACTGGACATTTGTTGAAGGAAACCCTCACACAAATTGTCCATAGTTGATTTTTTGGTAATTTGCATGACAAATTTGAATGGCTTTTAGATACAAACAAACACTGAAAAGTAGAAACTCATTACCAATAAATAACCAAACTATACTTCGAAGTAAACATTGATGGTGACTGGGATAAATGGTAAATGCTCTGCACTTACGTAGCACTTAGTAGTACTTTACAATGTTTCCTACACATTCTCACACCAAAGGCTACAGAACAGACATAGAAGGTGCTTGTCATTCAGTGTCAGTGTCTTGCCCAAGGACACCAGCAAGTGGAGGGCTGGGGATGGAACCACCAACCTTGCAAATACTGGACCACTCTGCCAACTGAGACACAGCCCGATTAAAATCACAAAGCCAGACATTTCAAACAAACGTTTCCTCTCTCCACAAACAGTGGTTGTGAGAAACAGAGCTCACAGTGTAACTGCAGGCTCAGCATGAACCGTCAATGAGTGCGTCTGACACAATACGACACAGTCCGACTGGAAGCTGCTCCACGTTACATGATCTGCTGACACACTGAGGTCACACTCAATTCACTGGATCTCCAACCTGTAATCACCTCTCTGTCACTGCACCATTCAGCCTTCAATTCCACTTTATCATGCTGCAAACTACCTACTATACAACAATTCATTTTATAGCATTTGAATTGTTAAATTGAAATTAGCATTCTATATTGAAGATGCTACAAAAAAAAATAGAAGCTTGACCTCATTCTTCCACATTTCTGGGTCTACAGTTATACTAGCACCTTTGTGAGGCTGTACTTAGACCAAGTGGCTGTTTGAGCTACACATTAACCTGAGCATCATACAGTGGTAAGGTTTGAATTGTGCTGATCCAGCCTGCTATTGGTCCTATGCCATATTAAGCTGACTTTTTATTGGCCTGATACATTTTAAATGCATTTTCTTTGTAGTGTCAAAATATTTGGTGTTTCTGTTATTAGTGAGCCACCATCTCATTTTTTTGTGGCAGTGTGTTATACTGATTGTAAATGTGGGTAGAAAAGAGCACAAGTATCAGATATCTATGTTGCACTTAATATCTGGTTGATAACTAATATTTGAAGAGAAAAAGTTAGACTTGTGCATCTATGATGTTAATAAGAAATGTTTAGTAGGTCACTGTTGACCTGATAATGGTACAAAGTGAAAAACGGGAGGATCACCAAAGTGCGAACAAATCATTACAAGGGCAATATTAATGAGGGTATACATTTTGTTGGGGACCCAAACAACAGATGTTGAGATATTTCCTTCTGGAGCAGACCATTTCAGGGTCTTTGCTAGTCTTAATGTCAAGTTTGTACTGTCTTCATTGGAATTGGAGTTGGAATAAATGACAGAACATGTACAGGGTGCACTGTTAGCACTGTTGCATCACAGCTAGAACATCCTGGGATCGAATCTCAGCCTAGGGTCTTCCCTGTGCCTGTGTGGGTTCTTGACGGCTTCTCTGGCTTCCTCTCACAGTCCAAAAACATGCTGAGGTAAATGGGTGACTCTAAATCGTCCATAGGTGTGAATGTGAGTGTGCTTGTTTATTCTATGTATAACATGCTAGAGTTAAACATAATTCCCAACTAAACCATACAGGATAAATAAACAAACAAATTGATCTTGCTGTCTGAGAAGGTTCTAAAAAATATGATTTGTGCTTTTCCAGCTATAGCTAAATTGAGTTGTTCAGACTAAATGCTGCTTGGGGTTTCCTTATTCTTGATGCCTAGAAATTGATTGATATCAGAAAATGTCATCATCAGCAGCAGCAGCTGGCCTTGATGAAAAACAATATCATTATCTAAAATGTGAAGCTGTCCTTAAACTAATGAACTTTACAGCACTGTGGATGTTACGAGATTCCTGAAGTTCCAATAATTACTAGACCAAGTAATTTATTCTTTAAATATCGCTGTTCTAAATAAATATCGCTAGAAAACCTCTGTCTTCTGTGACCCACTTCACATTTCTGTGAGCATCAATCAGTTGTACATAGTCACTGGTGTCACATCTGAAACACAACACATCGTCCTCCCAGCCCTCTTAAACAGACTTGCCAAGCAAGTTAGAATGCTTCTGCACACACCAGTGTTAATGAGTGTCAGACAAGCAGCCATGAGACATTTGATATTAAAATGCTGCTTCACACCATGCCACCTGGCTGCTTAATGGACTGTTCACAGGCTTGGTTTTCCTTCTCATGCTTGATTATTTTATTCATTGCCAGAGGTGAGGGCTATTAAAAAAGTTAAAGCTAAACAGGTGGCATGTGGTATTGTAGGTCATTCAAACCTTTGCTGATGTCAGTTTGAACTTACTGGGATCCAGAGAGCAGTGCCAGTCACAAAGGCCAGTGGATCAACCTCTGTCAAGAAGATACGGTACCTGGGCTGGTTAAAGAAAATCTCAGGTTGAAATATATACATTTATTTTTAAGAATTGTCATTATTGATATGGCTATATTATTGTTTCTTTCAGTCTTCTTATGTACGACTGCAGATGGGTCACACATATCCTATAATTTTCCATAAAAAAGTAAAGCAAATACTATCAGAATATTGTAGTGCAATGGCTTTGGGTAATATTAAACATAAAAATAAGCAGAAAATACTTTAATGTGTGATATTATATTATTATTTCATATTTTCACGTATGTTAGCATATGTTTTAAATTGAGTTATGTAATATATAACACCTGATGGCCAGCTTTCAGTTCTCAAGATAAGTGGATTCAGAGAGGGATGTAATGTGCTGCTGTCTCGCTGTGCACTCCTGCACAGAACAACAGATTCTCTGTTCTGTTGGTATTAGATATTAGTCTGATGTGGTTCACTGCTTCTAAAACAATTACAGGAACTAATTTTATTGATTATTTATCTGTGCAATGGCCATTTATAGGATGTAACTTATCCCTACTACTGTCCAAATGTGCTACCTTGACATTGCAGCAAAAATACCAAACAGTTGCCACACTGTCTGCCTTAAATCTGATACCACACACACCATTAATTAATTAATTTGTGCCAACAAGGCAAGAGGAAAAGGTCTTAGTCACTTTGAAGAAAGGTTCATTGTTATTTGAGTCATAAAGACTGCTCAGCTGGCTAATGTTTCTATAGGTACAGGACTTAAGTGACATCTGCATTCATCCATCAATCCATTGTCTATATACAACTTAATCCTCATTAAGGTCACTGGGGGCTGGAGCCTATCCCATCTGACTTACGGTGAAGGCAAGGGACACCCTCGACAAGTCACAAGTCAATCACAGGGCTACAAATAGAGACAAACAACCAAGAACACACACACTCACACCTATGGACAATTTAGCATTACCAGTTAACCTCAGCATGTTTTTGGACTGCCAGAGAAAGCTGGAGAACCTGGATATAACTCACACGTGCACAGGGAGAACATGCAAACTTCCCTCAGAAAGATCCCAGGTCCAGAACCTGGGGATCTTTGAGCTGTGAGGCGACAGTGCTAACCACTGATCCACTGTGCAGCCCACATCTGTATTCATGTCTGTAAAGAAAAACATCAAAATCAGCAAACAGGGTCAGAAACTGTGGACAACAGAGCACATCTGAGGACGCGATTAGACTGTTAGTAAGAACAGTCCTTCGGCAATTACACAGAGACAGACATTATAGCAGGGTTGCAGACCATAAATGCTGTCATTACAAAGATGAATGCATATCTGACAGTCCAGAGGAGCAAAAACTAAAGACACTGGTCTACAGAGATGTGGAAAACAGTAATATGTTCAGATTAGTCATCTGTCACCATATTTATGGACATAGCTACATATGAGGTGCCACCAGGAGAACCCCTGACCTCCACAATGAGGGGATCCAGAGACTCTGTCTGGGTGAGGGATTTTTGCTATTTATGTTTTTTCAGTTAATTTCATTTTTTTTTCTTCTTCGCTGTGTTGTATCATTGTATAATATTCTGCAACAAGCCAGTTTTCCTGGGAGAATCAATCTAATCTTGCATCATTTCATCTGTAAAGTAGTTTAAATCAATGCTAGTTGAAGACGCAGACAATTAGCTGCTGAGTCCAAACTCTGCTGAAAGTATGAAGATGAAAGTCACTAGCTGACCCGACAGGTTAAACAAAGTCCAACAGTCACAACACGCAACACAATATGTAAAAAAAGAGAGAGAAAAAACATGTATCCATCCATGCAGCGGGTGTAGAAGCAACGCACACAGCATGAATGAAATGTTTAACATTTCACGCCTGATTTTTTACTTTTCACGGCCATGCCCCATTTAATGTGACAGCATTGACAACACTGACAAACATAATAAAAAGAAGTGTCCTTTCAACAAGTCGTGCAGTGACACAGTTCCTTTTTAATGCTACATTACACTTGATAAGTTAGATAAAAAACAAGTGTGTGGTGTGTGTTGACAAACCAAATCTGCACAACTGTTATCTGAGTGGCAAAACACATTGAATGCACCACTTCTTCAGTTTTCTTTAAATGTGTAAATATATTTGATTTGGACTATTACTGTTTTATAAATTAATATAAATATATATGAAAGAACGCTGAACAAAGATGTCATACTGTGGACAGACATTTAGTGTATGTGTTCTAGTCACCGCTGGCCATAAATAACAAAAACACTGGATTTGTGAGATAACAATATGTGACTTAGAAACAGTACACTCACCTGATTGAGCTAATCTTTACCATTTGTCCTCCAAACTCTCTAAGCAGCTGTGATGTCTTGCTAAAAAAAAAGTAGCTTTGTAATGGGACACAAATTGACCTCATTTCTATCTAAGATGCCTGCCAGCTGCTCTATAGCTCATGCATATAGAGATGTATCCATCACACTGAATAACCTTTGTCAGCATTTTTATAAAGCCATGCTTCACCTTAAAATGCATTCCATGAAAGACCTTCCATAACTGAGTGGAGGTGTGTTTATAGCAGTGGCAGGACAAACTCAGTCCTGCTACTATTACAGATACCTCAAAATAGTGTTTACTTCAACCAAAAAAAGACCAGAATCATTAAACTCTTGTTGTTTTACGCTCATCCTATTCTGCTACAGGCTGGTCTCTTGAGTCAAGCATTCAGTCAGCAGGTCACAAAACACAGATTTTATATTTAAAACATGGCCAAAACTATGTGGACACCAGCCATTGTTAATATTTGAAGATGTGATTCCAGAGTAAACCATGAGCATTAACGCTTTGCTACAGCAGCCTACATGATTCTGGTTTCAGGCTTTCTATCAGATGTTGACCCCACTGGCTACAATGATTTGCTCCCATTCATATGGCCAGGCGCTAATTCGTTGCTGAATTGGGTGCTGAATTCACAATCTATCTACACAATATAATAAAGACAACAATGTCCTTAAACGTTACTTAATGCTGTGGAGGCCTTGGGATTTGAAATCATGTAATGACACTGTCCCGAGTTCAAGATCAGGTCATTTTTTTTTGCATTTCATTCTCCCACATCTCCACTCTGATTTTCCACTCTGTAGTGTCTGTTTATCACACAAAATCGAAAATATCCCAAAATACTTTTTATTTTTAAAGCATTACATTTAGAGCAAGGCAAACCATAAAAATCCTCCCTGAATCAGAAAAATTGCATGCTTTTGGTGCACTTCTCTGAGCTGAGTCACGTGGCTGTTATCTATGTGACTGAAGTCTTGTGATCAGGTTAACAGGAAACAAAACTTTGAGACTTTCACTGCGTTGCCCTACATGCACAAGCACAGATCTTATCACCAATTTTTGTCTATTAATGACTTTTTAAACACTTTTGAAAAATTGCCCAATAAGAATAGATAATTTTACCAAAATTTTTAAATACATAGCATTAAATTACTTTAAATGTAATTGCAGAAGGTCCCAGGCAACCAGGAAGCAGCTACGTAAAACTACTTTTACACAGCTCAGTGCTGATTGGCTGATAACTGTCGGAAAAACTGAGAACTTAGAGCAGAGATTGCAACATCATTTATAGCATGCATTTGTGTCTTGAGAGCCATTGTTTGTGTAATGTTCAACTATTGCGAAAGGCTTGGTTTAATGTACAGTGATAAAACATTTTTTCTTCTGTGTTTAAACAACAACATCTTGGGGATACAGTCTGGTCTCGCTCTGCTGACGGACAGAGGCCGGGCTGACCTCTGTGATTAACTCTGTCCACTCATACATCCATTTAAACATTAACTTCAACTTTAATGACATGACGGAGGTCTGAATAAAATCCTTCAGGTCCATTGCTTTGGTTAGTCTGGTGAGTTGCAGCATGCCTCGGGGCCTGGATGTGTCAGCTGAGTAGCCATCTGCAGCATTCTACAAATGGAACTAGAGTTAAATCGGGCGGGCACTGCCCCACAGGAGTCAATGAAACGGTGACAAAAGAAACAGTCTGTGAACTGGTTCTGATCCGTGGTGATATAGTCTGATTCAATTAAAGTGACAACCAAAAATGAAAGACACAAAAAATAATGTATTAAACATTTAAAAGGAAACAGAACTGAAGAGACAGAGGTGAACACCCACACACACACACACCTACACACACACACACACACACACACACACACCTACACACACACACACACCTACGCACACACGCACACACACACACGGGCCCATGCGCGCTCGCACACATACACACACACACAGTACTTTTGTGAGTTTTCCATAATCATTATTAGTTTGCATTTTTTAACTTAATTTTATTTAATGATGTAATAAACAAAAGCTAAAATTAAATTTGAGGTCATATCTCCCAAATTAGGTGTGACTTCAATAATAAAGATAATAAAAGAACATCTCATCACCAAACACACCACTATGGCTCACTGTTGTGTTTAAAATCTCTCTTCAGTCAGAAAATAAACACCTAAAGAGTCATCACTGTGCATCAGACTTTGCATCTAGAAGTTGTGTCAATGAAAAGAATCCCTTGCTGCTATTAAATGGCTTAGATCAGAGGTCACTAACTGGGTCTGGACCCAGATGCTGTCTTATACGGACCTGTGATCAGTAAATTGTAATGGGATTTTAAATTTGACGAGTTGCTTCTGTTTTACCGGCGCAGCTTTTCTGGCATTGATTATCAGCTCAGGAAACACACAGACCAATAACGCACAAGTTCAGCCATCCCACGTGGCACTACTCAGCCAATGAAGTCTTTGCATTGCAGCCGCTAAATATCGCAGCTCTGCGTTCAGAAAACAGTTGAGAGGTGAGGGACAGACGAGAGGAGGACAGACAAAAAAGAAAGACAAATAACGCGACACCCAGAGGGAAATAGCCCTGCACATGCTGACCATGTTTGGCTCAACACATAGCTGCAAGGCAGCTTTCTCAACTATGAAAATAATCAAAACTAAATATCGTTCCAGACTCACCAATGAGCTCCAAATGTGTTTTGCCCTGACACGATTCAAAATACTGGCAGGACAAGCTGCACCTCAGTTCTCCCATTAAGCAGCAGGGGATGTAAGTGATATAAGACAGGAAAAAAAAATGCAAATTTAGGTATTGTTAAAGATGTATACATAAGTTGGTTCAGCTTGTTCAGTTATTTTTCTTTTTCAAGCTCTGCATTTTATTTTAAGATCTACAGTTAAATCAAAAGTTAATGATTAAGAAAGGTTGTCAAAATGTTTTTGGACCGTACTGAATTTATTTAATTTGGCGGTCAGTTATTGATTACATGCACACGCTAATAAAACTACAAGGTTACGGTTACATCAACATATATCATACTAACTCAAGTTAGACATTATGATGTTCTGGACCTTTGCTTTAATGAATTTTGTCTGACTGGACCTCTTTGAATTTTAGTTGAATACCCCTGACATGCTGTGTAGGCATCTGTATGCACTGTATTTTCCAGAGCAAACAGTGGCCTTGAAAATAAGCTCGTGTTGGTATCAACATTTATTTTTGCAATATCTTTTGTTCCCAGGGAGGGCATCAAGCCCACCTCCCTGCTCTGGACTATAATTGATAGGCCTTTTTGAGCCTAATGACAGATTGGAAGTAACCAACCAGCTGTCCACTGGCGTTACTAAGTAGGGCAACATTGTGAGCATGTGTGTGTGTGTGTGTGTGTGTGTGTGTGTGTGTGTGTGTGTGTGTGTGTGTGTGTGTGTGTGTGTGTGTGTGTGTGTGTGTGTGTGTGTACAAATGCAAAGACCACTGTCTTCTACAAAGTCTCAGTGTGCATCCAGCCACTTTACGCTGCACAATGAAACCTGCCCTAAACTGATCATCACAACTAAAACTAAATCTGGTGTAACAATTGCACTCAGTTTGTTTGGGCAAATTTCACACAAGATTTAACAGCTATGGCATAGAATTTAGTAGAGACAACAGGAACATGTCCCTATCAATATCCAGCGAATGCTGCGTTGACCATTGCAGTAATTTTGATCATACAATTAGAATATTGAGGCAAGTGATGACTTGAATGAGATCAGCAAGGCAGCTTGAGTTTCTCTTCAGTTCCTTTTTAACAAAACATAGTGCATCACATTGAACATACCTATCTGTACACACCGATGGTCAAAACACATCAGCAAAACACGGCTTCAGTGGGGTCCTGACTCCATTCATTATCATTTAGGTAACGTCCATAAGCCTTGCTAAGACAACTGTGGAAGTTCCCTGAGATGCCCATTCAGGTTACTATAATAGGAAGCTGTTCATCAGTTTGACTCATTAATTAATGAAGAATAATTCATTAATATGACCAGTTAAAAACTACTTATTCGATTAAGCTTAGCTTTACTTAACGGATCATTGTCAGACACAGGAAATGTCAATATCTTGGGGTGATGACTTTTTTTTGTATATTGCAGTTTTTTGTTTTTGTTAACAAATGGGTATTGTAGGTAGAAATGACCCACTTTTATATGTTTTAATGAATGAATGGGTTGTTATTTACCGCCTCTGATATAATGTCCTGGTCATTACACTAAACTGCTTTAACTCTGATTTGATCATTTTGCTTTCGTCAGTTCTGTCAAATTTTGGTCAACAGGAGTGAGAGACACTGACTCTAGCTCTAACAATCTACTGTGGGAATTAAAAGCTATGGACTAAGGTAGCTAAGATTTTATGGACTAAAGACAGACATGTCATATAAGCTTAAAGTAGGGAAAATGCCGCATCTCTTTACTTTCTCACATTACAAAAACACAAGTTAGTGCACAATGTGATTCTTGTCCTTTGTTCTGACTGAACATGCCTCTGAGTCATGTGGCAAGCAGCGGGTAATTAGCCTTTGACAATGCTACCCTTGAATAATCTAAAAAAAAGCAAATTTCATCGTGATTCTGTCCTTAGATTGTCGTCATGTCAGTCAAGTTTCAATCTGCTTTAAAGAGCTGGAGTTCCCTCCTATCATGCTGGAAAATATTTTAGAGAAGAGAGCAAACTATTTCAGAGGAACATATATGAAAAGCTAATTAAAGGGCAAGGGATCTATGGGAAGCAATTCTCAGTGTATTATTGACTTCATCGACCAAATGGCTACCTCAAACTGAGGCAATCAAGAAGATGGGTAGTTGCATGGCCATAAACCGTGGGTGCTAATTTTGAGTCTGCCACCAATGTGGATGAGTCTGCAGCCCCCGCCCTCAGAACCACACCTAGGCAGCCAGACGAAAGGCCAACACCCAAATCCTCCATCATTTGCACAAACTTGCCTTTTATGCCTGGTTACCCTTTACTGACGTCTCTCAGTGCTTGCAGGAGAAAATACCTCAAGTCAACACTCAGCATTTTAAATTGCTTTCACCACTCCTGTCTCATGTGGCTTTCATCACAGTTAATGTTATAGAAAACTAGTAGAACTATCAAAACCACAAACGCCACAAAGGGTTGTTGCTCCTGCTCAGTTTGTACCTCCAACATTTTTCAGTTTTATGTACGTGGGTATTTATCTCTAGTTCCATTTGGACAAGATTTATAGAAAAACTTTACTTTTGCATGTGTTAAGCGGAGCTGCACAGTTAATCATACTAAAATATTACTTTCATCTATCCAATATCCAATATCCAAAATCATTCTTACACACACACACACACGCGCGCGCACACACACGCACACACACAGATACAATGTGTATATTTTTGATGATGCTTGTTCATAGCAGCCAGAGATTGTTCAAAAATAGTTCAAACCTTGCTTTCTTTTCAAAGAATCTGACCAAGGATTGGGAATCTAAATGAATTAGCAGAGATGGATTCAGTCCACAGTCTGAACAACCCCTCTCCACTGCTCCCATCAACTGCTCACTCTCTCACACTCTCTGCCCACTAACAAGCTACAGCATGTTTCTGTCGTGTGCCATTTGAGAACATTAATGCTCTTCAGCAGAATGGGAAGGAGACTTTGAAGACAGAAGAAAAAGATAATAAGACCTTACTCATCCTCCACCAATGACCTAACCCTGTGTGGGATGGCTAATTTTGGAGCCTTGATATGTTTTTTGACACGGGTGCTTTTGGTTGTGGTGGTGGAACAGTTAAGATCACTTTGTATGACATTTAAACATCTACAGTCAATTTTAATAGAGATGAAACAGAAAAAAATACCAATAGGATGCAAACCTTATCCCATATTATATTAGACCCACAAATCTGAACTCTCCCAGAAGATTTAAAATACAAAATGGTCCTCAGAAGAATGGATGTAAACAGATAGATAGTAGTCACCCCAAACACTGAAGCACATTGCTATGGTTGATGAATGTGTAAATGTCCCTCTCCAATACTTTTCAAGCATCTGTGTGAGATTCAGCCAGCTGGCTGCAGTCCAGTGCAAGCTCTAGCAAAGAAGTCAGTAGTGTGAGAAGGGTCAAATAAAGTGTCTTGTGACGTTAGCGCTGGCAGACATACAAGAGCTGGAGGATGCAAACAGGGAGAATACAGCACACCACAGGGACTGCTTTTGCTGCGTCTCTTCCCCAAGGCACCACTGAGCTCCCTCACCACCTCCTAACACAGATGCCATGGCAAAAAGATGAAGTACCCCCACTCACAGAGAGAGGGACCCGAGGTCTCAAGCCAGCTGGATAGGCAGCAGACACACAACAAGACTCACAGTACGGCTTTTGCTTGAATGAAGAGGAGACAAACTGGTGTCGATTCTCCTGACACAAGCCTAAAGGTTAAATGGCCTGCAAATGGCTTTTACAGTGTCCACACAACATTATTAAAATGGATTAAAGAGCTTGATGCTTCTTGCAAGGGTGAGAGGAAAATTGCTGACTTCGATTTACATTTTCATCAACCATCTGTGGGAGTAAATTAACAAAACAACGGACAATGAAGAAATTCAGGCCACCAGTTTGTTCTTTAAAAGCATGCTTTAAACATCCACTCCATCCAGGGGCTGGAGCATTTATGGCTGATATCTTAATAAGAAACCTTAAGTTCCTTTAGCTTAGTATTTAAAGAGGAAATGCAATGAAAAGCTTTCCAAGGACTTACTTTCTTTGAACAATGAGCAAAAAACAGATTTTATGAAAATGCTTGTGTGAGCAAAAACCTTGGTATAAGTTTACAACTTATACAAGTTTGATGTTGCATAAATGTTTTAAGGTCTAGTAAGTCTTTTTATATTACTCATAAGATTCATATAAAACATATAAGCACATGCAAATTTTATCAGTATCTTTCCCAAAAGGTCTATGTGGAGAATTCTGTTCCTCTAGGTAGAGTAAGGATGGCTTTGGAGTCAGTTATAGACAGATAGCATCTTGCACTCGGTTTTTTTAATGCTTTAACATAAAGACAAAACTTTATGAATTTCTGGCTAACTTTGGTAAATTCCTTCACTTTGTTTTTTGGATGTATTTATCAAGCCAAAAAATAACTTTCTTTAGCTATACAATGCTAAATAATGTTTATTTTATAAATGTTTAAACAATCCAATACGTATTAAACTTAAATACTGTATATGACTGTTGCACAGAAAAGTACATGACATGATTTGTATGAAGATTTCACATTTGCAAAGTGAAAGGTTCAGTGTTAGCAGCAAGGAGCAAATAGTGAGCAGCACATCCATCACCTTTTTATTTCAGAGGTGCTGATGAATTAGCAGCAGCAATAAGTAGCAAACAGTCTACCCCACAAACCATCAAGTGGTGAGACACCAACATCTTACAGTTTTTTATGATTGCATCAACACTAAAAGCAAAAGAATTACGTACTTATCAACACCTTACACTCAAGGAGCAAAATGTTGGACCAGATTTTCCCTACTATAAACACAAAGTCAGCCTCACACTCTTTGCAGAACAATACACACAGTGATTTGCAAAATACTAAACACACTTGTATACATTAGACACAGAAGTATATCATGATGTCACTTCCAAAGCATTGACTGACAAATCACTGCACCCATGAGCCAGTTGGTTAAACACACACATCAAGTGTGCAAAGACACCAATCAGGGTTGAGCACTATAAAACCACCATCATGCCAAAATGGGCCCTTACAACACAGATCACATTCTCACATTTTTGGACCAATTGCACAACCTCGTCACAGTAATTAACCAAATGCACCAGATGCAACTCATTCCACTGCTCTGCTCTGGTCCAGAACTGGTTTCAACACCATCCACAGTGTACATTACTGTACCTTCCACCATATTCTCCATTTCTAAACCCCAACGAAGAGTTTTTCTCGGCATGGCGGTGGAAGGTTGATGATCTCCGGCCCCAGGCTCAGGTGCCCCACATTCAGGCCATGGAAGAGGCTTGTGACCAAATTGACGCCGCAGCTGTGCAAGGATGGATCCGTCATTCAAGACGGTTCTTCCCACGTTGTCTTGCCAATGAGGATATTGCCTTTGATGTTGATGAAATTCTCTGGCCAGATCCAGCTAGGCGAAGAGATGTGTAGTATTTAATTTATTTTATTTAGATTTCTTTTTTTTTCTTCTTTTACTTTACAGTACTTTTAACGTGTACTGGTAGTACAGTATTTTTATTTGTCTATTTTCTGGGCTTATAGTGTTGGGACATGTTTTGTTGTGATTGTCTCTGTTGACTGATTTTGGTTATATGAAGAGAAAAAAATCGTATTTTTAATAGTCTGCAGCATTGATCTTGTGTTGTGTTTGGTGAATGTACCATGTTGTATATTTGCACTTTCTCTGTGTACTTCACTTACAGTAATCTAATCACTGAGAGATAGAATTGCTGAAAGCGTTTTAAGTTAAACACAGCAGTGTGTAACTGGTTCGAACAGAATTAAGCCTGATGAAATGTGTGTGTTTCATATGGAAACATAATATGGTTTTTATAAAGGTGTACATAGTTTTTGTAAGAGCGTTTCATTTTGGACAGGATCTGAGGTGTTCTGCATATTGTGTGTGTGGTTGTGCTAATTCTGTGTAGTGATTTGAAATTCCCAATTGCCCTGTTTTCAAAATTGTGCTTTCGTAAAGCAATCGTAAAAAACTGTAATGTAGGCAGAAGGCATGTCAGTATCCTTTCTCTCTCTCTCTCTCTCTCTCTGTGTGTGTGTGTGTGTGTGTGTGACCAGTTAAACTGTACTGCTGCTCAAGAACAGCCTGTGAAAGTCCAGGGAAATGGGGGAGGGAGGGTGTCAATGTCCCAAATGTGTGCCAGAAGTAGGAGAGGTCACCAAATTAATCAAGAATTATCTTTAAAACTGTAAATTCTAATACCTCTCTCTACATGGAAGTTAAAACAGACAAAATAAGAAACACTGTCATCCCTAAAGCCTGCCATCAGCAAGACCAAGTTGTTCAGTCATGTGATATCGGCATGACCAATGAGGGAAGGACACAAGGTGACTGAGCCAATCAGGGAACATGGGTGTCTTCTTCATTGTTTCCAAAAGTCTCAGTTTCTTCTTGTCTACATGTCAGCAATGCAAGCTGAGTTTCTAGAATTCTTTACCCATTCTTCATAGGAGTTTTGCAAAAGGTCTGTTTTCAGAATGTTACAACTGTACTGGCATGTGGACAAAAGGTCACAACAATATAAGACTACAATACAAAGAGGAAGAAGAAGAAGAAGAATATTAGTACAGTTAATAAGACCTCTAAGGCAGGTACTGCGCTTACACCTATCTTTTCAGCCTGTATTGTAGGAAGACCATGCGCTCAAATGTCAACTGCATTTTCCTAAATAAATTTAAGTTTTACTCATTTATAAGCTTGCAGCTCATCTACACCTCAAAGATGAAGACATCCATTGAAGCATGATTCTGCACCTGCATGGTGTGTTCCTTGTGTTTTGTGTAAGTTGTTCAGAAATATTTTTTGTTAGTTTAGAAGAAGTAAGACAACATTGCACGCATCAGATTTCAGATGATAGCTCAGCAAGTAAAAGAATGTTCCTATTAACTGTGAAAAGGTTGATGCTATAGTATACCTGTCAGCTACATCATTGTACATCCTATTTGAAGTGAAATTACATGAAATCTTACATAACGAAACATAAACACTGGGACTGAACAATTAATTGAAAAATATTATTAAGATTGCAATATGGCCAAGTGCAATACACAAATTATTTGAGAAAAGATAAAATATGACAAAAGACCACAAATAAATGAAGCATTATGATGCTACAAAGATGCCCCAATTTGGTAGAGATTGCAGCGCAAATAACGTCATTTTTATACTTGTTTCAGTGGGAAAGAGATGTGAAAATTACCATTGCCACCAAAAGTGTGACTCATATTGGAATATCTGTCCAAATAATCATCTTTTTTAATCTCAGATATGCTGTATTTACACTTGGTGTACATCAGCTGCTATGTGGTTTAATTTGAAATGTAGAAGATGAGCAAACACACACACACAGACGCACACACACACATCTCTGGTCAATACTGGCAAACACAGGGCAAGTACCGTGGTTCTTCCAGACAAAGAACAGTGAAAAGTGTGTCCCCCTCCTCCACTGTGTGTGTGTGTGTGTGTGTGTGTGTGTGTGTGTGTGTGTGTGTGTGTGTGTGTGTGTGTGTGGGTGTGTGTGTGTGTGTGTCTCATTAACCCCAGCAGTAAAGAAAGGGAGCTTTGCAGAATTGACAGCTTGTCCCTGTATGTGCTGGCCTTTTATACAGCCTGACAAGCCGACTCCAAATGGCTGCCATTCCCATGATACCATTGTTTTTATAGAAGAGTCAACAAACATCACCCCTGTTGAGCACATGAGAGCCCCAGCACTTTTCTCAGCCCACTAGCAGATGAGCTGATCCTCACTGACTCCACTGTGGCTTCATGAGGCTGGACAGCTTTTTGTTTAACATCGATCTGAGGTTCTTAACTCTTTTCAAAACTAATCATCCTATATACATTTTAAGGACTGATTGCTTTGCAAACACTGGATGTGTCAAATTTAAGTCACAGGTCACTCTACTATATTGTACCTCGTATTACTTTATAAAACGGCAACTTACACTATTAAGTATGAACAAGGGTGAAAAAATCCTGATTGAAAAATATCCTGATAATTTACTTTTTTTCCACTGATAAACTACTGACAGCACTAGTCCCGAAAAACAGCAATGTGCCAACAAAAACAAGGAAGAGTGAAAGATAGTAAGCCTGGAAGTAAACAGTGGTCACATTTACATGAAGTTTTTTAATTCGGAATTATTAATTCAGAATTAACTCATTCGGAATTAAAGTTTTGTGCTTCGCGTTTACATGGAAACCCCTACCCCTACCTCTACCCTTCTACCTCCACCTCTCTACCTCTCTACCTCTTCCCCTCTACCTCTATCCCTCTAACTCTCTACCTCTACCTCTCTACCTCTTCTGTCTCTCTCAACCTGCCCGGCCAGCAGGCAGATGGGTCCCCCGACATAAAGAGCCGGGTTCTGCTCGAGGTTTTTTTCCCTGTTAAAAGGGTGTTTTCCTTGCCACTGTTGCCTTTTGGCTTGCTCTGGGGATCAGGCATATGGGTTCTGTAAAGCGTCTCGAGACAATTTGACTGTAATTGGCGCTGTATAAATAAAATTGAATTGAATTGAATTGAATTGAATTGAATTGAATTGAATTGAATTGAATTGAATTGAATTGAAAAATATTAATTCCGAATTAAGGTTTACATGGACCGCACGTTTATTCCGCTTCCTTAATTCCGCTTTAACGATTGGGAGGGATTCTGATTGGACAGGGAATAGACGTGACATACCCCTGTTTACCGGAAGAAAACAAACTCCATTTGCCGTGGCATTTCTTTTCCTCAACAACATGGAGGAACAACTAATAAGCACGCTTTTTGCTTTGCTTTTTATTGTCGTTTTGAAACAGCAACTCGACAATGGCGTACTACTTCTGTTGCATCACTTGAGAAGGAGAACGTGTACGTCGCTACGTCATCACTACGTGAAGAGCGCTTCTCAAAAACCGGGAGCAAGAGTAACAAAAACATACCTCGCCCCCCCCTAAAATTTTCTCAACGGATTTGGACGATTCACAGAAATGATCAATTTGAAAATTAAAACGGTGGATTTCCGCGGAACGGCGGAAAATTGCCATGCCTGTTAATTAGACAAATCCGCAATAAGTGTACGAGATTTCCCAAACAAAAGACGAAACTAATGCTGAAAGAGAAAAAGATATGGCAAAGAAGACCGACGGATTCTATGCTGGGAGTGACTTCATTATTAATCTTTCTGCACCCTAAGTCTAAAATGAAAATAATATATACATGAAATTTTTATGTTCCTTTTCGGCTGTTGTCAAAATTTACTTTCTAAACCTGTGTTACTTCTTGCTTGTATGTTTCAAGAAGTTACATCGGTTTGTGAAGAAGCTCTATATAGACTCCAATATGCCATGCTAGTGTGAAATTAAAAATTCATAACTAACAGTAAAAGAAAATGTAGATGGGTAGAAACGTTTCCTTGTGAGCACAGACATTACATGCACTATTCATATTCAAATTAGTCGTGGAACACGATTAAAAAAAATCTATCGAATTAATTACAGGCTTTGTAATAAATTAATCGCAATTAATCACATTTTTGTCAAATAGCAATACTTGACATGATAAGCAAAGTTTTTCAATTCAAATAAACTTTGATTTACGGCTGAATAAATGAATAGACCTATATGTGAACTTAAACAACAAAAATGTTGATGTTTCATGTATATTTATCTGCATGTTTCATCTGTCTACTACAGTCACAGATTACGGCAACCTCAAAGTGCAATTACAGCGATTATATTCAACATTTTAAGACTTTTTGTCAGCTCAAGCACTTTCAATGCCTTGAAAAGTGGTCTATTGTGGGCTGGCTACACCGTTTGCCAGTCTCAGGACCGTCGTACCTAATGTATGGTGCGTCGCCACAGAGCTCATTTGCATAAAATAATATCATTGATGCAAATGCTGCACGGGGAGCAGAGATCCGACACATTGTGAAAGTTTAATTAAACGTCTAAACTTCGTTAAACTGAAATGAGGACAGATTCAGCAACAAACAGACTTTAGGTGCATTACCGCCACCTACTGGGCTGGAGTGTTCATCAGTGTTACCGGTGTGCCAGGAATTAGGGAACTGAGAAAGGTGCGATTAAAAGCGTTATCTATTTTAACGCGTTATTTTTTTCTGTAATTAATTAATCGTAATTATTGCATTAAAGTCCCAGCCCTAATCCAAATATAAATGCTGGATCAGTTCAGGCTTAGAATGTGAGGCGTCACTGCTGTTAGATCTGTTTCTATACAGCTGAAGCTTAAAAAGCTTTGCCCTTAAATGGTTAGTTCTTGCAAAGCACATATTATCCCACTTCCTTCTAGTGGTATCTGTCCATGCATTTTTAGTTTTATTAGTGCAGATATTGAGATATCAGTCTGATTGTTCTGCCTCTGCCAAAAACACAATGGAGATAAATGGAATTCACTTTGTGATGCTTCCAGGACTTCAAATATTGCTGCCTACATTATTCCTATAATTCAACTTTCTCTCCAAGAATAGACTAAACTCCCAAAAACCTGCCTCAGTGAATTCAATTCACATGTTGAGAGTTTTCTTTTCAGAAGCAGTTCCTTTAGAATGTACAGATCTATGAAGTTCCACCACCCCTCTGTTGCTCACCGCAGCTTGAGAACACTAGTGAACATACGACTCTGTTCAAACACTGGAAAACTACTCAATGCCACACAATGGTAAGTTGGAATATTGGAGTAATTCAACTATTCATGTTTGAACCAGAAACTGAATCATTAGAAGAACATTTGTGCATTTGGTATGATCTCAGGTGAACAGTCGTTTCGACTGACTTCCTCTCAAAAAATGGTGGTTTGTAAATAGCACTCTGTAAATCTGAAGTTTCAAGTTGTAGTTTGATAAGAGTGAGAATCCCTTTTTGTTTGCTCTCTTCTGTCCTGTTTTTTGGTTCAGGAGCTCGGGTTAGACTCCTGTCACTTGTTTGCCTTTTGTTATATTTGATAGGAAAGTTCAGGGTTGATAATCACTAATTCAAAAAACATGACAACTATTTATGTATATCAACGATCTGTCAAAACTTTGAATGAGAGGAAACATCATTGCGTGTGAGTGTGTGTGTATGTGTTTTGTACAGATGAAACTTTGCGATATCTTGGTCATCTGCTTTCACATTGCAGGCCTGAGCTGCCTGGAGTCCTGGCAGGAAATACCAGCTCTGTGTGATGATGTGGCACTTTGAGCCATAAATTTACCATTCCTACCCCCTCCTCTCCCCGGCCAGTCCACCCCATCCCCCATCTATGCTGTTCCACATCCACTTACCTTCTCTCTCATGTGTAGTGCGACATGCTTCCTTCGATTCTACCCTCTGCTCTTCAGTGAATAATGTAAAGCTTAAATGATTTCATCAATACTCAGCCTGCCACAAAATGTTATGTATGAATGTCTTTTAGTTGGAGTTTTTGTTTGTTGTAATGTAGAAATAAATAATTGTTTAGCCAGCAGATTTCCTGCAACTTGTTTTGTGTCACTTGATATATTGTGTGACTTGCATCCATCTATTGGATGAATTAGGTTATGGTAATTTCATTAAAATCTCACCAGTAGCAGAACTGCAACATGGCTCAGCAAGGGGAAATGAAGACACAATGTTCTGGGTGCGAGTGTGTCAGTCATGTATTGATTTAATTTGTTCTTGTTGCTCGTCAGCAGACAGGATTTGAATGTAGAATTCCAATAAAAATCAGACTTGAATTGCCATGAGATAATATGTACGCTAGCAGAATGGGTTACCAGAAACTAAACATTTTCCTCTTGTGCCTCATTTTCAACCTAAGTATCAAACCCCATTTTGCAAATGCTATACATTCGTGAAAAAACAACCTAATAAAGTTTCTTTCAAAATGCCAGAATGCACACTAGAATCACTTGATTTTATTGTACAGAATTTTTTTACAGCTACGGGAAAAGACATGGGGAAAAAAAACTGAACTGTTTGCCAACTTTGGTGTAACTGGTTACATTTTTGGGTCCCTAATTTCCTGAAAAGGAAAGCAAGTTGGTCAACAAAAAACTAGAAAACATAAGTTCTGCATCACAAAGCGAAGTGAGTTTAGTCTGTTGTGTTAGCTTTATGAAAAGCCATGGACTTCCAGAGAAATGTCCTTTAAAGGGGCCATATTCTAAAAATTGCCTTTTTTCATTGTTTTTCAACATAATTACGTGCCACCCAGAGTGTCTAGAGTCCCACAAAATATGAATGAAGACCATACCCTTATTTTTTCTCCTCTCTCTATAGATCAGAAAGAGTTTGAATGAGCTGTTCAGGTTTGCAGCATGCAGGTGAGTCAAAACAGGACAACAGGTCTGGATGTTTGCACCTCATCAGAAATTGAAGAGAATGGAAATTTCAAGAACACTTGGCTCCTTTTCAGGATGTCTTTTTCAATTTTTTTTTCTATTTCATGGCATTTCCCATGTCATAAGAAATTTAAGAAAACTATTGATTAATAATAAGTCAGTCTAATTAACACTGAAAGTAGTTCAATCACTTTGGTGTTGCATGCTATAAATATAAAGTCACATATTCAATGCTATCATTTGAGTGCAGTGCATGAAGAAGTTGATCACATAAAGTACCACATGTTGAAATCATACAATTCCAATAGGTGGAGTAGGTACGTTAGCATAAAACTATAAAAGTACTGGAGACAAAAAAGAAAACGTTACATCCTACATGGAGTTAACCCACCAGGTTTTGGGACCACTGATTAGTATGGCAAGCTGATAAGCTGCCATGAGGTGATAATAACCATATGGACAACAACAAGATCTAAGCTCAGTGCATGCTACTTAGACTGTAAATTCAAGTTTTAAATGATCAAAAGAGGAGATGAATCCCTCTGCAGCTTAAGAGAAGTAGAATGAAGTAAAATGTAGGAAAAAATGGCCCATGTCCACCATGCCCTGAACAGAAATGGTGGCAGCTTTATTTGTTAATCTGTTGTTTTAATCTGATGTTGATCCCCTCAGTGATCTCTGACCAACTTAGGTATGTGGGCCGACTAAGGAGCACTGTGATGGGCAACAGCTCGCAAGTAGGTCAGAGGCGGTCAAACAGTGCTACTGCAAAACAGAAACAGTGTCAGCAAGCTCATGTTAGATTTCACAGGAGTGCACACCAATTAAGGCGGATCACATTACAAGGGAGGGTCACATTCTTAAAGTTACAGAGAGCTTGAATGACTGCGCACACTCACTGTGCTCATTCAAGAGCTCACACCAAATGAAGGTCTTTCAGCAAAAAACACAAAGGTCCAAATGTCCATCTTCCAAATCTACTTGGACTTCTCTGCATCGTAGATTATTCCAGTACAGGTTCAATAGTTTTATTATTTATTAATCTATTAAAAAAAAAATAAAATTATTGTAACTATTAATGTGTCATTGTGTGAACAAAGTTTCATATTTGAGGACAACTAAACCAAACCAGGGACACTTTTCACATGAATGCACTATATAAAATGCAAGGCAAAATAAGAAGTAGAAAATTAAACATAAAATAAGCTGAATTAAGCGGAATAAGACAGATTAAACAGAACAAAGGTCACAACACAGTTGAAGAGCAAGATGTCCCATTTGTAATTGGATAAAAGGCAGTAACAAACAGAAAATGCAATTTAACTAGAGTTGGACTTGTCAATGTCATTTTTGGACAGAATCTGAAAGAAACTGACATGCTAGGAAGAAAAGACAGATTCCCCATGGTGTAGAAACTGGTTGCTTGTGATGGGTAGTTATTTTTGCTTCATCAAAAGAATCTAAATCAGCATCACACCTGTTACTCAAGATAGACTGTGGGAGAGAGGTAACAGTGACAGGAAAAGCATGTTCCAGCTTTGCAATATTCTTATCTAGAATTGCTGAGTGTGTGTTAGACATGGCTCTCTAAAGAAAGTCTACTAACATCCTTCCTCACACAATCATAAGGGGCCTGCCTTACTAAAACAAAACAAGACCACTTTTTCCTACTGCTGACTCCCTCACAAACTATATAGGTCTCCCTCTGCCTTTTTTTCCAACAAGGTCAATATTGATTTTACATTCCCATGTGAGTAACGCTGAATAATGTTTTCCACGTCCATCTCTTACTACGCTGAGACATTTGTCGGGAGCCTGGACAGGATGAGAGTTAAACTGGGGAAACAAATCCATTAAGATTTCTTTTATACAGCATGAGTTCTCAGCCTAAAGAGAACATGACAGTTTCATATTGTATGTGTGCATACATGTGTTGGTGTCTTTCAGAAGCTCCATGAATAATAGCTGCTTGTGACAAATATTTTTAGAAGCTAAACACTTGGAATATTTTCAGAAATTACTAATAAGGACTGACAGACTGGCCACAAATTAAAGGAAAAACTTGAACTCTTGACCTGGTATATATAACACTGAGGCTTCTCCAATCTGTTAAAGTAACAGCATTCTGTCATTCTGACATAGGCACTTTTCTATTTATGTTTCTCATGGGTTCATTCAAACAGACCCACCACAGTGACAGAAAGAGAGGTACAGGATGCACACAATATGTGTCTCCTCACGGGAGATTAGTAAGAACATCAAGTGAAGAATAAAACTTAATAATGCCAGAATAAACAAAAAAAGATGTGCATTTGTTGCATTTTTTGTCCTCGCAGCAACATGATGTGTGACAAGTTCAAATGACTGTGCAGCGAGCTGTTAGCTTAGCATAAAAAGTGTAAGCAGGGGAACAGCTCAGTTTCAGCCACTGACCTTAAAGAAAAAGTAACCAATCAGGGTGTCCATCTGTCTCACATCACAGCTAATCAGTACAAGCATTTCTTGTGAGACAATGAGAAGGGTTGGGGCTTAGTGTCACCTGCAAATATATATCTGATTGGTCAGAGCTGTGGGAAACAAGAGAGTGGACAGAGCCAACCAGCCAATCAGACGAGGAGGTGGTGCAGTAGCGCATGATGGGAGGAGACTGCAGGTCACGCCTGATGAGCCAAAAGCCTAAAAGCAGCTTATCAAGATCAAAATGTTCAAATAACTAACAGCCAAACTTATTCATAGTTTCCTAAACACTAAAAATTGAGTCAATTTGTGATGATCATCTAACAACTACTTTACGAACAGTAAAACAACAGTTTTACTTACCATTAGATCCTGGCCACTCATGTCTCCATGTAGGGGATAATTTATAATTATAATTAAAATTGACAGCATAGGGTAAATGAGAGCAACTCTGTCACTCTTTAGAGACATGCTCATATGGATCCTGCTGTTGGTTGATGCTGCAGGTATTTAATAAACTTAGAGGAAAGACTGCTACAAACAGCTTTGAAGCTGTAGAACAAAGTGAACGAAGAAGTTTTTGGGGGGGATTTTGACTTGTGTCTTTTGCTGTCTGTGATGTTTTTGGGCCATATTGATGGCACTCTCCACAACCATCATCAAAAATTTGAATAAAGGAATATCTTTTAGAAGAGTACTCACCCATTCACCCCTCCAGTAGAGTTCAGAGACTTGGAATATCAATATCAAGAAGCACTGAAGCTGTTCTGGCAGTATACACTGGCTTAACACCTTAAAGTTTTTGTTGGTTTTTCCTTTAATTTGTCACCATTCTGCATTTCTGCATGGCCTCCTTCTTGAAGCACTATAAATGAAAGCTTCTCTTGTAACACTGCTAGCCTTGTTTGTTCAACATGTTTTTTAAAGCAATCACAACAGAGGAAGACAAAGACAGGAAGTATAACCGTTTCCTTTTTTCACACCAAAGGACACACTGATGTGTAATCTCATCTTTGGTATGTGGCATTCACAGGGCAGATATTTTTTCCATTTGACTGCTGACATCAGGTTTCTCCTGTAGTGGAACTAACATTCTTATGGCATGACTAGACATGAGTCTGATTTTCAAATGTACACATTCACCGAACAATAATGGACGACCAAGACAACGACTTCAACTTACATGTAAACATGCTACGTTTATTTTTATGTAGCATTTCATACAAAACTAGAAACTTTTATTCTGACAGTTATCTGGGTGTCAATGTTAATTTTGGGCCATGTCAATATTCAGGCTTAAAACCTCACAGAAACAAGTGATGATATGATTATGTCATTATGCTTCGCTAATATGGGTCCTTTGTCAGTACTTATGACACCACTGAGGATATTTCCAGAATGCTGAGACTTGTTAACCATCTGGAGAAGAAAAAATATTTTGTGCACTATATAGTTTTAATCCAATTTCAAAGCTGCTTCTCTAAACAAGACGTCAGCCGCCTTGAGGAGGTTGACAAGATGGAGATGAGGATGAGTGGAGGGAGTGTAGAACTTTAAAAGAGAAGCTAACACTGGGCAGGATGCCAAGTTTAACAACATATCATGAAAGATGATGGTGATTAGCATCGGGCTACTATGTAGTTCAGGAACCCATTAAGATCCCCTTGTTATAAATGAGCCAAAACGTGATGGGGAACAAATTAGCTGCTGTTAGCAAAGTTATCTTGATAATAGTATGAGGGTACTTCAGAAAGTTCTCGGCCTCACCCACAAAGGAGGAGCATAACTGTTTACGTTAAAGCCTTATGACTCAAAAACTCTGTGGATAATTTTTTGCAAAAGGGTCAAACCATTAATGGGGTCTATGAAGCATCAGAATTGCAACAAATGACAGAGGTAAACAAAGAAAAAGTGAGAGAAAAGCTTTCAGTTGGTGTGACATTGCAATGGGTCAATGCGCCTGTCGATACAGCACAGGTGATAGAAGCAACCAAATGTGACTTTGGCCCCATGTACCTTACTCACCCAACCTGGCACTGTCTGACTTCTGTTTCCCAAACTGAAACACCATTTACATGGTCGCCATTTTCAGAGTGGTAATGGAGTCATCCTTGCTGTTGAGGAGAAACTGGAGGCTCAAGACGTGACCTTTTCCACGAAGGGATATTGAAGCTTAACATTGGTGGAGTGCATTGAAGTTAAAGGAGACTATGTGTAATAATGCAAAAACAACCTTTTTTCTGTAATGTTTTCTGGTGAGTCACAGAACTTATTGAAGTACCCTTATTACGACAACTAGGTGCTAATCATTGCATAACATTATCACACAGGCCAGCTATCACTTTGTATACAATGGCTAAGACAATTAAGCATTTGCTAGCAGCTACCAAGCTAGCTCTCTTATGAGCAAATGTCATGTGAGCAAAAAACATATTTCAAAGTGATCCTGATAAATGGTCTCATTTTTCTATACATGCTGTCCCTTGGCAATGTCTTTAAAAAACACAATATCACCTATCACTGTTACGCTAATGACACACAGTTAGACCACACTGCACTTGTTCACTGATGAGCATTTTAGTTGTCTTGACATCAATGTGCATGATGTAATCAAAAATCAAGGTACCTTCCTTGACTTGTCTTTGAATTTCAATTTGGTCAGCGCGGAACCATCATCATATTTAAACCATGCATACCGTACAAGCCCTGGAAAAAGATATCCATTTCTTAATTAGCGCTCAGTTGGCTGTGTATGGGACTCACTTGGTCCAGCCTTACCCGACTGCTATTCAAATTTCAACTTCCAGCTTGTACAACAAAAACATAGCACAAAAGTTCCACTATGGTGACCAGTAAAATACTGAATTAATATCAAAAATATTCCTAATACTTTTCAAAGTTCTTAGTGGTTCAGCTACACAATACATTACAGATATCTTTAGCCTATTCCCTGCCTCTTAGACCATCATCACAACTACTCCTCTCAGTCTCCCATTCACACAAAAAATTTGGATCGTTAGGTTTTCTGTTCTCTGTTTATAATTCATAAGATCTGTACCTTACTATGGTAAGTGCTGTGAGATGACATATGTTGTGAATTTGCACTGTATAAATAAAATTGAATCAAAAACCAAAGGCAACTATCTGTCTTATGTGTTTTGTTTTTTTTAATTAATGTTTTTGATTTAACATGCAACTATTGCATGTCATTAACTTTGTGCCTACTCTCTTCCATAGTAATACTTCTCTGCAAGTATCTCTTGCTCCAAAGTTCTGTTTCTGACATACAGTCCCAAACTTCACCGATGTGCCTATCGTCTATTATAATCTACTTAGTTCGTTGTTGTTTCTCACTGCTCATCTCTCCACTTTACCCTCACTCCAGCTATACGAGGCAAATAGCCACCCTCCCTGATCCTGGTTATACTGGATGTTTCTTCTTGGTAAAGCAAGTTCTTTTCTCTCCACTGTTTCCAAGAGCTTGCTCAAAGGGAATTCTTGGGAAGTCTTCCTTTTTTCATACGTCTTAAGTGTATTGTATACCATCAAATGTTAAGCACCTGGGATCCACAGCCATTGTTTTAAATGTACAGAAAGATGAGTTTACTTCATTTTTTGGAGGAACTTCACCAAGCTGAACTGCATGATGTGGATATTGATTTTGAATACATTTTGAAACACACTGCTAGTTTAAACATCTAACTGGTTTAATGTAAAAATAGTTAACATTTTTTCTGTAACACAGCACAATGTCATGAGGCAAAGAGTGACACATTGCGAGCTGTTTTTGGGCTTAACACTCACTAACATATCTGAACAAGTAGAGGAACACCTCATATGAATGTTATTGAAGTTAAAAGAAAAGAAAATTTTGTCACATCCACTTCATAAAAAAATCTTCTCAGAATTAAAACAAGGAAAAAGTCCCATTGGCCTGGTGCTAATACAGTCAATGAAAAGAAAAGTACTGTATGCTGAGAAAAGTCTACAAAGGGTGTTGTATGGAAAAACAGCTACAAGGAACTGCTTGATGATTACATTAAAACAACACAGTTACTGCAGATGAAGAACAATATGGAGCAATGATGCTTTGATCATTTGTACAAGCAAAGACAGTGCAAAGCTGCTTGCCCAATACTGACATTACCTTAAAGCTCATTGTTGTATGCAGGTCAAGTTACACATTCATTAGATATTGCAACAGTTGCCTTTGCCTCTTGTCAACACACTGGAACATATGGATGGTATGATGCATAACATTAGCAGTTTGTTCCTGCAACATTTGCCACTTACTACAAGTTCTAAGCTAGTAAGAAAACCTAAAAAAAATTACAAAACACAAACTATGAGAGGCTTTTTCAACATCTCTGACCATCTCAGAGTAAATAATTGATCGCAGGCTCCCATTAACACGTATAGCTAAGTACTCAGCATCCGTCACATCTAATTTCACCCGTTCTCCATTTAGCACAGCAGCTCTCAAGCAGTATTCATTAATGTCCAAAGCTCTGCAGGTTTTCTTTCCAAATAAACAGTTCAGAGTTCGATTCATTGGTACACTTGCAAGAAAAAATATACGGGTGTGCTTTTACACCCATGCGTTGGATGTAAAATCCAATTTCAGGGTCTGTCTCACTCTAACAAATCTCAGGTCAAGCCAGCCACAAAGTCACTCCTGCCTGATCAGTGCAAAAAAGTCATAGGTTTCGTCCACATGGAGTACACCTTACTTTTCTTGACATTTCAGCCACATCACTGATCACTAAACATTACAGAAAATGCAAACTCTGCAGCTTACATTGGTTTAGTTGACAGAGGAGCACACAGAGAGTTCTCCTCTATTAAAGATATGTCTAAGGCTAAAGTATAATTTTTCTGGAGTGTGTGTCTTTATATAGAAATATTATCTGTCCTAAAAAGTTTACCATTACAGGGAGTTTTGCTGTGTTCTAGTTTGCCAACACTCAGTCTCAATCTTCAAAATCTTTTTTGTTTGTTTGTTTTTTGGTTTGAAACAGACATATCCCATATGAATCCACCTGTGGCAAACTGCAGGTACTGAACATACATTTCAGACCTGTGTAAGATCCCACATTTCACACTGCATGTCAGGATAAAACCAAACCATAAAGTCCAAAGAACTCTCTATGGACTCATGCAATGAAACTGTGGAAAGCATAGATCCAGGCAAGGATATAAAACCACTTCTAAAGCTTTTGGTGGAAGAAGTTAGAGTTGGTAGTTTCGTCAAACTCAGCAACCAAGCAAGTAGGTCCTTGGCCGCTCTAAGAGTTTTAGAAATCCCCTGCAGTGAAGAGAGGACCTGCTGAAAGGGCAGTTATATATGTAGCATGTGACTGTTTCTTTAACTCGGTTTTAAAGGGGGGATACAGACACTTGTTTTTGAACAATTTATCTATGGGGACACAGAGAAGTATAATATCCACCTCTCTAACCTTTGTACAGCTGACCAATCATGGTTGAAGGTGGGTACAACTATAAACACCCCTGATTTTCAATCTTTGGTTTCAAAAAGATGAATGGTGAGATAGCCACTTCCATCCTACCTCTGAACGATGTGAAGCGAGGAGGTTTCTATTGCGATTTGACCATCTGTCATTTGGACTCACTTTACAAATCCATCTGACACATTGAAAACTAGAAAAGCACTCAGAGAGCGCAGTACTCCGCCAAGGCTGCTCAGTTGACGTATCATTTCTGATGGATGAAATCTTTAATAAAAAATGACCTTGCACTGAGCACAGGCTGCGTTATGCATGTGCACATTATGTATGGATACCGAGTTGGCAGTAGATTACTCTTAAAAAGGTCTGTTGATCAGTTCATCACTTTTGGCAAGTCTTTGTTTTGCTAGTGTTAAAATAACCGTTCCCTCCATGCTTTTATTTTGAAGGCATATTTTTAAGGTATGGGCTTTTATTTTGTCACCATTCCAGCGGCACAGGCAGTCTTTATCTAAGAAGCAGTTTCTTGACGTGACGAGGACGCTGCCGAAAAGTCACCTAAAGATGACAGAAAACGATTCCACGCTGTTGCTGTCTAGCAAAGGATGTGTATAAACTTATCAGCACCTAGCTGCAATGGGGACAAGCTCTTGCGGTGTTCCTGAAGAAAGGAGTGAAGGACAGAAAGGTGAACTTGTGTTCAAAATAAGGCTGACGGCTTAACGTAAATAAAGGCTTTGTGAAACATCAGGAGCTTCATCATTGTCTGGCTGGGGTTTGATACATTGCATGACCTAAATATGTAGCGTGGATCCGGACGATAAGCTGCATCACTGTTAAAATTTAATGAGGTGGTCCTTGTGTCATTTCTGACTTCCCCTGAAAATTTCATCCAAATCCGTTAGTCCGATTTTGAGTAATTTTCAGACAGACAGACAGACAGACAGACAGACGGGTTCACAGACAAACGTACGCCAATCGTTACATAACTCTGCTGTTCCTTGGCGGAGTAAATATCATTACTTTAAAGTGGTATTTGCGTCAAACAGATGAAGATACAGTCTTCTCTGTTAGTTTGTTTTTGCTCTCTACCGAATCCTGAAAAAATATCTGTCTCTTTAGCTGCTCAAAGTTCTACCATGTTCTAGGCTGGCTCCTTGCATTTGTATGCTGTTTAAAGGTGTTGTTGAGGCACTGTTGTATATGTCAGGTATATTGGAGTCTACTACAAACTTTTTTTCATTAATATGTCACACAGTACTGCAGAAGTATCTTCTGTACCGCTGTAACCTGATACTTTGCCCCTTCCTCCTCTTTGTGGTTTCTCTTCATTATCTGACTGACTGAGAAAGCTCTCTCAGTGGAGTGTCACCTCAGACTTCTCTATCAACCAGAAAGCCTATTGTCTTTCCATCAGGCTAGAGGAGCGCAAGAGGAGGGCAGGAAACATGACCAGTAGCTATTGTTAGGCTGATGCTGCGCCGTCACTCACAGTCAAGTTGGAATGGAGGTGGAGTTACTGACCTTGTGTATCAGAGGCTCTGAACTGCTACCACCACTGGAATTTCCCAGCTTCTGCTATGCCAGACAGCTGCTTCTACCTGACCGAAGACACTGAACACTTGACTAACTATTTCTAATAGTGGAGGCAGCTCTCACACTACAGCAGCAAAATCATGACCGTTAGGTGTTGTGTTCTGCAATGTCAGAAAATTGTAATGGCAGGAAATCACAAAGTGTCCCATGGGCTACCAAACTCACTGAAGAGGCAGGCCATGACATCTGCGACTTCCACTACAGCTGCTTCCAGTTCCCACAAGGACTAGCCAGCAGGCAGTGACTTGACAAGAAAATGACGTGAACCTCAATATGCACAAACTCTCTGATCTGAATCTGTTTTCTCTTTCTCGCCATGATCATTTTTTCTCTCTCTTTTCACGTTTCCCTCTGTCCACCACATTACAGCTAGAGGGCTCTGCCAAACTGTAGTGTAGGCATTGTGAAAATTAAGCCCTCAATGAGCAGGATTAACAAAGAGGTTAAACAACTTAGGTTACACCTGATCTTTGTGACCTACTGGACTGAACAGATCAGTCTGGACAGGTCAAGATTACCATCAATCTGGAGCAACAGCAGAAACATTAAAACCAAGCAGCTAAACTGCAAACACATATCTGACGTGAGTACATGAAAGATCACTGATAGAAAGGTCTCTCAGCCTTTAGTAGGAATGTAATGCCATGCATCATGTGCATGCACATACACACCTATACAAACACATAAATCTATGAAGGAGGTACAACAGATTCAGCTGGTGTGTATATCTCTTTGTGTCCCTCAGCTACCATCCTTCGTTGCATTTGCATTCACCCCCATCCCAAAAATACTATACTGGTTCACATTTCAGTCCTTCCTGGGTTTCGAATGAACTTTCCAAACTTCACCTCCAACATTTCCTGTCAACCCACTACCAAAGCTGATATTTGTTAACCAGGGCTTTTCTTGGTGTTTAAAAGCTGTCTATGCTATTCTGAACAGGTTGGCAATGTTAAATAACAATTTTCAACAACTGCAACAACAAATTCTATTCGAGACTACTATAAATCACACTTTAACCTTGTTCAACAACATGTTGTGCATTTTGTTCTCAACTTGTCCAGGAGGAAATTTTTGCTGCAATAGCTTTTCTTTGTCTCATTAGAAAAAAAAATCTTCTTAATTAGGCAGTCCTGAATTTTGACTTGTTCCTCCTAAGCCATAATAATGCAGAAAATCTTTGTTAGAATTGTAAAAGAAATGTGAATTAAACTTCCATTGACACAGATGTGGAGCGAAAAGGTGAACAAAAAAACAAAAATGGCACCTGCTTCATTAAACTTACTTCAAAGTCAACAATACAGCCGCCATATTAAAAGTAGACTGGATGTACGTTTGTCAAGACATGTACAGACTGAGATTCCTTCATTCATGAGTAAAAATTGTGACAACGCAAACAAATCAAAAAATTTTTCGTGAAGATCTTAGAAATTACACAAGTTGCGACTTGAATTTAATAACTGTGATACATTCATCCCATTTGTAAGTCAAATTAGCTGTCTTTTGGATCTTTCTATTATCTCATCAGCTTGTTTTTTTTTCGAACACACATCAGTGCAGTAAGATAAAAACAAACTAACACATTAATAGATCCAAAACTGGGACTGGGCCAAGACGAGAGGAAGAGTATTTGTTAGGAGACTAATTTAAAAAGTTTGAGGAAATGGTCAAAATGTCATATTGATGCTTAGTTGAGCTCAGATATGTCTAGGAGAGATAAGCTGGACATATTCATGTCAGAGTTATAATAATTAACAGCTAAAATTGTAGTCTGATCTAACCATTTCTTTGCTACTTTGCTGTGTGTTTGAGGTCATTGTCTTGGTGGAACAACCAACTGCACCAACCTTCGAGATGATCATTTTTAATGTTGTGGAAAGCACCAGTTCCACTGGTGGCAAAGACAGCCCCTGAACAGAAGACTGCCACCGTCATGCTTGACCGTATGTTTGGTGTTCTTGGGGTTAAAGACCTCACCTTCACTCCTCCAAACATATTTCTGGCCATCGTGGTCAAATAGCTAAATTTTTGTTTCATCTGACAACAGAACTTTCCTCCAGAATGCCTTTTTTCATATGATCAACAGCAAACTTCAGTAGAACTTTAAGCTGCAGCTTCTGGAGTAAAGGCTTCCTTCTTCCACAGCAGCCTCTCAGTACATGGTGATGTAAAACACACTTGACAGTAAACACTGACATTTGTGGTCAAACAACTTCAAGTTCATTGCAGATCTGCTTTTTGGTAACTCTTGGTTGACTTTTGACCATCCTGACCAACTTTTCTCTCAGCAGCAGGTGATAACTTGTATGTTCTTCCTGATCGTGGCGGTAACACAATGTACCATGCACTGTGTACTTAGAAACAAGTGTTTGCACAGATGATTTGGGGATCTGTAGCTGCCTTGAAATGGCCCCCAGTGACTTTCCTGACTTGTTCAAGTCAATGAATTGCTTCTTCAGCTCTGTATTCAGCACCCCAGACTTTTCCATTGCAATGTTTGTGACTGAGTGCATCAAATTGGTTCTATTTAAATTGGCTCAGAGAAGTCATCAGCTGTTGTTGATCATAATCACTCACAGGGAGTTAAAGTGTCATGCCACTAAAACAATTAATATTATATTATATATTAATATATTAGTACAAGTTTCTACATCACAAAAATTGATCATTAAAATTGCTGTATGTATATTTTTGGCCCATCAGATTTTGTCATATTTCCAGGAGACCTGTAATGAATCTATGAAATATCCAAAATGGATGATTGTGTTTTTGGTGACAATTATCTGTGTTTCAATCATTTTATTACAGAAAATTAAGAATTGTAGGAGTCATTGAAAATTTGAAGAGTGCACAGATGTGTACAGAGGAGAGAACAACAGCTTCACAAATGGCTCAACACAGGAGAGCAGCTCCTCAGGACAAGACTCAGCAGTGAACCTGCATCTGAAGGATAAGGGAAATTCCTTTGAGGACAACAACTTACACATTTTAGACAGCGATGACAGATGGTCTGAGAGAGGCGTAAAGGAAGCCATCTATGTCAAATTGGAACAGCCATCTCTAAACAGAGGAGTGGGTCTGCAACACCACTTATCAAGCACCTATATTGATATAAGGTCTCTTCACAGAAAGTGTTTCCTCGCTGGCATGTTCAGTCATTCCTACATAGCAGAGTTATATCTTTTGTTAAGTTAACTGGCAGCATCACCACCATGATTGCTGTCATTGTTGTTGGACCACCTGGTTTCACAACAATTCACACCTGGAGTCGGGTGAGCCCTGGTCATTAATGGGCCATTAGTCATGTGACCTGGAGTGACTATAAATTCTGTCACCCCCTCATTAGTCAGTTAGAACTGAAGAAGCCTCTTGGATGAGTAGTGAAACATCTTCAAGAAACTACAAGAGAAGTCCACTTGATTTCTTCTGAAGTCTCTACAGTTACCGTGACCTGGATGACTGAGAATCTATACAGGCATTTGATGATTATATTTCTACATGTTTAATTCTGAGAAAAACATTTCAGAAATATTTGCATATCATAACTACCTAAGTCTATCTTATTTTAAATTTTTTAATTGCATTCCATGTGAAGTGAACATGGAATCAGCACTAATTTAGATACTGTGGGACTTTCCTCGAGCTTCCCAGACATAATACATTTTTGGACGTTTATGTAAGTAACAAGTTGGAAACCTTCCTGAGGGCCAAATAACATAGGTGTAGTTTAGAAAAATAAACAAATACAAGGCAAGAAATATAATTAGAGGAAATCATTGGAGTATAGCTAGTCATTAAAGAAGAAACTAACAACTGTGATGATCCATAAAAGGTACATAGCAACACTGCTGCATCTTGGGGGAAAGATAGCCAACTAAAAGGAACACATTTGACTTGACAAGGGCCAACAAATTAAATTTCAATCACAAGTTGTGCTGAGGTACAAAAACGTGTTAAAAGCTAAAGCTGAAGACACTGAATAGGAATTTAAAGAAAAAGGTTGTTCAGTCTTGTACTATGGATACACTGACAAGTGAGTGCCTCAAGTAGCTCATCATACAAGAAGCGATTCAGCGATTCCTCCTCATCATGCTAGGAAGACCTTGACACAAACACAGACTTTATGGCAGCAATCCAATCTGCTAGCTGGGTGTTTGTCTATCAATGATTACTCAATCTTGTTAGCACACAGCAGCAACCTAAGTGGCACATGCAAATCTCCAGCCATTGACTGTACAGCTTTTGATTACATGCATTGGGCCAAAAATGCTGAATAGGTCATCATAGTGAATGCAAATGAGCCTGAAGGTCACGTATATTGAAGAATCAGTGAATTTTTCTACCCTGGATTTGCTATCTATTTCCTCTACCTACAGGGACAGATGTGTGTTTGTGTTGTTGTGGCTTTTATATTCAGTCTGTCGGAGAAAAGCACAACACTGGTATCACAAAAACAATTCTGTATATTAATGTGTCAAAATAATCAAAATCCAAAATGTAATTTAAAAAAATCATGTTGCTTTGAAAATGGCCAACATTAATGTCAAATACTGATGATTTGTGGGTAAATCAAGCTAAACCCAATTAAGATGGATTAGAATGATGATTACTGAGCCCTATAGTAATAAAATGAGTCTGTTCAAACTAAATGCAGGGCTAATATTAGAGGTGTCGCAATTACAAACAAAGCCAATAAAGAGCTTGGGCCTTGAGCCATTGACTCTAATCCAGACGGTCTGGAGTAAGCAATGAGTCTTTGCAGCAAATACATAGGGCCTGCTAAAACACTCCAGAAGTAAACGTAGTGCAAATAATACAAGGCAAAAAAAAAGTCTCAAATGCAGTCTTGAACACACTGCTACATGTGCAAATGACAAACTACATGACATCGTAATACAATGGGAAGAGAGCAAGAGTGAAAATCTATATCATGCTATCATTGATCCAAAAGCTTTCACTGTATCAAGTCAGTAATGTATCACAGTATTGATGAAGTAGTTTTTGTTTTAATCACATTACATATGTTGCCAAATCATGATCGCAAAATATCACAGCCTCACTTCAGTATGTATGTATATTTATTTTTACCCTTTCCTTTTTTGAGATATCATTCTCTAAAACTCAATCCTTAAGAGCCTCTCAGTTCTCCTCTCAGTTTTGAAGTACCATGTCATTCTACTGCATTACAACACATTTCTCCGGCAACAATGCTAGTAGCAATGACATAGTACACAATAATCTGAAAGCCGACACACAAGTGCATTCAAAAGATAACGCATCATCGCTGCGATTCTGGGGGCCTCCCCAACAATGGCGAGATGGAAAAAACAAGTCAGAGCTGCTGTGGTGAGGCAATGTTTGCCCAATATTAAGACCTTGTAAACAGAGAGGGGGCTTTTGCAAGCAGCTGCAGAAATTCCAGGCTGCTGCGATTAAAAAGTAACACCCACATTGAGGACGGGGAGGGTGTTTGAACAAGCTGACCCTGCCTTTGTTTTAATGAAAAGAGAGGAGCCATTTGCAGTAAAAACAAGTATGTCTCAATGGCGTGTTGTGCTGGGTGTTTCACTACATGCAGACTCCCAGGTCCCTTCCTGCACTGATACAGAGTGAAAACAAAGGGCCCAGTCCCAACACACTGTTGTCCAGGCTCTATAAAGGAACTGACATGTGGATGTGTCTGAGTTCTTAGCTTCCCCTTAAAGACCCTTTAATTGTTGCTGGGGACTGAATTAGAGATCATTTGATTGCTTAAATTTTTGAACATACTGTACAGCAAGTGTAAAGATGTAACTTTTTACATGTATGACTGGTTTAATTTCTCTCAGAGCAAGCCATGAAACCACCCTTTGAACATTTGTAGTAGAACAGACAGTTCAAATATTCAGGTGCTACTGACTACTATTATCTTGATAATCAAATAATTACTCAAGCTAACAGCGCCAAATTTTCCCCATGTTCAATACAAACTGATTACTTTTGGTGTTGCTGTTAGTCTTGGGGTTTGCTGATGAAATAAAAAATATTCACTTAAGCTCTACTGGAACATAAAACTTACCACTGAGCTTAAAATTAACGCAATCTATCATAGGTACATGTTGAAAGAACTAGTTTAATTTCCAGCCATTTACAAACAAATGTCAATACTGGAAGAAATATTAATAACAAATACTTAAAATTCTAAGTTTGTGCTGTCTATGTATTCCATTCATGCATTTACAACCTTTACAGACCTCTATGGTCCAGTCATTAAGACAACATGAACCCCCAGCTTGTTGCCTTATGGAGCACTGAGAAATATGTTTTACAGTAGCTTCATGAAATCGGACTGACAGAATGTTGACACAGGAGCTGCAGCGCTGCAGCATGTGTCTTTTAAAAGGGGTCTCCCTGCCCGGTTTTATGGTCACACTAAAGTGGGTGGTGCAAGGGTGGGGGGAAGGGGTCAGATTGGAGGGGTGATTGTTTTTCAAGATGAACCCTTTGAAAGTTTTTCTACACGAGGGATTGCACAACTCGAGCTACTTTCACGTGTGTGCTAGTCAAATCAAATCAGAAAATGAACGTGTGCGTGTGCTATAAAAATGTGACATTATATAGTGAAGAATCAACGTAAGTAACTGTTTCAACTCCACTGTCAGCCCGGCTTTAATTAGGAATGACAGAATTGAATAAAAAGTCATGAAAGTGATCCTATCTTTTGTTCCATCGCTGTAGCATTCAGTTAAATGTATCATTATTGGGCTAGAATCCTGTAAAAAGCTCAGTGTGCAGTTGAGTTTCAACAAAAATAAAAAGGAAATGGCCTCTAGTAGTTTAAGAAGGCCATCTGATTTGGTGCTGGACTGAATAAAATGCCACACTGCCACCAATATCTAAGCTAGTCTTAATATATAATCAGGTTTTATCTTCTTAAAACTGGGTTTTAGTGAAATACATTAAATAAATCTGCAGTGTTGGTAAGAACTTTCCAAAACCCAGTCATTATTATCAAACATGACAGGATATACATGCGATGGCAGGTACATCATACAGTTCTAAAAACCCTAAGATTTGTCATGTTTCATTTCCTCTTTGCTGGTTGCATTAAAAGGTATACCACATGATGTGTGAAGATGGATAGTTTTGCAATGTGGTTGATTTGAACTGCAGGGGGAGGGGAGTGAAATCATACACCAGTACAGCTGGAGCTCCCTCCTCCACTACTTTTCTATAGTTTTTGGAAAAACAAGCTGAAAGAGGCACAATCCACAAAAAGGAGTGGTTCCCCAAACACAGACACATATGGTGCTCTTCACATTAATCATTTGTGGAAAAAGTCACGTCTTATGCTGGAGATTCAGCTTTGCTGTCTGTGAAGATCTTGAGCAATGCCACAAAACAGCTCAGAGAACTGTTTTCTTGTTGTTTAATGTCATCTCCCTTGACAGATAATTTTATGTCATATTTATCCCTTAACCATTTATTCAGGGTTGGAGTGGAAATCAATATACTACAGAATGATAACAGAATTAAAGAAATGACATTTGATTGGATTTATGTCCAGAAGCAGATTATTTTGCACTGTGAACTTAAGAATTGACAGATTCGCAATGCACCACGGAGGTGCCACAACCCGCAGGATCCACTGCTGATATCCATGTGCCAGACATCCCAGTGTCCATGACCTGATTAGTTCGAGCTATTTTGGTGGCACAAGAGGGATTTGCAATATTAGTCAGGTAGTTTGAATGTTGCGGTTATGGTTGTATAGTCTGTCTCTGATGTCATGATAAAGGCACCAGAGACAACTATAAAAATCAATTCAGGACTTAATCATTCAATTCTAGTCAAAGTCTAATATGTTACATTGTTACAAAAAATAATAGAATAATACAACGTTGCCAATAAACTAAGCTAAACTAAATCGAAAAATGGTAACACCAAGAGAAGCTACACAATGTTGGGCAAATAACTGTAACATGTATGGTGGCCAAAAAGCAGAAGAAGGCTGTAAATTATATATTTAAAAAAATACTAATGAATGATCAATAAGAAAAGAAATGCAAAAAATCTATTTACATGATATTTTGTTTTCCATGTGGGTTATTTATGTGGGTTTAACACAAAAACACAGCTTTTGAGCATTGTTTACTACTGCTGGTGGAAATGCCTACAGGCTTGAATATCCGGGCAAACACACTTGTAAACAATGTGTGTGCATTTCAGAGCAAAGCATGGCCAAGTGCAGAACAGCGTGGGATTTTGCTTCTGTTTTGTAATAGCTTGGCGCCGAGCCAACTCTTAGGCGCACAGGCATTCACACACAAACACACACACACGCACTGCCAGATAGGGAGATCCCAGCACTTTTGGGTGTGAGCCAGACTGGGATACCACTATATCCAGTTTCCTACAATTTCTGAGCTGGTGCCAAAACTACACACAGCAGCCCCTTTCTCTGCCTCAGCTCTTGTTGTCATAACTACCGTGCAACTTTTCTGTGTTTGCCGGGAGTTTGTTTTACGGTTTGCAGTCGCATCTCTTCAGATTCTGTTTCACAGTATTTCCTGATGTGTGATTAAAAGCTCATTAAAATAAGTTTTACCACCTGTGTGTCACCATTCTTTGCATTTAGGAATGCTTTGATTCAATGTAAAGGAGCAAATGTTATATAAAATAAAAAATATAAGCAACACTACTGTAAATAAGTAAAACAATTTTGTAACAGTAAGAATAGGACAGTTTACCAACATTTACTATCATGTTGTTTTAGAAAGTCTAAAGAGGTGATTTCGGAGCTACTATAAACACTGACTGCTCCGTTTTGCTTATGATCAGATTAAAACTTCCTCGCCTCTGTGGGGCCTTTTTATATATAGCCCACATCTTGTTCCTATTTCCAAAGATGCATTTACTGCCCTCAAATGTGGTTTTGTTTTGCAGCTTTGAGCATGCTTACTATGCTGGCTCCACTCTGTCTGCCAAGCAGCCATAAGCATCTTTTTATTGTCCCATGACCATTACACTGAATACATACAAATGACCTCCACAATACTGCACATCCTGAGGAATCTCTGGAGCGTATGAGCAGCTTTTACATGGAGCATGCATGCACGGCTGCAGGAAACTTGTCTAAGTAAAAATATGAGTTCAACAAAAAGCAAAAAAGTGAAGACTTTATAATGGTCATGAATTTAAAATAAGTTACAATAAAACAGGAACATTTAAATAATATCCTGTGATATCAAATGTAAACTTTGCCACATTCCTGATAATAAGAATCATTTGTAAATATGCAATGAATGAATCTTAGATGCAAAGAGAAAACAAACAAGTGGATGATGAGCATTCTCTCCACAGCGTCATCTCACCATCCTCGACACGTAATTGGTCCTATATTGAAGCTATTGGTTTCACCCCCTATTTAAATTGCATTTCCATGCACGGGGCTGCTTTAATGTACAGCACTAATGCAGTCACTAATGTATACATCACATTTATGGAGGTCAGAAAATGATCCATCATAAATAAAAAATGACATAGAGCATCCACAATCGCTCAGAGTATAGATCCGTCTGCTGCAACCTGGAAATCACACATCTGTACATCAATCCAACAGCTTACTGGTTATTAACCAGTCGCTTGCAAATCAAAAGAGCTGCTTAGTAGTACAGCTTTCATTATTTTGTACAATGAAACATAAACCAATGACAGACATTACAGGCAAGGAACCTTATGTAAATGGTTCACAGCTACTCAAATAATGGTTGACAACGTTTTTTACTAATGCATTCTAGATCAATTACAATCCATTAATAATAAGAAGGAGAGCAATAGGTATGAGGGTAACTGTGCCTCTGATTGCGCATCCAAACACACTAAACTCTTAGTCAGTAGGTTATAAAACATCCTTTCAGCTAACTGCACCATATTACCACATACCCTCTGGAACAGGACCTAAACGGATATCCCTGTATTAACAACTTACTAATCATTTAATAATGAATCACCAGCATTTATTACTGTTTCATTAGCAGACAAAGTACATTAACACAAAGCCTTCAACAACCTTACAGTACAAATGTATTCTTATTAATGGTGTATAGCAGAGTAAGTGTACTTTCTAGTTGCTAACAATGCATTTCTAAATGTTTGCAACCCATCAAAAAAAATGCCTGATAAGCTGTGAAGAAATGTATTTTGATCCAGATCCTCTGCAGCTCTGACTGGATCATCCAGTCAAGAGATAATGTCACAACATGCAACTTAAAGATTGTTATGACTGATATAATTAGATCATAATTATCAAAGTCATTAAGTACACGTTCAAAATTCTGAATGGCATCCTGTTAAAAGCATTATTTGAGACTGTAACTGCAGTCTCAATCCAGCAGCAACCTGGTTTGTGTCAGCAGGCTGGTAGTGCTTTGTGGCCCCGACACAAACCTATATGGAGAGCAGCTTGTGTGGACAGATCATCAGAAAGTAGCTCCTAACCCTGACCCGAACCCTCATATCAAGGGTTCCCATTGTGTTAAAGGGACACAAACAGGGATAAGCACTCAAAAGTCAAAGTATATCCTAAGTTTGTTTTCATTAGAATGACGTACAATTAAAAGAAGACATAACTTAGGATAAAAAGAAACAGTTGACGACTGCTTGGCTAATTTGAATGAAGGAAGGATTATTCTGAGGTGAAAATGGCAGTTGTCAGAATCTTCACAGAGCTGTCAAACACACGTGTATAAAACAGGAAACCTTGGAGTGTTGGACTCGGTGCTGCCTCACCTGTTTAAACTGCTCCTCGTATGTCCAGTCGTGGTGCTGGGACTGGGGCTGCGCCGAGGGAGACTCTGCGCGGCGGGCCGGAGTGAAGGCCGCCGGGACTTTGGCCAAGAGGTGCATCGCTGCGCTCTTCGGGGACAAACAAGCTCCCTGGAGCGAAGACTGCCGGTACTGGAAGTGGTTTGACCCGACATCGCCCCCTTCCTCCTCCTCTTCATCCATGATATCCTGCTCTTCGTTGTCATCTCCCTCCTCGTCCCGCTCCTTAAAGTCGCTGCCCAGCTTGGAGTTCCCGTCCTCCTCGGATCTGCGGACGGTAAAGTGAGGAAGTGTCACCCCGGGAGACGAGCCGCCTACTCCGACAGGAGCCGCCAGGGCGCCGCGCATCGCCGCCTGGTAGTGACGGAAAGCCAGAGCCTGCTGATGAATCTGGGACTCTACCATGGAGCGCAGGTCCTTCTCTTTCTCTGCCTGGCGGAGCTTCTCCTCCAGGGCCAGCCGTGCCGCCTGTTGCCGCTGCAGGTTTTCCATGACCGCCTCAAGCTTCATGCCGCCGCTGGCCGGCTGGTGGGACTGTGCTCCGGGGAACGGACTGTGGGAGGAGGCGGAGGGCGCCTGGAGTGGAAGGCTGCTGGCGGACGAGAAAGAGCCTTGCTGCGGTAGGAAGGTGGGTCGTGAAATGATTATTAGCGGCACTCTCTAGGATTAAAACACTGGTTCTAATTAGACTGATGCAATCAGACTGTGAAATGTAGCCTAATATAAACCTATGACATATTTCACCACGGTGGAAAACTTGCACCGAGTGACTGAACAATATCAAACTGCGCAAAGTTTCTAAGAGTGTAGAATTATGAATTCAGTGCATTCGTAAAAGAAAACAGACTCAACAGCAGAGCAGTTAGTGTCATAATCCAGACTGAGAGAAATAAAAACGGGACGCTTACCAAAGCAGATTTGGTTGCTATACTGGAGTTATCAACCATGCTTCTGTCCGTCAGATACGCAGAAATGTTCTAAAGCAGGTCACAGGAGTCTTCTCTCAGTCCGGACAAACGTTCCGCATTCAACATCCAGATATTTCGGTGTCGATAGCTGACTGAATAATTACTTGAAATGTGTTTGGTGTTGAACGCCGGAGCCCCGAGCTGCTTTGGGCAACAAGTGGTAACTGTGAGAATGACCTCCGGAGGCAGAGATCAGCCCTCCTGCTCCATCTGCTAACAACACGTCAATACTGAGGAACAGTCAGGTTCACCCAGGACTGCTCAGCTCACCTCACTGCCACCGACGTCTAATTCATTCATTCATTCATTCATTCAGAAAAGTAATTTAAATCGGTTGCATTTTTGTTTGGATAGACTTTTCATGAACTGTGGTAATTAAAATTTGAAAACTTGATTTTTTATATATCTTGTAAAGCTACATCACATCATACCAGACAAGCTTATTTAAAAATTGACCTGCTGCTGTTTTCTCTATTGTATGATAATAACAAATGTTTAAAAATATATATCATTTTTACGATTTTAAAACAAATTCCTCAGTCTTTTTATATCCTATTTTTGCACATCTTAACATAGAAATGCCTGATTATCTAGGTAGTGATGTGCTCAGCATCAATCTGCAAAATAAAGTGTTCTAAAAATATTGTCGAATTGTACCAAATCAAGATATTCATCATACAAAAAAAAATCATATACGTCAATTTTGCTAGGACACACTGATTTGCAGTGATGACCCGATACACCTAGATAGATAAATAGAAGACGTGTGTCTGTGTAACATACTGTCCAAAATTTGCTAATGCTTGACAAATGTATATTTTCATATTGGCCCACTGAGACCTTTTACCTGCAGTGTATTATGTGTTGACCTGGGAGATCACAGAAACACCACCGTTTAAGATATGGAGCTAAAATGATATCCTTTTTTCACTGACCGACAGAAGACAGTGTTGCTGTACTGCTTGTCTCTGTTTGGCCTTCTACAGGCAGCTGTGTATCCTAAAACCTCTACTACAATGCTAGTCCATTGTTAAATTGAAAGCCAGATATTAACATTCGAAGATTAAAAATATATTTAGGAACAGCCTTGGCTTTGGCAAAGCTAGTGGCTTTCTCTGATTCATAATTGCATTCAAATGCACTTTAAATAATTTCTTTATTCAACAAAATGAAAACAATGAAGAAAAAGCTATGTTGACATTTTTCACCAAAATGCTGCTTCGAATGAAGAACTGTTGTACTGTATGTCATGGGTTGCACTGGTGCAAATATCATTTCTGTGAAACCTGTAATTGCCTGCTGTTTACCCGCTGATCCTGCAATTAAGGCTTTGTGTGATACAGTGTATATCATTTGGCTGAAGCAAATCATTTATCATCTGCTTGGTCAGTATTCGCTTGGTGATTCATGCTAAAAAAAAAAAAAAAATTAAAATGAAGGAAAGAAAGGAATGTCACCTAAAAATTCTTTTTTCTGTCTGACTTGAAAGAAAAACAGTCTCTGAGACGTGTTGCTTATTTTGGGAATCTGTTAGCTACTAAAATGTGTGCATTGTATGTTTTTGTAAAGTCAAAAGACTAATTAATTTAATTTAATTTTGTGAGTGATGGCCACTGATAAGAATAATCTAAAGTGAGACCAATAAAATCTGGCTTTGCATGTGAGGCTTTCTTTGGTTCATTTTTAATTCAGAATTTATGTATATGTGTATTTGTGTTATGTTTATAAATTCTCTCTCGCTCTCTCTCTCTCTCTCTCTCTCTCTCTCTCTCTCTCTATATATATATATATATATATATATATATATATATATATATATATATATATATATATATATATATATATATATATATATATATATATATATATATATATATATATATATATATGCTTTACAATAAAGGCAAACTGTAATAAACAAATGTAGTCATGGTTGATAATTTTCTATTTTTCAAAAGAAGTTTAGGTTTCCTGATTTTTTATGTAATGATTGTTGATTGTTTATATTCCAATGAGTTTTAAAATCCTAATCAGGTCGTATGGAGAATAAAACAATTTAGTGGTTTCCTTGTGTCAATGAACTGTCTGTCTGTATTCTGAGTTAGGTTTGGGCATTTTCGTGAATTTGCACTTAGTGTGTGGCTTTACAGACACCACGGAGCATTTGGGTGCTGGTTTTAGGCATTGGACTGACGCTGCCACAGAGAGCAGGTAGCATCAAGTTGATCATCCTGATGTGCAGCTAGTCCCTGTGTCCAGCATATCATCCTTTCAGAGTTAGATATATAGCGCATAGTAGCTGGGTGTAAGATGCTGGCAGGAGAAAGCATAGATGGAGTGCCAAAACCAAGTGGCAGGCATTGTCTACAGGAACATCTGTATCGAAAGGCCATTGGCTGTAACCTCCCGATCTTCCAGGACTGTTAAGTGTGCTGGGAAGGTTGTGACCAACCCTGGACGGCCCTGGACAAACTGAGTCTCTCCGTTTTGGCCCCAGTGACACTCCCCCCAACATAGCACAGCTTTTAAATAGGACTATCATTATCCTCTTGCACATTTCAATGCACTTTTTTTGCAACACTTTATAATGTATATGTTACTGTTTTACTGTGTTATGTACTAAAACACCAAGTCAAATTCCTTGTATGTGAAAACCTACTCGGCAATAAAAACCTTTCTGATTCTGATATTATCAATTCATCAGTCATATGTGCTGAGATTGCTCAGTGTGTGTGACAGAATATCAAATCTGCATTTAGTCAGCTGCTGAAGAAGAATTATATTGTGCTTATGAGCACTCCCTGAATTAACTTGAAACATGACATATTAAAAAAAATTTCAGGCATGCACAATAACTCCTGTGGACTCCTCCTTTTTATTTGTTAAGAGGATTTTAAATAAATATTTGAGTCTCTAAAATGATAACATATGCCTCTACATAACTAGTATGTTAGTTTAGTGCAGCACTGTTAAATACGCTTATTTATTATTGTAACTTTTAATTTTCTTGCGGCCTTGCTGTGCTGTGTCACTGCAAAGCTCTGACAGTACGCTGTAGAACAGCTCGACCTAGTGGATGTTCAGAGGATGAGTTACTGAGCAGCTGAAGTACAGACTCCTTTTTTTAAGCAAAAAAAATGTAGAATAGTGGTTAAATACATTACCAATAGACCACCAAAAACTCAGAGCAACACTTTTCGTCAATGTGTTTATTGGTGTGGGGAAGAAACAATAAAAAATAAGGAAAGCAGATGTGGAGCTCAATAATGAGTAGTGATTTCGACCAACTTCGTGAAAGTGGAAACATAAAAAATAACCTTCAAGACAGGATGGGGAGAGGAGGCTAATGTCCCCTGACTAACAGCCTTACACCATTTTATGGCAACAAATACTGCATCTGTTGTGAACATGGGCTTTATCATGTAAACACTGTCAGCATCCTTTCTTGTCTCTGGGCTCGAAAACGTCATCAAAATGATAAGAGATGCTTTTAACAGGCCTTCTCTTCTTGTAACTGTAGAGATGGCAGTTCAGATGGGAGCATGGTTTTTGAAAGTCAAAAACTTGAACAGACAAGTGCTATTCCTCTGGCTGCTTTGATTTGAATCAAGCCAGAGCAAGTTGTGGTGTCTAAAAGCTTTAAGGGTTTAAGTCCTCCAGTGGGAGCCATATTCAGTCAAATGTACTTAAGTGATGTCACTTCAGGTAGCATGGGCCTGGTCTGAAGACTAAAAGTGTTCAAATGCAAAAAAGTTGCATTTATATTCAGTATTACTCACTAAAACGTACAGTGTGTATTCTTGAGCTCTAACAAATGTCCTCCAAATATTTTACGTGTTTTAAAGATGATGTTTTCTGCCCCATTGGAAACCAGTACTAGTGAATAGCTGTCTTTCTGCTTGGCTTTGCTGATGATTACCAAGTTTGCTCATTTGTACAGGCATGACACAAATAACAGGGAGGCTAACTGATAGAAAAATGGTTCCACAGTAAGTAGAGGTCAGAAACTCCACATATTATTGATGTCATGTTGCATGTTGCTTGACTACCAACATGATTATGTCAACCTGTTTGAAATAAATCAGTAAATTAGATGTTTTTTTTATCTTTCACCCATGCATTTCATTAAGTAATTTCAATTTTGGGGTATTGGTATAGGAATTGTGTATTACAGTGCAACTCACTGTAATTTGGGTCTCGCAGCTCTGGAGTTAGATTAATAGCTTAGACTGTAGGATAAGCCACATATTATACGAAATAATGCTACATAGTCTAGCTGGTGTTGTGTATTTTTTTTACTTTATTATCTTACCAGTTTTCAGACTGTTTGTTGATCACTTGAGCCCAGTGTCTCTTCATCCTCGTAAGACCATCCATGTTTCTAATCTCTTCATAAAATTAGGAGCTATTGGTGATTTGAGGTGTGGTGGTTCTCAAGACAAATTCTCAGCGACTTCCAGATGAAGGATTATTGACCATCCCTGTAAGCCTTGAGCCATGGAGAGGCTGACCCCTCCATCCTGTCAATGATTAACCTCCAGGGATTGTCAACCAAATCGCCAGGTGCAATCAATTGCTTCACAACTGTCAAACACTGACTACTTCCACTAATAATGACAAGCTAATTAGTTGTTTCTCACTGCAAGGTCATTGATTCTTCAATAATTTATTTAGCCTTTTCATTCTGAGAAGTATAATGACTGTGTCCTGTGGTTGAGAAAGCATTATCTGAAATCCTCTGTTCCAGTCTGTCATCTTGCTACTGTTTATCCTACTCTCTCCTTATTCCAGCAAAGCGGACAACAAATTCATCCAAAATTTACAAACCAACTTGAAAAACTCCTTGAAGTCATAACAGATCAGCAGTTAAGTGTCTGTTGTAATTCACCTGCTAATTTTGCTTCCACTCTTACATTTAATTACAATTAGCCCTGACTGACAGTGGAACAGGGTGGCACCATGGTGAGGTGGTTAGAGCCTCACAGCTAGAACGTCCTGGGTTCAAATCTCAGCCTGGAGACTTTTAGTGTGGATTTTGCATGTTCTCCCTGCGCCTCAGTGATTTCTTATGGTTCCTGTCACAATCCAAAGACAAGCTGAGGTTAGCTGATGATTCTAAATTGTGAGTGTGATTGTTTGTCTCTATATGTAGCCCTGCGATAGACTGGTGACCTGTTTAGGGTGAACCCTGCTTCACCCTAAGTCAGCTGGGATAGATTCCAGTGCCTCCAATACTCTACAGAGGATTAAGGAGTGTATAGAAAATGGATGGATGACCCTGGAACAAGCAAAAACAAACAAAAAAAACAAGCAAACAAAAAACCCCACAGATTTTTAAATTCATACATTTTCTTGACAAAACTCAGCATATTTACCAGTATTGAATAACTGAATTCTCTTAATTCCCTTGAACTTCCTGAGACCACACTGGTGTCTTGGTCAAACTGATATTCACGCTTAGTCACTATACAAAGATTTGAGCATGTACCTTTATTCTTGACTTTGGAAAAAAAGCCATAACTATGTAAGAACTTTACTTACTTGCAAATGTTTTCTAAGATGTCACACCTTGTTCCCAAACCCTACTGCTGAGGAGCACGAGATGTTCTTCAAAATTTTGACAAAATAAGGAACAGTGATGACCTAGATGACCATATAATCCATCAGTTGTCTCTACCATCTGATGTAATATAAGTGTTCCCTTACTCACAGCAGAAAATATTGCACATTTTTTCCCCTAATTTTTAGTGAAGTTTGGGCATAAAAACACATTGGCTTGGTCAAGGGAAAGATTAGAGTTTGGTTTGGAAAAGAGGCGTTATCTTTCATGTTTTGAGTTGGTTTTGGTTTGTTTCCCAGTCAAAACCTCACGAGGACCTTAATCATTCTAATCATAATTGCAAACATGCAGTGATGTCAGTTATGGTAAAAAGCAAAACTGACTTAAACAACATAATTGTCTTGTGTTTAAGTCTAATGTGATGTTGGACCATCGATCCTCTCTGATCTGTGACTCTGTGGCTCTAACACTATGCCACCGAATATCTTTCTTTACTCTCATTGTCACTTAACATAATTAGTAATACCACGATAGCGGTCTGATCATAATGAAATGTAATCATGGCAAGAAATTAGTAAAAAAGTTAGACACCATAGACACCCTCACTATGCAATACTAGGACACAGTGCAGATTGTATTGTTGATATGTTTTTCTTTCTTTCCTTTTGTAATCTAACGCAATGTCACCGAAAAAGATGGTCATTCCTTATTGATGTCTTGAGTATAAATAAGAGTTAAATGAATGAGTCAGTGAAAACATTAGTGGATGAATGAATATTGTGAGTCCACTAAAGTTGTTTCTATTCCGCTGAGGAATATTTTAACCATCAGAGGGCGCTCTTACCAAACAGACACCTCTATTGCACCTTTAGACACAATGTGGCAGAGAGTGATTGGAGATAATGGTAGACAGACTTCTGTGTTGTCTGGTTAGAGGACTTACTTTCTTCAAAATGTGTGCCTTTGTGTGAAACTTGTGTACAGGACATAAACAGGACACAGGAAGATTCCATATATATTGCAAATGCACCTGCAGCTCTTTATTCATGTATATGTTGTCAAAAATAGTCTCTCATTTTCCTTACATTTCTTAACTGTAAGAACACAAATGTTTAACACAGCAGTTTCTGCAGAGTCTCACGACGAATTCTAGCTCAGTACAGACAGAAGATGACTTGCAGGCCTTACATGTCTATGACTGATGAACAGTCACCAAATCAAAACTCACAACATTGCATCTTCTGTTTTTATTAGTCGAAACATGTGATTATTGTCCAATTTTGATAGGCATTTTTAAAAACACATTTGGACTCATCAGTGTGAGAGGAAAGTACAGTTTTTTCAAATAACATTAGCAATAGCTCTTTTCTATAGGAACCACAAAACTGAACTCGATCATAAGTGTTAATCACACTTGTGCTTTTCTTCCTATGGCATGTAAAATTCATTAGTGAAAAAGGCCAGTTGTTACAGTCATAGCGACAGAAGTGTGAAGATGTAATTTCTCTGGTAGTAGTACAATCACAGGTGTGGTACAACTTTTTCTTAGAATGATCATGCTGTGTGAGTGATGTATGCACATTAAAACGTGTAAATGGCACTCAGGCATATGGGTTCTGTAAAGCATCTTGAGACAATTTGAATTGTAACTGGTGCTATATAAATAAAATTGAATTAAATTGAACCCTTCCTTAATTGGTGTTTTTGTGTCAAAATATGACTCCCATCACTTTTCCCTGATATTCTGCTACAGATACAACTTTGCATGTTATTTGCATATGTATTCTTTGGTATCATTTTCTATCTTATAAGTGTGTACATATTTTTATTTATGTTTTTCTTTTCTGTTCACTATGTGACTCAACAGATCATTTCACTTTCTGTGTACAAGTAGAGATATTGACAATAAAGTTAATTTTAATGGTGTATTGATTGATTACAATAAAATGTTACAATATTGTTCATATGATCTGTTGTAAATTACTGTTTATTTTGTCTACCATTTACCGTTACATCGGTAACCTATAGCATTTAACCGGTAAGATAAGATGGAGGGTGCTATTAAGCATAGAAAGAGAGTATTTGTGGGATAGCCTCCCATATTGCGCATTTTTGATTCTTGTTTCTTTTCTTTTTTGGCCTGATGACAGTATTAAAAGAATACATCAGGATTTAACTGCCTGGTCTCAGGAGATAGTAAGAAATTCATTTTCAAAATGATTCACCAAAATTGTGTTAGACTTCACTCACATCTGTTGTATACTGTATATATATATACAAGGGAACAAAGCAAGTTGTATTAAACCTGAATGTTTTGAATTAATTGAATGAATCGATTGTCATTATTTCTAATATTTTAGTTCCAGCATTTAAAAAACAGCCATGACAAAATTATGCAAAACAGTGTCTTCGCTTAATAGAATGTTCAGATGAATAAGAAATACTGAGTCGGCAAACAGAGCACAGCATGGTTTCAGACCTCTGAAGCCTACATCTCTGAGGTCTGTGGTACAATGACAGTTCAACAGTGGTGTACAGCAGGACACTTAAATGAAAAGGATAGCCCTCACAATGTTTGCAGAAATTTGCAGTATAATAGGCGGAAACATATGAAGGACCTGAATGGTGCCCAAGAGTCAGCATGGATCTAATCCCTATGAAATACTTTCAGCACTTGACTGAATCTATACCTCAAAAAGATGCTGATAATGCTTCTCATTAAGATGATCAATCTGTAAGAGCATAGATAGTAACTTAAGAGCTGGACTCAAGTCCTTTGTCGCGGTGGAACAAGAATAAAAAACATTGAGTGAATTAGTGAATTTTGGTCAGAAACCTACACTACCTTATATTTGTTCTGAGATGAGATGTGCTAGAGTTTTCATTCTGCAGCTTCAGCCAGAGATGAGGTTTAAAAGGCCACTCTGCTGATAGGACTGCCGACTGAATGGTTTTTAAAGTCTGAAAAGTGCATTGTAGAAAGTGGCTACCTCATGAAGCTCATCGAGAGAATGCTAAGAGTGTGCAAAGCAGTAATCAAAGCAAAGGGTGAGTATTTTGAAGAATCTAAAATATAAAACATTTTGACTTATGTCACACTTTGTTTACTACGTAATTCCGTATGTATTCATTCAGAATTTTGATGCCTTCAGTGAGAATCTACAATGTAAATAGTCGTGAAAATAAAGAAAAACCATTAAATGAGAAGGTGTACCCAAATTTTTGACTGGTAGTATGTGTATATACTTACCGATCAGCCACAACATTATGACCACTGACAAGTGAAGTGAATAACATCAGTCATCTTGTTATAATGTAACGTTCTGCTGGGAAACCTTGAGTTCTGACATTCATCTGGATGTTTCACGTGTACCACCCACCTAAACATTGCACGTCAACCAACCCCTCAACCCTACACCCTCCAAGGCAGCAGCAGCCCTTGATGCCAGTTGTCACTCTCAGCAGGACAATGCACCCCAACACATGGCAAAAACTGCTCAGGAGTGGCCCGGGGAACACGGCAAAGCAAAGCTGATCACCTGGGTTCCACACTCCCCAGATTTGACAGATTTGAATCTAACTGAACATCTATGGGATGGTCCAGGATCAGCCTGATCTAGGTAGGTCCCACCCTGCAACCCACAGGAGCCACAGAATTCACTGCCACCATCCCGGTGCCACAGGACATCCCCAGAGGTCAGAGGAGTTTTAGCAGCATAAAGGGGACCAATACAGTATTAGGCAGGTGGTCATAATGTTATGCCTGATCTGTGCTTTTTTTTTTTTTTGTATTCTGTGGAGTTTGCTATGGAGAATGTTTCTTATGCATGAGGCCCTGCCCCCGATTTTTTGTTTTCATGTGCTCTCCCAAAGATGCACATGCATTCCGGTGATACCTGGATACATTTCGCCCAATACTTTTGCATTATCCCTCTGACCAACATGTTGAAGCAAAGCAGAAAGTGAGACAGTCTTTCTCTGGTGACAATTTAGCAAGTAAAATAAATGAAAGGACAAAGTAAGTCAAATTTTGAAGCAAAGGGTCATTGATCATTTCTCCTCAAAAGCAACTGGACAAACGCTTGATTTATGTCTTAATGTAAGTATAGAAATAACATCAAACATGTACCAAATCAAACAGCAGCTTTAAATTATAGCTTAAAATAAAATTAAGTGACAAAAAAAACTTGTGCTACTTTCTGATAAGACATAGCACTGAATTGTGACTGTGTGATTTGGCATAGATTTAATGGGAATGTGACAGTGGACAGTGTCAGGAGGAGAAACTGTATCTAGAACAATTAAGCATCCACACTTTTGAAAACCAATTCAGTCAACTCAGAGAAACTACCACAACAGACTTCCCATCAGTGTCAGTTCTCAATCTCATTGAAATACTCTGATGATCCTGAGTATGGTGTGATGTCACTGGAATCTGAAAGAGACAATGAACACAGATAGTTTTGTACATATACCGATATCATTACTGTGGTAATATAAAGAATTAGAAAGCAGCTATTTTTCAACAATAAATCTGCACTAGAAAATTTCAGAGAAAGTTTGACTGTGTTGGCTCTGTTGGATATGATGCAGGATTCATTCAAAATTACCTGAAGCACTATGACTGGTAACTGTGGCAGCAGGCCTACTGCTACCATACTGTATTATGTATTTAAGTGACATACATACATGGGCCAACAATTTTCCATTTTGTGGAAATTAATTTCATGTACCCCGCACTAAATTATTAGTAATACCTTTGTTAGAGTGCAATAGCTGTGATTTTTAGACTGTACCTTCACATGGTCCCCTTTTGAAAAGGATGTCATCAATAGCAATATCACTTCGTAGTGACGGGCCTCGGATGGCTTCAAATATAATCTGCAGGAAACATAAACTTTGTGACTATGCTTACAGTTTTCAAAATCATATTTTTAATGATTCAGCAATGATTTTGAACACAGTGCATTCAGTATTTCAATATATTACATACTTGTTCTCTCCTTCAGAAATCAAAGTTGATGTTGGAGCAATTCATCGACACATATGTTACAGCTGTATAATTGTCATCACAAGCAACACCGAAATCCTATCCACACTAACATGTACAAAACTATAACACACACACACACACACACACACACACACACACACACACACACACACACACACACACACACACACACACACACGCACACACGCATTCTACAAAAGACTGGATAAGACACAAGATATAACAGCATTACTGCTTTCTTTTTTGTTTACATTTTCAAATACATTTGTAGTTTTGCGTTTTCTATTTACCTGCATTCCGAATTCTCAGTTTCAAAAATTCTGACAAAATTTCAACTTCATATGAAGCTGTACTTTGTTATTTATTGGCGATTTATCAATACCTACACAATATGTCACTCTGTGACTCCTATAATCTATGTACCTGGTGTTGGACATCACAGTAGTAATCCACCATCGCTCTCATCCAGCTGACACTCTGCTCACCACGCCGTCTCCACAGCAGTGTGTCTTTCTCTTTGCTGCCATGGCGCAGGGACACACTCAGTATGCCAGTGCCAGATCCATACATATGGTAGAAGAAGATCAAACACTGAAGAGATGATGAGCCCCGGAGGTCAGAGGTTAGCAGTCGAGCTCTGTCCCCTGGACGCATAAGTGATGCCTCAATGTACATAAAATAACCTGGAGGAGGCAGATAGTGCACACGCTTTATAGCAAGGAACTTGATTCATGCATAGACTTACAAAGAAGAACAGAGTATGTGTTAACATCAAGAGTACAGCTACGGAAGACAGAAAGCTAGAAAAGACAAAAAAAACAACACAAGAATTTGAAATTAGAGGCCTGCCGCTGCTCTCCCCCTACCTTTTCTGTCCTAAGAAATTGAATCATCCACTGCAGCTGTCACTAGCTTTTGACTACAGGAAGCAGAAGACTAAATTATTAGGAACATTCAGCAGAGCTTCTCATCACCAGCTACCTTCACAACCTAACCAACCAACAAAACACATTTCGATGTTACAGGAAAATAAGTTTGCAGCTTACCTGTCCAGGAAAAGAACAGTAAGCTCAGAATACAGTAGTTAATGGAGGTAACTCACTCTGGTTCTATGGGCACACTGATACTGACATGTTTCACTGTGTTTATTATTGTATTTATTGTGTCTGGCTCCCTTTCAGAGTCTCTTTTTAATGTTTGTCTTTCTTTTTTGCAGTGTAGCAAGTTGTTGCGAATGCTGGACAAGCAACCTTTCCTGCAGACTTTTGCACCATTGACTGGTTTTCCACTATCCGAACGAACATGCACACGCATCTGCATTTCTAGAAGAGTCAAAAGGAAGGACAACCTCTCTCTGAAAAGACCGGTCATTGGCCAAAGTTTCCATTATGGAGTAGATTTTCTAAAGCTTGAAAACGGAGTGGGTGGCACAGTGGCAGTGGTTAGCACTATTACCACTATCAAAAAGGATCCTAGTTTACTAGCTGAGTGAGAACTATGGTGTATTCCCCCTCTCACATAATGTACTCCACCTCTCACCCAGTGTCAGCTTGGATAGGTTCCAGCCCTCTGAACCCTCTACAAGATTAAGCAAGTGTAACTAATATGCACCAATCAGTAACACTATGACCACCTGCCTAACATTGTGTTGGTCCACGTTTTGCTGCCAAAACAGCCCTGACCTGTCAAGGCATGGACTCCACTAGACCCGTGAAGGTGTGCTGTGGTATCTGGCACCAAAATGTCAGTAGCAGATCTTTTAAGTCCTGTAAGTTGCGAGGTGGGGCCTCCATGGATTGGACTTGTTTGTCCAGCACATCCCACAGATGGATTAATTGAGATCTGGGGAACATGGAGGCCAAGTCAACACCTCAAACTTGTTGTTGTGCTCCTCAAACCATTGGTGAACCATGTTTGCTTTGTGGCACAGCGCATTATCCTGCTGAAAGAGGCCACAGCCATCAGGGAATACCATTTCCATGAAAGGGTGTACGTGGTCTGCAACAATGCTTCAATAAGTGGTATGTGTCAAAGTAACATCCACATGGATGGCAGCACCCAAGTTTTCCCAGCAGAACATTAACCAAAGCATTACACTGCCTCTACCAGCTTGCCTTATTTCCATAGTGTATCCTGGTGCCATGCATTCCCTAGGTAAGTGATGCACATGCACCCGGCCATCCACGTGATGTTAAAGAAAATGTGATTCATCAGACCAGGCCACCTTTTTCCATTGCTCCGTGGTGCAGTTCTGATGCTCAGGTGCCCATTGCTGGCACCTTTGGCGGTGCACAGGGGTCAACATGGGCACCATGACTGGTCTGCAGCTATGCAACCCCATATGTGATGCATTGTGTATTCTGACACCTTTCTGTCAGAACCAGCATTAACTTCTTCAGCAATGTGAGCAACAGTAGCTGGTCTGCTGGATCGGACCACACGGGCCAGTCTTCCTCCTCATGTGCATCAGTGAGCCTTGGCTCTCAATGACCCTGACACTGGTTCACCACTATTTCTTCCTTGGACCACTTTTGACAGATACTGACCGCTGCAGACCGAGAACACCCCACAAGAGCTGCAGTTTTGGAGATACTCTGGTCCAGTTGTCTAGCCATCACAATTTGGCCTTTGTCCACTTTGAGGAAAAAATGTTCACTTGCACATCCAAAGCGATGTACATCTGAGAGTAGATACAACACAAGCAACAATCTAGTCAGGAGAAAGCAACCTGGATAAGAGCCATAAAACAAGGGCAAGTATGATAATAGGACCGTGGTGCCTACGGGCAGTGCAGGAGGCAATTCGATATTTTTTTGCAGTCTGGCAAGTGCAAAAGGGTTTAGTGAAGCACTGGGTTTTTAGGCTTTTCTTAAAGACTGAGAGAGACTCTGCAGCTCGAACAGATTTTGGTTTCTCATTTCACCACTGGGGAACCACAGAAGAGAAGAGTCTAGCTATGGATCGGCCCTGTTGTTGTGGTTGTATCAGGCGCCTTTTGTTGGCTGAGCATTGTGAGTGGGAGGGAGTGCAGAGTTGAATAAGAGTGGGATGAATCTGTTCTGTTTTACATCACATACAGGGTTCCAATAAGCCAATATGTGGGGGTATGTCTATGGAATGAATAAATAAATCAATGAATGAGGAAATGGCTCACCAGCTCCAGTGGTGTGATCTCCTCTGGGTCCTGTGAAGGAGGTGGGGGTGTGGCCTTGGACTCGCAGCCAGTCAGCCTGATCTCCTTTCTTATCCTGTACGTAGCCACATACTCCATTTTCAAAGTTACACTGGAAGGGAAGGGAGGCTGTGGAGCAAAGCAGTCAGTCCACAAAGTAAAGATGAACCCTCAAAGCTAAAGTTACTAAAAAAAATGGCAGTGTTGCTGTTTCAAGAAAAGGAGAGACCAGCAAAGACAGGTCAGTGGAAGGATTTCTATGGAATCACCATATTCAGAAAAAACTACGTAGTGATTTTAATTCTTAAACATTTACATTAACTGTTTATTACTTCTTAAGTTGTAATATTACAATTTTGGTCCTAATTATATCCCTAACAAAATAAGTTGTACAAACAAAACCATAATGGGAATGGATTGCAGGCAAACAGTCACTGTAAATCTATCACAAGAAAGGAATGTGCAGTTGCTGCCTGCAGGAATTTTACCCTTACACATCAAGGAAAATCAACGTGAACATACATGAACATATATACATACACATCACGTTCAGTTGCCATCAGATTAATGAAAGGGAGTGTATGTGTGAAAGGAACTTTAGTGTGTCTGTGTTTGTGTGCATGGTTTTTGTCCTATTTTTTCAGTAATTTTGTGTTATATTCAGCCATCACTTTCCTCAGTGTCTTTCCAGCTTCTGCAATCATCTAAGAAATTCACCAGTCTTGCCTCTCTATGCATTTGTAGTATAGTCCTGCCGGTTGTCAGTTTGCCTGTTCATCTGTATGTGTTCGCTTCCTACCTTCCCTGTGATTCTCTGCATGTTCCTTGTGCTTCCTGTAAGTTTTTTGCATCCTTTGGTCCCTTTTTGTTCTTTGGATTTTTCTTGAGATGTTCTTGTTGAATCTAGACCTGCAGCCACTTTTTGTTTGTTGCCCTGTTAGCCTGTAAGTATAGTAAAGTTACATTTGTTTTCTATTTTCCACCTGCCTGTTTGCAGTTTGCACCTGCATTTGTGTCCACATTTTCATCTAAACACAACAGTTACTTCAGAATATGCATCCCAGTGCTGTATCAAAGCAATTTTCCTGCAGGATTATTAAAGGTCCCATATTGTGCCTCTTTTCAGCAAATTAATCTAAGTGTTATTTGTCCCTACAGAGAGTTAGTATTCAGTATTAAATCTTGAATAGCAGAAGTCAATGTTTTTATATCTTAACAGCTTTTATTTTACACCTCCAAGCTTATAACAATCACAAAAGACAAAAAAAAAAAAAGATTTTCACCATATGGTACATTTTATAGTTAATCTGATAATATTGTTATAACAACTTGAGACTGTTGGCCTGTTCTGTAAGCAGAGACACAGGATGGTGTGTTTCTGCAAGGCAGCTGCTCAACCACTGTTGTAATATTAAACAGTTAGCATTGTAATTGCATGCACTTGTAAAATCAACCAGAACAAAAATCTTACTAATTAAAAATTTAAAGAGGCTCTTGACTTTTTTATATATGAGTCAGCATATGTGTTAGTGAATCATTTACCTGCTGTTATCTGGCAGTCCCCCAGGCTCACAGTGATGTCATCAATGGCTATGAGGCCACATTCCCAGAAGTTCTTACATATGCTGACAAACACTATCTGAAACAGAAATAAACACAATACTAATGTTTAACCACTGATCCAGTTATAGGTCTAGTCCTTTCATCCTACATCCATCCATTCTGTCAATAAGACCGTCTATCAGTCACATATTAGACAAATATCAGCCTTCACATATGGCTTCACACCTTGGTCAACATGGGCTTCATGTAGGTGATCTCTACTTCAGTCCATACAGCATGGGAAATGTCCGTCAGACTCCACACCTTTTCCTGAGCCACATTATTTTCATCATAAATATAAATAACCAGAGCATTGTCTACTTTCCTAAACCCATGAAGCATGTAGTAGAACCTGAGACAGTATTTGTGGTTTCCAAATAAAAATGGGCCATGAAGCCGACCAACATAACCAGGTCTCGAAGTGAAACGAGTGTTTGCCAGGAGGAAAGAACCTAAGAAAAAAACAGACAAGGATCATAATTAAGACAAATAGTAAAGGCACTGCAATATGTTCAAATAAACTGGTGAACAGTACAAAGGCAATCAGCCTGTCCATCATGGCAAACAAATATAGACCTTTTTTCAAAGCAGACATTTCAGCTTGTTTAGCAGGAAAAGAACAGGCGTAACTGATAACATTGCAAAAGATGCATTTGTCCCAGTTTCCTTGCACTGAACAGTCCTGCTCACTGTTCTGGCTTCCTAAGACACTTTATGAAGCTTAGTCTTTCTTAGTGAAATCTGCCTCACCTGTGCTTTTCCTTCTCTGACAAGCAAAAATTATTGTGAAAAGGACAACTCCTACCTTAAACATATATATAAAGAGTGGAACACTTTCACAAAATTCACATTTCAGTACAACACTATGGTGCCACATATAATTACTATGGATAGTTGAGATTTTAATGCCAAGTCACTTTGCTTTCCCTTTATATTTGTACCACAGCTTTATTTTGGATACATTAATGTTGTGTTTTTTTCTCGAAAAGATGAAATATAACTGTGCCTGTTTCCAAATTTCCCATGCCATTCTAGCATGCTAGCCATTCTACTTTACTTCAGGAGCAAAATGCAATGTGATGTTTATCCATTATCCAAGTTCTGCTTTTGTCTCCTCCCCATCCATTGTGCTGTACTTGAATTAGGACATTGCTCTGGAGAAGATGATACTAATTCCAATGCTCATCCTTAACATTTTTAATTGATTGAGTGATGTGATATTCTCCCTGTCATATTTAGCAAATTAAAAAAGCAAAAGACCAGGATACACAGTGACAACTTAAACACTGCAGAGAATAAAAACTTACAAGACTGAAGAAAAATAAAGTATTGCAAGTCATACAGTAAACCGAAAAATTACAGTTACTTATTGGCTGGATGCGACTGTGGTGACTCCAATATAAGTCCAGATTCCATACAAACATCAAACATCCCTCACGGCTGCTCATTCCACTGTGCTACCGAACAAACCATTAAAATGACATAGTTGGTCCTAATATTAACTTTTGTAATGGTACATAAAATGTGGAATACACTACAACTGCAAGAAGTAACCTTCTTCGATGTAGGAAGCGCCAGGTGACCGCTTGGTAAGTTCCTGACATGGAAGCATGCGACCCCTTACTATACCTTTGCATTTTACAAGGTCAGTCATTTATGTGATTCAGTCTAGAAGTTGCAGTTGTTTTTACCTTTAAATGATTGAAAAAAAATGTTGAATTGAAAAGGTGCTTAATATCTTTAAGCATCCCTTGAGTTGTTTTGACACCATGTCAGCTAATGTGCAAGGGGTCAAAACTACAACATTTATGGTAACAGAAAAAAGAAAACAAGAAAAGCACTCAGACAGCACAGTACTCCACCAAGGCTGCTCAGTCGTTGTATCATTTCTGACGGATAAGTCCCGATATGTCCGCAGCCACCAATTTGTAGTAGGATCGCAATCATGGGATCATCAGCAGGCAGCTAATGTGTTCACTTGTTGTCATAGTTACAGTGGCGCCATGCCGCTATCTCGCAATGATACAGAAATCTTGAACAATTTCGTGGATCCAGACTATAAGCTGCATCACTACCAAAATCTAATGAGGTGGTCGTCATTTCTGACCTTCCTTGAAAATTTCCTCCAAATCTGTTTTGTACAGAAGTACAAACGTACGGCAATCGTCACATAACTCCGTCGCGTTCCTTGGCGGAGTAAAAAAGTGGACTGAGTAATATGGATCCCTTGATACAACAATGCAATCTTCTGCTGGGTAACCTGGGGGCCCTGCATTTATGCTGATGTTACTTTAGAACATACCACCCATCGAGACATTGTTGCCCTCCACCCCCACAGCAGACATGTATTAAAAAAATAACACATTGATTCTAGATCATGACAGTGTTAGAGTCTATGTACAAAAAACACAGAGAGCACTCATTTTGTCACCGGAAGTATGCTGATACAAAGCACTATATGGTGTTGGATTCCATATGAGTGTGACTCACCAGTTCCTGTGGTATGGTCCCCTATCCTATAGGCATTAGGCTTGACTGAAATTACACTCCACGCCTTACTCTCTGCCCTCTCCTGATAGTACAGACACAGGCCATTCTCAAAGTCACAGTTGGCTATAGCTGGGTCAAAGGTTGGCTCTGGAACACAAAACACAGAAATTCAGATATGAACCTGTCTCATTAATAGAGCATTGTGAGCGTACATTGTGTCCCAAAAGTATGTTCTCCCCAGAAAAACAAAGCTCAAAGACTGAATATGCAATATAATCAATGTATTCAATAACCAGCATTTCCCCCTTTCACTTTGATTACAGCTTTCAGTCTTTCAGGCGTGGTTCTATCTTTCCCCACTCCCGCACAGCACTAGAGTTGAGCTGTTTCTTGGTTGATGGTGGGCTGGTAAAGATGTGACTGTTCAGGATTCCCCAGCAGTGCTCAATTGGGTTGAGGTGAGGGGAGTTTGGTGGCCATTCCTCCTTATGGAGAAAGCCAGGTAGATGCTCAGAACACCATTGCTGTGTCATACGGGCAGTGTGAGCAGGGGCACCATCTTGCATAAATACCAATTCCGAACAAACATTAACCATTTTCTGTTCAGTCACAGGCCCTGATTTTTTCCTCCTGGTCAAAACGGGAAGTAGTACCTTTTCTAGAATGTTGTTGGTATAATATTGTGCATTAACAGTGGTACCCTGAGGCACAATGTGCAGCTCTGAGAGACCTGAAGCAGACACAGAACCTCAAACCTTACAATGGGTGCTGAATTTCACTTGCTCAAAAGATGGTACTTTTTCATGATCATCTGTATAGATACAGATGATCTTGATAGATTTTGACTGTTGGGTGTCAGAAATAAGTAGAGAGGGCATTCATCAGAGGAAATCCAGGTCTCCCAGTCTTTTACAGTCAGAGTTATGGACTTCTTTGTGAAAGCAAATCTCTTCTGTGAGTCGTACGGTATTTGCCTCTTGTAAGCTTTCAGCTCCAATGTTTCTGTTAAATAATGATGCGCAGTGCTCTTAGAAACATCTCCAAGATTTTTCAGCTTCTGACTGAGTCGCCGGCATTGACTGGTGTCTTTTACTCTTGGTCTTTCTCATCAGGTCCTTGACTCTTGCAGATAGGTGAGATGGACGTCCTGAGCGAGGCAAGTCCTTGAAGGATCCTCCTTTGCTGCAACTTTGCCACCACTTCTGCACCCAGTGGATATTTTTGCCAAGGGCTTGAGCTTTTTTTTTTAATGATGTATTTTATGACTTGTTTTATGATGCTCCTCTATTTTAATGTTTGCTGATTTTATATGTAAAGCGTCTTTGAGTGTTTTGAAAAGTGCTATACAAATAAAATGTATTATTATTTACTATGAGCTACTTGCTGACAAGCTTTTCCTGCATTTCAAAGAGCAATGGCCTGTGCATAAATCTCAGACTCTGAAAGAGTAGCTTTTCCACCCTTAATCCTGAACATGGTAACAACGCTTCCAAAATTTGGTTGTGAGTGTAATGCATTTTGGTCAAGAAAGAAATTTATATACTGGAACCTGACAGTTTGACCAGACAAACAACCAAACAGCACCTGATTAACCAGGTGTAACCTACTTTGGTGACAAGCAATCAAACATGTTGTCCAGTGGGGAGACCGAACATTTGGGACATAGTGTACAAATATTTAATTAGTTAACAGATTAATGATTCTGAAAGGCAAACATTTGACATTCAGCTTACATACTTTGAATCAATAATTATCATACATGTTTTGCATTTACTTGCATTCTGTCTATCCATCCATCTATACATCACTTTATCCCTTTTTAGGTTGGAGTCTATCCCTGCTGACTGGGAGTGAAGGCAGAGTTCACCCTGGAGAGGTCATCAGTCTATCACAGGGCTACACATAGAGACAAACAAGCACACTCACACACACACCTACTGACAATTTAGAATCACCAATTAACTTCAGCATGTTTTTCAACAGTGGGACGAAGTTGGAAAACCCACATGTGCACATGGAGAACATACAAAGTAATCCACGATTTTTTTTTATTTTGCACCAAATTGAGAGGTGATTTTTTTTTTCAAAAACATATTTTATGGGCTCATCTGATAATGAGAAATTCCACAAAAATGTAGAATAGGTGCTGTAGGCTGTGCAAATTAATTTATTATTATATTAGAAACTTTTCTGTAGCACAAATGACAAGAACCATACTCACGTGTCAAGACTAGCTGTAAACTAAACATTGTCTGTTTCTTTGTCTTTCCTTCTTTCCCACCTTTCTTTTTTCCTATCAGCTTTTGTCTCCCCTTCCCCATTCTTTTTGGTTCTGCCTATTATCTGGGTCTGCCTATGTCTATTATCCCTTATTTTGCTTGCCTTCTCTGTACTCTCTTTCATCCCTTATGTGTCATCCAAGGGTCTTGCGTGTTATGTGGTGGACTTGTAACTCTCCATTTGAAAAGCCAAACAGAGGGCTTGGCATAGGAAGTTGTTACAAATCTTTTAACCGAACAGCATAATATATAGACTTCCCTTAGTCCAACACGAATTGTCAGGTGTGAATAACATTGCAGCCTCTTGTGGTCACAGTTTAACAGGTCAACTTTTAGACTTTTTCAACTTCTAAAAAAACATGGATGTCTTCTCTCACCTGTGTCAGTGTGGCAGAATACAGGGGAAAAGGAAATGTCGTCTATGGCCACGTATCCACCTCTGGCACTGTTGAAAGCCACTTCAAACACCACCTAGTAACACACACAGACTTATACAGCTGCCAAACACAGATAAGTAACGAGTATGACACACAACTATTAATCCTGAGAACATGTTCTGTGCACAACATGCTATTGTTAAGACATGTTATGTACAATACACAAATAATGATAGATGAGACAGCTGTAGAATCCAGACTGTGATATCAGTGTACTGTCTGGAAAATTCAGGAGCATGGGTTAGTCAGCAGAGTGCTGCTTAATGGAAAAGCTCTGTACAACTCTTGGCTCAACGGGAGAAAGGAACTGACCCAGTTAGTAATGTTACATAAGCTTCTTTCCACAGCAACAGCAGACTGTGGGAGGATTTCTGCAAGGGAACCATGTAGTCACAGGAAATAATACATATTTAAAAGTGCAGTGGAAAGCTACAGAGAAGAGAGTGTATGTCAATCTACTGACAAATATAAGTGCGATATGTTGGTTTGCTTTCCTTATATTTTGAAAATGTGCAGAATGAGATAAAAACAATGTTAAATTAGCTCAAGTGCAAAATGATAAGCAATAACCTATCTACTTGTATATAGGTGGAACATCTGAAAAGCACACTCGGACTAAAAACACAGAAGGAATTCAAATAACTTTAAAAGAAAATGAGTTAAGTAGTAACCATGTCCTACAAACTCAACGGGCAGAAACTAAATTCTGAAACACTGAAAAATTAGTTGTCTGTCTCAGCCACTGATGCAACTCCAACTGCTGATCTGTTTGCAAGTTGGACAAACCATAATAATGAATTTCATGCATGGAACAAAGCCATAACTTTACACAGTATCTTTGCCTCACATCTTTCCCTCCACACATCCATTTCTAAAATAAGTCATATGATTTAGTAGAGTTGCATGTAAACATGTGCATGTGCTGGTGAATCTCTTATTCACAGCACTGACTTAAGTAAAAGTATCCATAACGCATCATGAACACATGAATTCTGCACCAGCAAAATGTTTTAAAATATAAAATGTCCCTGTCAGTGTTTTACTATTAATGGTGATGTCTGAGGATTAATATTACTGCTGCATTAATATATAAGTTGAATTTTCAGAATCAGAATGTCTTTATTGTCATTGTATGAAACAAAGAAATTGAAAATGCAATCCTTAAAGTGCATAATAAATAAAATAAATACAATAAAAAAACAAAAAAAACATGTCAGATCATCAGTATATAAACATTCATAAAATAAACATTCCTAAAACCATCCAATGAAACCCATTAAACGCTACAATTATTTAATGTGTCCTGAATTTTACTGCTGTGAATGCTTATGGTTAAACTATTTTGGGGTAATTTATATACTGTTTAACCTGTGGCAATACATCAAATTCTAAAAGATCAAGATGTCCGTAGCATTCCTGTCCGGTGAGAAACATCCCAAGAATTCTGCTCCTATATAATTAAACTGCACTGCATCCCTCATTTTGTTTTGAAAAAATATCTACTCCAAGACAGGATTATGCAGTAGGAAATGTTTCCACCTTCCATGAGCCACAAAGTCTGTTTTAGAAGGTTGAACTGGTTGTGTTAAAGTAAGTCGGACTCAGGACATTCACTCAGCAGACTGCAGGATCAATATTCTCAGACTCAAGTTTGATGTCATCAGTTCTCACTCGCTTTTCAGTTAGGTTTAGGCACAGAAATACTTGGTTACTTGGTATGCTTTGTGTTAAAATACACCCTCACAACCACAATGTTGATTTGAAATGTATTTGTAGAAAGTCACATACAAAGTGACATAACTTTTGGATACAGGGCTCATGAGAACAAATGGGTCATTTTTTGGATTAGCTTGAAAATGGTTCGTCTTGAAGTTGAAATTATCGTAGCTTTTCTGAGCTGTTAAAGACGTTTTCAAAGTAATTCATTTAGCTTCATAACTAAGACCATTTCCATAACAAACAAAGGAACATTTAATCTTCAGTTTATCGCAAACATTAAAATCACCAGATTTAGAGATATATCTGATCAATTAACACTGAACACAATATAATTTGTAATATTACTTTCTCAATAGTAGGTGCAATATTTTATTATATGTGCAATATGACTTTACTTCTTCAGTATCATGGCCAGTGTCACTTCTTATTTTGTTATTCTTCCTTTCCTTTAGCTTACTTACTTTTGTTTTTAGTAATAATATCGTATACACTACAGGCCAAAATTTTGGAAGCAACTTCAAGTTTCTGTTCACAATTCCTTTCTTAAAAAACAGTATGAATTCAATGGATTTTGGGATGTATTTACTGCATGATCAGATTTTGCTTGCATTGATATGCTTCATTTTCCTCAATCTACCAATTTAAAACAAATCGCAGTTTGCATTATTCACTTTAGCTCTTTGGCTTTTGAGAGTTTGCATACAAAAATCCCAATAAATCTCAACTGTGTCCATATCTCTGACAAACTACCTCAGAAATGTCTAGAAAGAAACAGCTGAGTAAAGAAACAATAGTACAAATTTGTATATTGAGGAAATAAGGATACACTGAAAGAGAAATTGCAAAACACCTAATGTTGTCCAACAAAGTTCACTACACCCTGAAGCGACTAGAAGAAACTGGAAGTTATGATGATAGAAAAAGAGGGTTGCTACAAAACAGAAAATAAACATATTGTCGCCAGTAAGAGAGATTGCCAGGAAACAGTGCCACAAATAATGGAGGAAATCAACATGACAAGGTTAAAGCCCATATTGCTCACAACTGTGAAAAGACACTTGAGAAAGGCTGGTCTGAATGGCTGCATATCTGCAAAAGAGACTTTATCCAAAGAACAAGAAAAAGAGATATGAGCGGGGAAACTGTTGAATATCTTAAAGCACCATGAGTAACACCCACAATAAAGCATGGAAGTGGTAGTGCCATGGTATGAGGATGTTTTGTAGGTCATAGAGTAGGAGATTTGTTTGAAGTAAAGGGTAATCAAGAAGAAGGAACAGTAGCACTTCATCTTCCAGCATCAATGCAGTTCCATCTGGAGTAAGACTTGTGAGATGAAAGTTTGCTTTGCAGCAAGGTAATGACCCTAAGCATTCTTCCAAGCACTGTTGGGGTTACCTCAACAGAAAAGAAGAGGAAGGTGTTCTTCCAAAGACGGTTTGGCCCCCTCAGTCTCCAGACCTCTCTCCAACTGAGCTTGTGTGGGATAAATTGGATCAATCAGTCAGAAAAGTGCTTCCTATGAGTCAGGACTCTCTCATTGATGAACTTAAGAAAGCTTGGAATGCAATTCCTGCACAAAACCTTTAAAAATGTGTGGAAGGAATGACTCGTATATGCCATGCTGTTGTTAAACCCACAGAAGATTACTTTGAGGACAGCAAAGTCCAAGCAAGAAAAACCCAAATACCTGATAACTAGAGTAAAAATGTATTTTGATGAGTGATTCTTTACATAATAATCATGCTTATTTTGTTGCAAAGTATTCCAATGAAACTATGAACTTTTTTGGACAAATTTGATATCATTTGCAAATTTTTGGCCTGTAGTGTATATATCATACTTTTATCGTATTGCTTTTCCATTATCAATGCATTTATTCTCATGTCACTTCAATTTTCTGAACAATATCTTGCACTAGTTATTAGTAAAATCTTATCTTAATAAATAATTATGGCACGCATTGCAGAATCAAAAGAAATCATTTTGCCACACCAGTAAGTTCCAAACTACTGAACTTTAGAGGACAACTGCTTGGATTTATCATAGTCCATGGACTCTATTCAAAACATTCACATTGTACACTGTTATGTGATATCTTTGATGGTTTTGTAACAATGACTGTTTCTCAAGCCATTTTAGACTTCACTGTGTCATGTAATCAGAGTGCAAAGCAGTGCTTTTTCCAGCGTGGAAAAAAATTTGATTCTGAAGTGAGAATAACTGCATAGTTATTCATGCACATAAGATACCATAAAATATAGCCCTGCTCATCCTCTCACTGTTAGCATCAAATCTTCAGGATTTATAGTCTAAGCCTTAATTGATGGGTAGGGCATTGTCAAGCTCCCATCCACTGCCATATCTACTGCAGGCAGACTCCTCCTTCCACTTCCACTCACTCCTAAATTCACACTTATCTTGCACTCAGTTGGTCTTCTTGTTGCAAATGGACAATTCATTTCTCTTCAAGAAATTGCAAAGTTATGCTTTGTTTAAGTTAGAGTGAGAGTGAGGCTCAGTGGTCAGCATTGTTTCCTGGTTGGACTGACGGTTGCTAGTTTGTTCAAATCACAGAAATGAGCAAATTAACCAAAAGGCTCAGTCCCTGTTGTGGGCCTTTTGTTATCACAACAGTACCAACACCAATGGCAGCAGACCTGCCATGTAAGGCAAGCAGGGAAAGGTGGGAACAGTTGCCAACAGTGGTTATCCGAGTTTATATATTCTTTCTGTCAGCTCCAGCTAGTCTGGCCACTCTCCTTTGACCTTTCATGTATCTAGTATAAATAAAGTTAAATTTTACAAGTGTACAAGTCAGTTCTGCAAGAAAAATATTTCCAGTCTCCCGTGGTGCATATTTCAAAAAAGAGCTCAATATTGAACGAAATTCCTTTCACTCCCACTCAGAACTGCAGACAGTCTCTCTAGAGGAAGGATCCTAAACATTTCATTATAGAGTCAGGTCCATAAATATTTGGACATTGAGAAAATTTTCAGAATTTCCGCTTTGTATACCACCACAATGGACCCGAAATGAAACAATCAGTATGTGCTTTAAGTGTGGACTTTCAAATTTAATTTTAGGGTATTCAATCCAAATCAGGTGAACAGTGTAGGAATTACAACACATTTTATATCCTCCACCTTTTTAAGAGGCCAAAAGTAATTGGACAATTGGCTGCTCAGTTGTTCCATGGCCAGGTGTGTGTTATTCCCTCATTATTTCATTTACAAGGAGCAGATAAAAGGTCTACAGTTCATTTCAAGTGTGGTATTTACGTTTGGGATCTGGTGAGGTCAACTCTCATTATGAAGTCCAAACAGCTGCCACTATCAGTGAAACAAGCCATCATTAAGCTGAAAAATCAAAACAAACCCACCAGACAGATAGCAAAAACAGCCAAACTAACTGTTTGGTATATTCTTAAAAAGAAATAACTTACGGGTGAGCTCTGCAACACCAAAAGACCCAGAAGACCAAGGAAACAAATGTCATGGATGACAGAAAAATCCTTTCCCTGGTCAAGAAAAACCCCTTCACAACAGCTGGCCAGATCAAGAACACTCTCCAGGAGGAGGTAGGCATATCTGTGTAAAAGTCAACAATTAAGAGAAGACCTCACCAGAGTGAATACAGAAGTTTCACCACAAGGTGTAAACTATTAGTGAGCCTCAAAAGCAGGAAGGCCAGACTAGAGTTTGGCTGCCAGTGGAACTGATTCTCTTATATTTATTGATGATGTGACTGCAGAAAAAAGCAGCAGGATGAATTTCTATCGTGTTCTGGGCAATATTATCTACTCATATTCAGCCAAATGCTTCAGAACTCCAGGTCTACACTCCCTCCCGCTCACTACACTCAGCCAAGAAAAGGCGTTTGATACACCACCAAAACAAGGCCGGTCGATAGCTGGACTCTTCTCTTCTGTGGTTCCCCGGTAGTGGAACGAGTTGCCAGAGTCTCTCTCAGTCTTTAAGAAAAGACTAAAAACCCAGCTCTTCACTGAACACCTTTGCACTTGACAGACTGCAAAAAAAAAATCATGTCTGCGCTGCCTGTAGACACTATGGTCCTACTATGACTCTTGAACTTGTTTTATGGCACTTATCCAGGTTGTTTTCTCCTGACTAGATCCTTGCCTGTGTTGTATCTGCTCTCACATGTACGTCACTTTGGATAAATGCATCTGCTAAATGAAATTGTAGAATTGTAGAACTCACTGGACGGCACTTCTTGGTGCAGATGGACAATGACCCGAAGCATACTGTGAAAGCAACCAAAGGAGTTTTAAGGCAAAGAAGTGGATTGATCTGCAAATGCAAGTCAATCACCTGACCTGAATCCAAAGGACTATGCAATTCACTTGCTGAAGACAGAACTGAAGGGAAAATGCTCCAAGAACAAGCAGGAACTGAACACAGCAGCAGTAGAGGCCTGGCAGAGCATCATCAAGGACCAAACCCAGCGTCTGGTGATGTCTATGGGTTCCAGACTTCAGGCTGTCATTGACTGCAAAGGATTTGCAACTAAATATTAAAAGTGACAATTAGATTTACGATAATGTTAGTTTGTCCATTTACTTTTGGCCCCTTGAAACAGTGGAGGGCACTTATAAAATTAGTTGTAATTCCCACACCATTCACCTGATTTCGATGTAAATACCCTCAAATTAAAGTTGAAAGTCTGCACTTAAAGCACATCTTGATTGTTTGATTTCAAATTCACTGTGGTGGTGTACAGAGCTGAAATGCTGAAAATTGTGTCAATGATCAAATATTTATGGACCTGACTGTACATAATGTGCCTCTGCTCCATTTATACTTCTAGAGTGGCTGTAAATGCACTCTGAACTTTCTCCAATGCATCAGTGAGATATTTGAAGTTCTTGGTTATCAGAGTGGTAACTTTTTGTGTGATTGCTTCTACTGAAGAGCATTCTTTAGTAATCTTTGTGTCTTCTCGCCTTGAGTTTCCTTTTTCAGAGAGAACATGGCACTTTGGATTCTTCAGTAGTTCCTGAATCAAGACAAGGGTAGACTAGTGACTTTGCCTCTGAAAATGGCTTATTTTTGCAAAATTAAAGCTCTCCTGTTTCTTTAAAAGTCTGCTTTCTATTCCATTAATCCAATAGCATCTGAATGTGTCAGCCTCATGTCTAAATTAACTCTCTTGTCCCCTTTCTGTAAAAGCCATGATGGCAATCTTACAAGGTCAGATCTAGTAGCATTTCTATATCATTTTTAACATGGTACAAGTCCAAACTGCATGCACAAGCAATTTCCACCAATAACTTCATCAATGACTTATAAATCATCCTATGGACACATGGACAAAAGATCGATGAAGGTCGATCAGGACCTCTCCCCTCTCTGTCACTGTGGTAGGTTTGTCAAATTGAAGCCATGAGGAATGTAAAAGTGACTTTTGTCTGAATGACAGAATATAGTTACTTAACATATTGATGAAGCAGCAGTGTTAAATTTCCCATGTCTGAAAAGGATTCTACAGAGTCATTACTGCCTGCCCCCCATTCTGATGCTTGTTGAACCCTAACTGAACTGCACTGCTGCAACATGGCTGGCTGATAGGATAAATGCTTAAAAAAAGTGTACAGGTATTACTAATAAATGCTCTGCATATCCTTTTCCAGCATTATTGTTTAGTCAAATACTAATTTTTAAGACTTTATACTGATCAAAGGATGATGATTCTCTTGAACAATTATTTTTGTTTGATGAGTTGTTTGACTAGTGGTCCCCAAAATGTTTTAAATTCTATTTCTATTCTATTCCACTAATGTGAAGGTAAAAACATTGGGTAACCAGAAGAAAAGCAGCATGCTCTCCCACTGCTGCTCATTGGTAGCAGTACTAACCTCCAAGGGATGTGGGGCCTTGATGTCAACACTGACCAGAGTCCAGTCTGCCGTAGTATACACCTCTGGCCTCCAGATCTCCTCATAGTGGCCCAGCTGGTCTCTAGTGAAAACTGAAAAAATGTTTCCCCTTTCCTGGTCTCGGAGATAGTAGAAGGACAGGCACCCTTCCATGGGTGCTGTGGTCATAGGTGAAGTCAGCTTGGCAACCTCTTGGAATTGTTTGGCATACACAGAGTCTGCATACATGTAGTGGCCTGGAGCAGTATAAGACACAGATGAGCTGAAGGTGCACAGTAATGGCTGATACATTCCCATTTATAGCATTTATGCACAGTTTTATTGTTATGAGATATTTTGTGAAGGATTTTTTCACATACAGTAATTCACTCACACCTCCATTAGTGTTGAAGATTAAACAGGTGTTTTTGGGCTGCAAACATCACTGACTATGCTGTTGCTTTTAATTATTATATATAATTAAAAGCATTATATATATATATATATATATGTATATATATATATACATATATATATATACACATACATACATACATACATACATACATACACATAATTATAATAATTATAATTTTAATTAGGTGACAGGGCTTTTTCAGTTATGGCAACAGGTTCTAGATCAGTTTTCCACTCCACTTTAAATCTTTAAATCCTGTCCTACAATTAGTGATGTCACATCAAAGTCTCATCTTTTATCTCTTGCTTTTCATCCTAAGGCTGCCCTGGTCATGTCCATTTCTCTCTTCCACACTCTTTCTTTTAATTGCCCAACTTGGCATTGATTGCAGGCCTCTTTTTGGTTTTCACTCAGTTTCCTATCTTGATCTTTTACTTGTCTTTTGACTTTAGTTATATTGTTTTACCTGTTTCTAATCATGCCAGATGCTCTATCCTTGGGTATCGTTTTCATTTTCTTGTTTTACTGTGCACTTCACACATGTACATGCACTGTTGCAAGTTATTAACCCCTTTGTGTTTTGATCCTTTTGTCCTCTCCTCTCTCTCTCTCTCTCTTTGTACCTACCTGCTGGTATTTCTGGGTTCTGAACTGCACATTATTGATCTGCAGTTTCCGGCCTCACTGAGTTGCCCAGTGTCTATGTTCTCTTTCTTGCTATCTGTTAATAATAATTTGTTTGCTTCTGACAAACAAATAACATTGTAATCCCTTCATGTGCTGAAGTGTCCTTAGTCAAGACACTTAAATCCTAAGTTGGTCCCAACGATAGACAAGCACCTTGCACGGTAGCTTTGTTATGGTTGGTATATGAGTATGTGTGTGTAAATGGTTAAAAAATGGTTTTAGCTCAGGTTAAAAGATGCTATATAAGCACAAATCATTTAACCCTTTTGATTATTTTTTAGCACTTGGACCTTTATGGAATAAACGAATATAAACAATGGAGGAATGAGAACATGACCTGGTTTCATAACCCCTTCAAAGGTAGGCTGTCACCAGTCCTTTGTCTCTTCTGTTTACTATGTTAGTATAATCATGGTTTATACAAAATGAACTAAATGTTTGAACTGTGAAGAATCTACATGATCTAACAATGTCTATATTAACAAAGTTAAAATTTTTGCTAGGCTGCTTTGAACTAGATTGCATTTGTCACCATGTTTCCATTAAATTCATGAGCAAAATCAAAGCGAACATCTAAACTGAATAAAAAGGAAAGCACAAGTTAGGCCTGCATCTGTCCAACTGCTTTAGAGCAAAATTTGTTAACATTAAGATTTTAATTTTTACAGCAAATGTCAGTTATCACTCTCCTCGATTACTATATGGGTCATTCCACCTCAGTTCACTGCATTTTTAAAAAGGTTCACGCTTGACTGTCTTCAATTTGACTAATTTATTTAGGTGCGGGGAATTTGGTGAATTGAGGCGAAATGACCCAACTATTATTTAATGGCCTCAATAAAACTATTTTGGCTGATGCCTCTGCTGGTGTGATGGAAACAAAAAACTGTGTGTGTGTGTGTGTGTGTGTGTGTGTGTGTGTGTGTGTGTGTGTGTGTGTGTGTGTGTGTGTGTGTGTGTGTGTGTGTGTGTGTGTGTGTGTGTGTGTGTGTGTGTGTGTGTGTGTGTGGGTGTGTGTACCTCTCTGGTTATTGCTGGTGTGATTTTCAAGCAGGTTAGAGTCTCTAACCACACTCCCACCAACATACCAGTTGACATTTGGATTCCAGCTATTACTGTAGCCACACAGGTGATGTTCCTCAAAATTACACTCTGATAACAGGAATGACAAGTATGACCATTATTATTACCCATATCATATGTATTTTGCAAGAATAAAACCATTTCAAATCAGATATACAGTAGCACAGAGGTGAAATATCTCACTTGACCCACCTATGCAGTAACCAGGAACAATGTGGATTTCAAAGATGGCCACGCTGTTCTCAGAGCCCCGTTCAGGTCGACCTTCCAGCAAAATCTGTTGAAAAAAAAAAAGAGACTTACTATCAAACTGAGGCAGCTAAAACCAACAGGCTCTACACTGACACCCTTGATAATGCACTGCTGCAGTAAGGCTACAGCTGTGTTTCAGACATGCCTATCCCAGCTGACTCAGGGTGAAGGTACTTGGACACACTGGACAAGTCACCAGCCCATCAGAAGGCCCCTAACAGACAATGAGCACACTCACATTCACACCTACAGACAATTTAGAATCACTAATTAACCTCAGTGTGTCTTTGAACTGTGGGAGGAAGCCAGAGAACCTAGGTGAAAACCCATGCATGCACAGGGAGAACATGCAAATTCAACCTTTGCCAGGCCTGACTCATCTCGCCGGACCCCAATCCCCCGAGCCTGCCCGCTCCCTTTAGTTTAGTTCCCTGTCTCATGAGTATCCCTGCTTTGTTAGTGTACCTTTAGTTTATTCATACTAGATTTCCTTAGATTTCCTCCTGTTATTGATTTAGGGTTGTTCTTGATTTTTGTAGTTTCTGAATTAGTTTTGGTTTAAACATATTCCGTTTCCCTCCCAGCCTTGTCTCCCTAATCTATATTGGTCTTCGTGAAATAAACCTTTGATTGTGTAGTCTACTTGTCTCCACCTGCTGCTGTGTCCGCACCTGGGTTCCAGCACCCACTGTGACAGTTCCCTAACAGAGCTTTAAGTTAATATGCAACACCATTCATTTTTTCTCAAGTTCCATCTACTGTTTCAAGAAGTGTTCTTTCCAGAGAAGACTGTAATCAAAGAGGTTAAGACTCTGGTTAACAATAAGGAAGGCAGCAAATTTATAAACAATTTCAAATGACATCATTGCACTTTTTAAGCATTCGTAGGCCATGGGTTAAACTCAGTATATGTACAGTTAATTGTCCTTAAATAATGATTGATGAGGAAAAACTTTATCTATGTTAACTGTAAAAAATACAGTGTACTCCATACATACTGTTGTTAACAAACAAAATGGCACAGCTACCACAATAGCTGATGTGATGACTTGACTAAATCTACTGCATTTAAAATAAGCTGTTTATCACCAGTCTTAAATATAACTGTGAGAAATGCCTTGTATTTTCAACTTTTCCAGTGATCATAATCTGGAATGTAAACTAAATAAAGTATCATCCATCCATCATCTATACAGCGCTTAATCCTCATTAGGGTCGTAGGGGGCTGGAGTCTATCCCAGCTGGCTTGGGGCGAAGATAGGGTTCACCCTGGACAGGTCGCCAGTCTGTCACAGGGCTACATATACAGACAAACAATCATATTCGCATTCACATCTACGGGCAATTTAGAATAATCAATTAACCTCAGCATATTTTTGGACTGTGGGAGGAAGCTGGAGAACTTGGCGAAAACCCACGCATGCACAGGGACAACATGCAAACTCCATGCAGAAAGATCCCGGGAAAGCCAGGACACGAACCAGGGATCCTCTAGTTGCAAGGCGAAAGTGCTAACAACCACGCCACTGTGCAGTCTTAAATACAATACCTATAAAAAATACTCTCCCACCTTGCAATTTTTTCCTCTTTATAGGCATTCAACATTGAATCATGGTCATTGTGTGTTTTTTTGTGTCCAGTCACTGCTGAATCTGTACTCTTGGATAGAACTACACCATGAAGACAAAAGAACAAACCAGACAGCTCCGTAAAAAGGTTATTGAAAAGTGACAGGATAGATACAAGAAAATTTCCAACTCACTTGATATCCGTTCGATTAAAGGTAAATCAGTTAAAAATTAAAGAGTATGGCATATGGTTTAGTCTGCTTAGAGCAGGCTGACATCAAAAACTGAGTGAAAAGAAAGAGACTGGTGGGTGAGGTGACCGAGACATTTATGACTCCACAGAGTTTTAGGCTCCAGCGGTGGAGCTGCGAGAGATTGTGTATACAACAACAGTGGTCCGGGTTTGTCACCAGTCAAAGCTTTATGCGTCAGTAGCAAAGAGAAAGCCACTGTTAAAAAGTTGAAACAAAATCTTGACTAGAGTTCACCAGAAGGAATGTCAGACACTTCAAAGTCAACTGGAAGAAGGTACATTGGTAGACTAAGATTAATATTAGCTTTTTGTCCATCAGACTCGACACTATGTTTGGTGGACACATAACACTGCACATCATCACAAACAAACCATCCCCAACTGGAAGCATGGTGGTGGCACCAACATTAGGGTTAGGATGGTGTCAAGGACAGTGGACTGGATCTGTGGATTCTGATGGTTTGAGGATAAAGGCGGTCCCTCAGCTTTGAGCAGATGTCAGCAACTCTTTCAACATAAGTTGCCAGTTAAAAATGTTCTTGTTAAATAGTGCGCCATATCAACATTTTTTACAAGGCACCACTTCAATAACATTTCCCAAAGACCTAAAATTTTTTTTCATCCAAATAAACTGCATGCACAGCAGCAGTATTCTAAAGAAACATTTTTGTCTCAAAATCAGGGCTTTATAAAGATTATTTTCAGTCATTGTGGTCCCTGGTCCTACTTCCTTTGCCCAGCTCCATATCTGAGGTGTTATAATTAGTCACTTTAAGTTGCACACATACTTCAAAGAGGTAGGTTGTCAAACAATGCAGGAGGGACTGAGCACAAAGATGCATAGACCCAAACACTGACTAAAAGCTAGTAGACCCTTCTGGCAACAGCTGAACTTTTTCGGTACAGACTTCTAGCATGTGAAGATGCAGGTTCTGTAACAAGATAAGAACTTTATTGTCTTTCAGCACCCCTGGTGCAGATAAGGTAAAGAGCATTGCTCAAGGGGCCCAATGGTAGCAGCTTGGCTGTGCTGGGGTTTATCCCCCGAAATCACCAACATTGTGGAACTCTGCAGCTCAATTATGTTCCGTGCACCCAACCACTCTATCAGAGCTAAGGTTGTTACCATCACAGCATGTAAACAGACTTTCCCCTTCTCTCTTGTATATCGCCAGACCCCAGTGACAAGGCCAATGACTGTGGTGTCATCAGCAAATTTGAGGATAGCATTGTCTTTGTGTGAGGCATTACAGTCACAGGTAGGGCATGGGGCTGAAGGCATATCCTAGAGTGGTTCCAATGGTCATTATCATATTGTTCAAGGTTAGATTCCAATTTCGACAGACTGACAGGCAATTGCGGTGGGATTTAAAGCAAGGCTGTACAGTTTGTTTGTGAGTGTCTAAGTAAGGACTGTATTAAAAGCCGAGCTGTAAATGATGAAGAACATTGTTTTCCAGGTGGGGGAAGGTATTGTGCAGAGTTGCAGAGATAGTGTACTTGTGGAAACTGTTGTGACACTATGCATATTTGAAGGGTTCCAGTGACTGTGGTGGATTACTGTGGCTGTGGGCCAGAAAGACTCTCTCATGGCATTTCAATATAAATGGAGGGATTTGGCCCTATTCAAATTGCTTCAGAGGAGTAGTCAGCTATAGTCAATCGTCATCACTCATGAGATGTTAGGAGGCCACACCACTAAGGAAATTTGATTAACACAACTTTCTACATCACCAAAACTGATTATTCAAGTTGCTTGTAATTTTTTTACCCTGCAGATTTTGTCATATATCCAGAGGACCTACTATACATTTATGAAAGAACTAAAATGTGTCATAAGATTAGGGTTTATGTTAGGGTTTTGGTTGTTTCAATGATTCAAAGACTGCCATGATATACATGGTCTGTACAAGTGTATGCAAACTTTTGTTCACAACTATATGTTGGTTTGCCCACCACACTCAACATTGCAGTTAGGTGTAGTCTGTTTGGGACCACAACTAGCTGTAATGTAGCTTTGTACTACAATGGTATAGAGGGAGCATTTATTTCCCCAGTAATTTCAGCAACTATAGAACCATGGAATCTGAACTCAGAAATAACAGTAGGAAGTTGTTGGCACATTCCACCATGTTTGAAGAACCAGAAATATTGGGCGTCTGTTATCAGATTAAAAATCTGCTTAAGATGCAGTTTTCACAAAGGCTGAATGGCACAGTCTCACATCAAAATTTGTAATAGCTATGCTGGATCGCAAACACACTTGTCCTATCCTATCCTTTTCTATTGGACTGCGTTTACGACACATTATTCCTAGTTACTCCTGCATATAAAAAAGAGCACCCTGAATGATGGCAGCATTCAGTAGATGAAAAGAAGGCATGCAGAAGTAAATAAGGAGACTGAACACTCCTGATACAAAGGACGGACTAAAGACTTCTCGGTGCACAGCCACCTAGTAGCATCTACTAATTCATGTGAGGGACTTACGGGACATCGGTAGATTGTAGCTTCAGAAATCAACCTAGATTACACTTTTCCTCTGAACTGCATGAGCCCCTACATGCATATCAAGCACACCAAGCCACAAACCACCACAACTATATTGTCAACCTGTGGGAAACACTGAAATATGATAAAACAGCCAACATTATGCACTGCATTCATTGCAAAGACTGTGGCCAAAGCATGGTTGGATCCCTGCTTCTGCTGATGTTCTGAAGTGAAATGTTAAAAAAGCACAATGTCTCAAAGAAACACTGGGTGGATAGCAAAGCAGCCTACTTTTCCACAGCATAGGGCAGCTGAAAAAGCAAAGCAGTTTAAAATTAGGAAAAATAAGAATAAAATTCTGCTTATAATATAGCCAAAGAAGAGCTACCTTTTACCTTTTAAATCCCAGATAATTCTTATGAAAGCGCACGGGGTTAAATGGGTTAAATGCACAAAACATTGATCTGCCCTTTTATGTCTGTCTACAATTATCTTCATAAAATGTTAATAATTTACCAATGTGTATGAGGACTGATAACAACAGCAATTGATACCACTCTAATTATGGTCTTTACATCCATCCCTACCTGGTAGGGGATGGTGGTGTTTGGTAGGTCCACACTAGCAATGAGCCAGCTGTCAGAGGATTTGTTGGCAGTCCAGAGCCGGTAGTCAAAGTTATCACTGTCTGGTCTTGAGTGTAGCTGCAGGGAACCGCGTCCAGTGATCTGATACACCAGCCTCACACAGCTCCAGTCCCGCTGGTCCAGAACTGGACTGACAAGAATTGCCTGCTCCTGGTCTTCTAAGTAGATGGAGTCCACTGTTATCAAATGCCCTGCGACAACAAAATGAAGATATATCATATTTATGTACAATTCAGAGGAACAAAGAAAGAGAGCAGGCAAAAACCACACCAGCCAGTAGGGGATTCAGACCCATGACCCTGATGCTCTGCCATGACAGTACCAACCACTGACCCTCAATGAGACTTTAGATATTCCAAAATGCCCTAAGATGAGCTAATATGGCAATGTATTTTTACTTCTTGCTTGTGTGACTGTTTGATTGTCTGAAAATGGCAAACATTTTTACTGCAACAGCAATGCATTAATTTGAACTTTGTAACAACTTTGCCTGGCTGGTTCATCTTTGAGAGTAATTTTCCTCCGGCAGCAACGTGAGAGCATATCTGGAGATCCCTTATTAGCAGGAACACACCACTAGCTGAGTGTAACAGAATTCAGTTAGAACAGCAGCTATGACAGACATCTGCACAAGCAACAGGAGCAATATAACACATCAGCGCCAAGCCACTAATTCTGCTGAGAACAGAGGAGTAACTGTTTCCTCCGACCTGCGGCATCAGAAACGTCTACAGCAAAGACTGCCATTTATCTTCAGTGCTTCAACTCTTCCAAGCCAGCCCACCAGTGATCGTATCGACGGAGTCACCAACTAACAAGGACAGCGTTGTCAGGATCCTCGCTTCAGCTCGTGCATGGCTCCCTCTTTCTCTATCCGTTTCTCTCCTGCTCTTTCTCCCTCTCTCTCTCTTCCTCTCACTCGACCATGCTTGCCCTCACGCTCCCTCTCTCACCTGTGCACAATCACCATGAGCCATAAAAGTCTGATTTAATCATCCACACATGCCAGACCATAGCTATTCATACCCCGTCTCCTGCCTGACCACCTTGCACTGGCCTCACACTCACCCCTTTACTTTAGTTCTCTGTCCTGAGACTCCCCACTTGGTTAGTCGTGCTTGGTTTACTCATATTAATTTTCCTTAGGTTTCCCCTTTGTTGTTAGTTTAGAGGTTTTCATTGGTTTCTATAATTTTGCCCCTTTTTTTGAATTAAGTCTGGTTTACCCGTTCTATTTTCCTCTCAGTTTAGTTTCCGTATTCTGTAATTGTTCCAGTTTCATTCTTCTGTTAAATAAACCCTTTCAGTCATCATCTGTCTATGTCTGATCTGTCTGCACCTCAGTTCCCAGACCTGACATGACAAGTGTAGCATAACTGTGAACGTGGCTAAGAAAAGGATTGCCTGAATTAATGTGCATATACTGTGTTAGCCGAATTATAGAGATGTATCTTGCAATTGGCTCTGCATGGTAAAGTCAGTAATTAGGTTCCAAGCAGACATAGGTTCCTGCATACAAACGAACGTCCTCTTTTCTTTTTTTAAAGTTATTTTTTGGCCATAGTGCACAATGGAGAGGGACAGGAAATGTGGGGAGAAGAGTAGGGGGAACCGCTGCGTCTGGGATTATACCCCCTGTTTATGGGTCGCCTGCTCGACCAGTTGAGTTACAGGGGCGCCCACAAAAGTCCTCTTTTCTAACCTGGCAATGTAATCGTCTGAAATTTGGCCTCAACACAAACCCACACACGGAGAGGGCACTCAAACCTACCGCTTCAGTCTCTTCTGTTCTGGTCTAACTTGTGGGTTCATGCCTGAGCATGTGATGAAAACAGAACAAATAGACACACACATTGTCTTTGGTGTGCTCCCAACACATGCATACACATACACACACTCTTTGCCCCTCTTGTAAGTACATGTAGTGAGATTATTTTGTAAATATTGTGTGTTTTGTTATTTTCTTCAATAACTGGTTAGTTGGAACCATTAACTGTGCTGTGCAGAAGTCAGGTTGGTGTACAGTTGACTGCCCTATTATTCTATTTGTTATATTTGAGACATTTGGTTTACTGATGACCACAATCTTAAGCGCTTATTGTGTTCCTTTAAGAGTCTGCCCTTATTGCTACCTATTCAAAGTTGAACCTACTCTGTGGCTAAAATTTTGATTCAGCATTTTAATACCACATATTGAATGCAAACTAGTCAAGCTGTAAAAACTAACAATTAACTCAAGTGCTCTCTTTAAGTGAGCCACCGTGTGCCACCAGCTCTGTGATATATGGAGAGCTTGAACCTTGCTGTTGCTGCCATGCATTCCAGCTTGAGTAAGAAATACAGCCTTAGAGCAAGTCACAGACTGCAACCAGCACTCTGAAACAGAAGTTATATATCTGTTATTGCTACATGTTCCAGTTTGAGTCAATTTAGGACACACTCTCCTGACTGTTACTGTCCTGCATTTCAGTTCGTGTATGTTTACTTTTGGTAAGCAAACTTACCACTAGAGCCACTAGATGGTCCTGTACCTCACCCTCTTCCATAGGAAGCTGGTCCTCATAGTGCAAGCTACCACATCATTAGGCTAGGCTAATGTACTAACAAGTTACATTACAAAGTGCCTGCTACCCCACAACACCACAGCCAATCACGTCACTGTGTTGTATTAGACAGCTTTCTTAGTCTCACCCTAGCTTTCAGACAAAACAATGAAGAACTCCTTTGTAAACCAGTTTATTTCTTTCTTAGCACACAGCCTAAAACCTGGGTACCCTGAATTTATCAGCAGACTGAATTGCAACGCAAAGATGCAGCAAACAGATTGACTCACTACTCAACGACAGATGTGATGTGCATACTACATCCAAGTCCCATTGCTGAAAATGCTTGTGTCCTCTGTGAGGTCCAGACAGCCAGTAAGAAAGCCATGCACTCCTTAAGCTTAAATCCTTGAGAATGCAGGCAGTTCCTCAAACTACGTGTTGAGTCACAATAACAGTAGTGTGTCCAAAAACTTTCTATTACTTTTTAGGTTTTCTCCTCTGCCTTTTCTGCTGGTTGGTTCGAAATGCATCATGGGATACTTGGCTACCCGAGATCCACACACAGTAGAAATGATATGTAAATGAGGTGCTCCTTGCCCCTCCCCTCAGACTCCTCCACGGCAAAAGAGGGACAGAAAATTGTCACTGAAAACAGAACTTTGAAATATCGTTTTTTTTTTAAATGAGTATAAAAAGATTATTAAAAAAATCAGACAAAGAATAACTGAAAATTGTAATTTCATTTTCAATGACAATTTTTTTTATTCAATGATAAATTTTATTTTCGATGACAAATTCTTTATTTTCAATGACAATCAATACTGTCTCTGTTTCAGCTCCATACAGAACTCCAAAATCCTTCAACTTAACAATTGATATGGTAAGTTGGTGACAGTTGTTCATTTAGTTATAGTTACGAATATCAAATTCATTGTTTAATATTTTATGAGACTGATTTATAAGACTGATCGTTTTTTCAGTCTATTTTGCTTTAATCAAAGTTAGTTCCCCCAATTTTCAACGAGTGATTTATGGAGATTAATTACCCGGTAACATGGTTGGCCCCACAGCAATAACCGCATGTTGCAGACACACAGTAATTGTGTTCAGATCAATGAGGTGCAGTTTTCATCTACAGGAAGTGACAAACTTTGTCACTCTGTGTGTAAAATGCTCGTGTACTACCATGTACAGCCAGGTAAAAAACTTGGTCAAATGCATTAAGAAGCACAGTGAATGTAGATGCTTTCTCATAGGGGCACTGTATGCTACAATTAAACAATGAAGCAAAAGTTTGGTCTATATATGAAACAAAGTGAAACATGGACACAGTGGGTATTTTACAAGGACAGAGCACCTGAACAAACTCCTTTTCTCTTTGTTGTGTAAAAAATATCTGATTTTGGTAACAGCTTTGAATGTTATGAAAACTTTGCTGAATTATCAGCTCAACAGTTGTCTTTAACTCACGTGTATTGCGAATCTATCGAACGATACAGTATATGTCAAGGTAAAGCAGAGATCGAAGCGCAGACAGTAAACACAGCGGACCAGATCAATTTGAAAAGGAGTTTATTTCACAAAGAGTAACACAGAATGAATAAGGACGGTATGAAGACTGGGGAAGGATGAATGGGGAAGGGACAGAGTAGTAGAAGAGTAAGACTGAAACCAAGTGGACCAATACTGATGAGGAACAATAGTGACCTCTATAGAAAGCTGGGGAGATAATTGAACCATGAGGTCAGCCAGACACACGACCTGGAAGAGCTAAGCTACTTAAAACTGTACACGTGAAAATCACTGCTGGTTGAATCCAAAGAACAAACATACACCTATCAGGAGGGGTTACTGACCAGGGCCAAGTAATACAAGGCTGGGAATAGTGCTGGGATCAACAAACAAGTTACGGTAGCAGATCATCAAAACTGAACATGCAACATGGTGCAAAGCTACAAAGAGAAGTAAGTGCCAAGCACAGTTACAGGAAATGAGGTACAGAATGTGCAACACGGCTAACACTACACAGGAACTGTGAGCACAAGCACGGCTAGAATTAACCAGGAACTGAATGTGTGACACAACACAATGCTACAGAGGTTACCAGGCTCTGGTTGCCGAGAGTGAGCTTGTCAGACCAGCAACTCCATTTCCCAGGCTCACCTGGGAAATGGAGTGAGGGAGGAGGTGAGGGAGGAGACAAAATTGGTTGTAGGAAGGATGGTCTCTGACTATCTGGAGGTGTCTTTGACTGAGAACTGTACAAAGAAGGTATCAGGTTTAATGTTATGAACCAGGTCAGTATGTTAAGGTGAAGTTGAATATTCCAAAGAATAGAGCCCACCGAGCTTGGCGAGAGTTTAGCCTCTTGGCAGTTTGAATGTAGCCAGTGTCTCCACTCCTCCAGAGCAAGTTTGACAGCTAACAACTCTCAGTTCCCAATGTCATAATTGAGTTCTGCTGGGGGGAGTTTCCTGGAGAAGAAGGTGCAGGGGTGAAGTTTGTTATTGCTCTGTGATCGCTGGGACAGAACTGTTGCCACTCCAGTGTCGAAGGCATCGAATTTCACAATGAACTGGAGGCAAGGGTCTGGTTGGACAAGGATGATAGCAGAGACTAAATGGAGCTTGAGGTCCTAAAAGGCTTTGTGGGTCTCTGGGGTCCAAAGAAAGGGTCAGAGGTGGAGGTCAGGGCAGTCAGAGGAGTGGTGATTTTACTATAATCTTTGATGAAACGACGTTAGAAGTGTTGCAACTGAAATTTTGCAGATGCTTACGGTTCTCAGGCTGCAACCTTTCCTTGACAGTGGTGAGATGTGCAGGATCCATTCACCTCCCCCTTGGAGATAATGTAGCCCAGAAAGGACATTGTGGAGACATGGAATTCAAATTTCTTTGGGTTGATGAAGAGCTTGTTCTTGGGGAGTCATTCCAGCACTTGATGAGTGTGGAATAAGTGTTCTCCGGGGGAGCAGGAGAAGATCAGAATGTCATCCAAATAAGCAAAGGCAAAATGGTTGACTATATCACGGAGCACATCACTGATTAGGTTCTGGAAGACTGCAGGGGCTATTAGTGAGTCCAAAGGGCATAACCAGGTATTCAAAGTGTCCAATGGGAGTATCGAAGTCTGTTTTCCATTTGTCTTCATCTTCGATCCAAATGAGATTGTAAGCATTTTGCAGGCCCAACATATGGAATGTGGTGGCTCTATGTAACAAAAAGTCAAAGCCGAGCTGTTGAACAGGCCTGGGAAGTCATTATTAACAGAGATGTTGTTCAGGCCACAGAAATCTATGCAGGGACAAAAGGAGCCATCTTCTCTGTCCACGAAGAATCCATTACCAGCAGGAGATGACCCATTCAAACTCAAGAACTAGAGGGGAGTTGGAGTTGTCCATAGCATGAAAGCTGATGGTTTCCAGGTGGTTATTGGCTAAAATGAGGTAAACAAATATGGTCTTACAGCTTACTTGGGCTAGGTGGAGTCCATTCAGTACTCTGGGTTCGAGCGGTGATGATAATGGCTCAGTTGGGATTTGTAGCTGGGGGGCTAGACTGCTGTCCATGAAACTCTCCTCTGAGCTCTAGTGCAAGGTAGGGACTGATTTTGCCAGCAGAGGAAGGCAGAGAGTTGCAGTCACTTCGGGGTATGAACTGAGGTTTTACTGACCAATATTTCCCCAGTTGCTGATGAGCCGGCCCTTTTCCTTTAATGTTAGCTCTCAGTGCACTGAGTAGACTCCTAAAATAGACAGAGTTTACTCTGTCCATGTCTGAAGAAAGTCTCTATCTTACATTTCCAGCCCAGTGTGTTGTCAAGGTGAACTCCAAAGCTATTGTTTCCCTTCACTAACTCCACCTCACCTCCAAGAATGGTCTTGGTCCTTCGGATGTCCACAACCATCTCATTAGTCTTGGCCACATTCAAGAGCAGAAGATTTTTCTTAAACCATGTCATAAAATAGAAATCTTCACACAGTCTCCATCTTATCTTTCAAGCACAGCTAAGAGTTATTTTGCCAATGTTCCCAGGTCTGAAAAGAGAGGCAATTTAGTGCATATAAACAGCATTTATGGAGAGCTGGTTTAAGCACACTTAGTTCTAAGTCAGGTTGGGGAGGGGAGGCATAATCCCTTGTTTGGTCAAATGAAGTTAATCAAGAATCATAGCAGGAAAACTGTTTGAGCAGTGTTTTGAATACACAGTAAGATATAAAGGAGCAGTGAGGACAGGGCAGACGCAGTTCAACATTTAGCAATTTATGCAGAATATACAATGCAATACAGCACTGATCAGCAGATTGATGTGACTGTATGTCCCTTTCAGCCCTTGCCTATAATTAGCTAATTTTATCCACTGAAAGAGTGGAACCTGCTGTCACAGAGCTAAATCTGATAAATACTATTGAAGGGTCCTAAAGGAACAAACCACTGTTCTTTCATTTTTAAATCGATTTACTGCAAAACTTGCATAATTTAAAACTTTTCTGAAAACCATGCAGCTGCAAACAACTGTGGAACCTTTTGAAGGTTTAACTTATTCATTTAGTTTTCATCATTACTGTTCTTCCATCATAGTATTTTTTACTACGGAACTATCCACTTGCTTCATGTTTACTTGGACACCTGCATGCCTAGTGTACATGAATGGTCATGTGATATCTGCCTTTCCGCATCTTAGCATGCACTGAGGTTATTTCTGTAACTGATCTAAATGCTTGTCTGGATGGGAATTGCTTTTGATTTTAAACACAATTTTAAAATGAAAATGTTCAGTGATGTACTCTTAATGTTGACTGGCTTAACTAGCTCCTTCAGTGTTAGTGAAAAAGATGGTGTTAGGCAATAAACAACCTGATGACAGTGTGGGATCCCAGGTGTCAAAACTAGTCATCTTATTCAATCAGAAAATGTTGTGCTGAGTGTGCTTCATTCTTCAAAAGCAAAATTGAAAATTTGTCAAAACTAATTGCTCGGGGGTGGATACAGAAGTCTGACTCACCCTCTGCTTCACTGGCATCTACAACTTTGTATAGATCACTAATGGTTGCAAGATGATTTGTATAAATCATATAAACTTTTAAAAAAAAAATTCAAAAATAGTATATTTAACCCATAACTGTTACAAAAGATCAAAATAATAGTTACATTTACAACAAAAAAACATACAAAAAAAACACGTTTTTTTGGTTTCCTCCAGGATGTTCCTGCGTCCTCTCACAGGTCAAAGACACGCATAATAGGTGAATAGGTGATTCTTATTTGGTCATGCCTGCAATCACAGGATTTTGGAACACTTTCTACAAACAGCACGAAGGGAAAATTTATGATATAGCCTACTCAGTGAGAACACTGCATACACCAGAAAAAAAAGAGTTAGTGTTTACACTATGGTAAATCAGTCATAAACATTAATATACACCTAAAGTTAAGGGGTCATTTGTATTATGCCCTTATATTCACTACACTTCGTGATAATGGCTGCCTAACATGTCTCCTCTCAAGTAGCAAGTATTTAGGTGGGTGGCAGAACTTCATTCTACCATAGATAGCTTGCCCTGAATGCATTCAGATATTTAAAAAAAAAAAAAAAAAGTAAATGATGACATAATGTAACTGAAGAACTCACACCTAACTTCACCTAAAGACAGTTTGAATGTAATAATAATAATCAGAGTTCATGTCTTTGTGGCTGGGAGAGTCTTCACACAGAAGGATGGCATCCTTGCTACAGACAGTGAATAACATTCAGCTTTGGTCGCCTAAAATAGGACCACAAACCTCAAACAGATGCGTAACATAAAGGGCCAATGAGACAGGAAACACATCATGGATCAAAAAGAGATGTTTTTGGCTCTTTTTTTTTTTTTTTTTAAATTAAACCTTTGTCACCTCAACTGTGACATTATTGTCACTACAAAGCCTTACAAAGTTGTGTCAACTAACTTTCTACAATCTGGCAGGTTACTTTACTTAAGCTGGTAGCAAACCATTTCACTGACCCACAAATTTTTAGGGCATTTTCCTGCTGGCAGGATATTTCCATAAATTGGATACATTTGATTTAAACTGAAGTTGCATTTAAATGGACATACACTACCAGTCAAAAGTTTGGACTCACCTTCTGATTTAATGGTTGTCCTTTGTTTTCGTGACTATGTACATGGTAGATTCTAACTGAAGGCATCAAAACTATGAATGAACACATATGGAATGAAGTAGTAAACAAAAAGTATGAAATAAGTCAAAACATGTTTTATATTTTAGATTCTTCAAAACAGCCACCCTTTGCTTTGATTACTGCTTTGCTCACCCGTGGCATTGTCTCGATGAGCTTCATGAGGTAGTCACCTGAAATGGTTTTTGTCTTGAAGGAGTTCCCAGAGATGCTGAGCACTTGTTGGCCCTTTTGCCTTCACTCTGCACGGTCCATCTCATCCCAGATCATCTGGATTGGGTTTAGGTCAGGTGACTGTGGTCAGAGTCAGGTCAAGGCCAGGTCATCTGAAGCAGCAGTCCATGACTCTCCTTCTTGGTCAAAAAGCCCTTACACAGTCTGGAGGTGTGTTTGGGGTCATTGTCCTGTCGAAAAATAATAATGGTCCAACTAAACGCAAACTGGATGGGATGGAATGTCGCTGCAGGATGCTGTGGTAGCCAAGCTGGTTCAGTGTGCCTTCAATTTTGAGTAAATCCTCAACAGTGTAACCAGAAAAGCACCCCCACACCATCATACCTCCTCTTCCATGCTTTACGGTGGAAACCATGCATGTAGAGACCATCCGTTCACCTTTTCTGCATCGCACAAAGACACGGCGGGTGGAACCAAAGATCTCAAATTTGGATTCAGACGAAAGCACAGATTTCCATTGGTCTAATGTCCATTCCTTGTGTTTCTTGCCCCAAAGAAATCTCTTCTACTTGTTGCTTTTCTTTAGTAGTGGTTTCTTAGCAGCTATTTGATTTTAAAGGCCTGATTGGTGCAGTCTCCTCTGAACAGTTGATGTAGAGATGTGTCTACTACTAGAACTCTGTATGGCATTTATCTAGGCTCTAATCTGAGGTACTGTTAACTTGTGATTTCTGAAGCTAGTGACTCGGATGAACTTATCCTCAGCAGCAGAGGTGACTCTTGGTCTTTCTTTCCTGGAGCAGTCCTCATGTGAGCCAGTTTTGTCGTAGTGCTTGATGGTTTTTGCGACTGCTCTTTGGGATACATTCAAAGTGTTTGCAATTTTCCAGACTGACTGACTTTCAGTTCTCAAAGTAATGATGGACTGTCATTTGTCATTACTTAGCTGATTGGTTCTTGCCATAATATGGATTCTAACGAAAGAAAAAACATTAAATGAGAAGGTATGTTCAAACTTTTGACTGGTAGTGTATATAACATCCTCTTTTAATGTTTGATCAGTAATCTACATGTATTGTAGACAAGGGTGGGTCTTCTAAAAATTCAATGATATGCTGCAATTTGGATGTC